>ML682005.1:40211513-40320299 GCA_007922195.1 Podocnemis expansa
ACACACACACACACACACACACACACACACACACACACACACACACAGATGATGCAGCAGTTTTTTATAATGTAAATTAACATTTCGGTTAAAATCTGTAAACTGTACAAAGGGACCCCAATTATTAGAACTTGTTTTTAAAAAACCTACACCTGACTCTCCTCTTGCTTATTCCAGTTTTATACTGGGATAACATCATTGGCTCCAGTTAAGTTACTTCCATTTTACACTGAATCAGGCCTCCTGGCATTTTAGCAGCAGCAGCAGCAGCAGGTTCACTATAGCAGAGCTCTAGCATGCTGAAACCTGTGCATCAGTCAAATACAACGCACATTTTGCATGGTACCCCCCAGGGAAAGATGGATTCACTGGGCTTCGCGGTAATGAGGCCAGCAGGTCTCCATAAGTGCACTCTATCTTTCCTTGTAGTGTATGAGCTAATATTGAACTTACGAACCTTAAAGTTTATCAGGCATTCAGCAAGTTCACTTGCTGCAATACATCCCCCTGTTGATGACATGATTGATCTAATCTGAGCTCTCTGTCATGTGTAAATCAAGAAAATAATTTCATTGGCAGTCATGCACTTTATTTCTACTTTACCATTTCGGAGAAAGTCCCACTCAGTTTGGAGACATGATATAGTGAAACTATATATGACAATCAATCTCCTTTGCAAGATCTTCCTTGAAATATGTGTTCCAAAGCCCTGTTACATGAAGTTTCCATCTACAGAACCATTAGATTTATGACTTGTCATTCCCATGACTGACAGAGTCAGAATGGACACTTCATGGCAACAGTGGTTCAGCCCATGGAAACTAAAAATGGAGGAGAAGAATGAATCTAAAGATATGTGTTTTAAGATAGTAAGTTTTTCCCCTGAACTAAAGTCATAAAATGTTTTCAAGTTAGCTAGCAAAACTTTAGGTTTAACTAAAAAGAGACTAGAGAGCTTTTTAGCCATGTGAAAAGTGAAAGTAAAAAGTTAGTCTTGTGGTTAAGTCAATGTATTGGGATGTAGGAGACCTGGTACTGCAGTCTGCCTTGCTTGGCCCTCCGCTTTCTAGTTCAGGTTCTGCTCCACAGCTATTAAAGGCTCCACAAAAGTCTCACCATACCATTCTGTTTGCTGTCATCTGTGCTCTTTATTTGTAGTGCTCACAGTTAGACCCAGGCATCCTAGGGGTCTGAGCTCTGTGTCCCTCCTGGTCAACCAACAGTCTGATCAATAGTCTCTTCCTGCCCTATTTGACCATGACTCCCTCCCTGGTTTCCTGCTAGGCTGATGTAGACCCCTGGACAGGTCACCGGCTGGTTCAGTTCATCTCATTAGACCTGACTCTCACTCAGCCTAATCACTCTCACACTTCCTCCAGCCCCACAGGCCAGGGCTGACAGAGCACTCTTTGGTAAGTTGGGGTGCCCATCACTACAAGCAAAAAAGGTAAAAGCTCCTCCCCCAGCTAATGGGGAGGGGCAGCTAAGCCCAGCATCAGTTAATTCTGGGGGAGAGCAAGAGAGGGGTTTATTCCCTCTGTTCTGTCACACCTGGGGTTTATTCCTAGCTTGGTTACAGATTTCCTGTAGGGCCTGGGGAAGGTCTTGTATTAGGGTTTAATCTTGAAAGGTAATCATTGCCTTATGACTTCAGGGGTGTTGAGGGCAGTCAGCACCTCACATGAGTGTCCAGCATCTTGCAAGATTGAGCCCTACCACCACCATTTTTTTGTAGTTTCCTGTGTCTCGTTTGACACTACAACCTTATATCAAATTAATTGTGTAGGTATTTATACTACAATGCTCCTCCTGCCACTTTAACTTGCCCACTACCCCCGTCTAATAAATCCATCTTCATGAGAAGCATAGCACGTAGGTCGATTATTTAGGGCAATAGACTGTAAGTGTAGACCAGGTGTGGCCAAACTGTGGCTCAGGAGCCACATGTGGCTCTTGAATGAAAAAGTGTGGCTCGTGGAAGAATGTCAGCAAATCAATTTAGTAGGTAAAAGTCTATGGCTATATGCCTCAGTGTGTCTCTGGGAGGTTTAATAATCAACTTGTGTGGCTTCTGAGGTCCATAAGTTTGGCCACCCCTGGTGTAGACACTGAGTTGCTTATGTTAACTTTAGTGACCTTTAGGAGATATCCCACAATGCCCCACTGTGACTGTTGTGGGCACTGTTTTGAATTCCACTGCCAGGCAACAAGGTACATGGGTATATGCCCCTCCCCTTTTAAAGCTCTGGGAATTTTAAATTCATTTCCTGTTTAATGGGAATAGAGAGATAAAATAGCAACTGCCCACTTGACCATGCTGGTTCCACAAAGCAAAGGCACCCTTGCCTGGACTACACCGCAGGTGGCGCATCTCTTGCATTTGTGGAGAGAGGAGATCGTGTAGTCACACTTTGATCCGGCCATATGACCTTGCAATCTCTGACCAGATCACCTGGGGCATGGTAAAGAAGGACTCAGATAAGGACATGCAGTATTGTGATGTGAAAATCAAGGAGCTGAAGCAGCCGTACCTAGGGGGAGGGAGACAGTTACTGGTGTGTAGAGCCATAGACATGCTGCTCCTACAAGGAGCTGCATGCTATCCACGGCAACGACCCCACCTCTACAACCATGCATGCTATGGATACTTTGGTGGAGCTAGAAGCAGAGGGTACCAGCCTGAACCCTAAGGATGAGGTGCTGGCTCAGGAAGAGGTGGAGAGTATGGGAGACAGGCAACTGAGAAATCTGTGGTGTGGCTAGTCAGGACCTGTTTTTGACTCCTGAGCAGTCAAGCCACTCCCAGCAGTGCAGTGCTGGCAAGCCTGATGCAATGGAGGAAACAGTGGTTTGCTTAAATCGTGGATGCAATGGTTTGCTTAAATATAGCAGAGACGCATCTTTTCATATTCTGTTTTTTTAATCAAATTAAATGAGGTAGTGAAATAACAAGTGGAGATAGAATTGTTGTCTGCTTCTTAGCCCTGGTCTGCACTTACCAAACTGTTTGGCAGTAATCGACAGGAGATACACAAGGTAAATAAATATCTTGTGCATCTCCCATCGCCTTACTAACTCCTGTATACCTCTCTGTATGTGCTGCACTAAGGTGATCAGAAATGCTATCTGATTCACTTAGCACTACTCCAGTTATGGGGCTGGAGTTACAGCGTCGAGCTGTAGATTAATTGAGCATGTCTTGCGAGACTGATTAATTCAACCTGGAAGAGTGCACCACTGTCAGTACAGACATATCCTTATTCCCCTGTACTGCCAGGTGGAGGGGGCCTAGCAAAACATTTTGTATAAGTGACCCTGGATGTCCTGTAAATCCTCCAAAGAGCTCTCAAGAAAACTTTCCTGGAGGTAGTCTGCAGTTCTCTGCTGAAGGTTTCTGGGGAAGGTTGCCTTATTTCTTCTCTTGCAGTAGGACGCTTTCCCATGCCAGGCAGCAATAACTGAATAAGCACCACTGCAGCATACAAGATACTGGCATATGGATCTATTCTGCAGTCTGACCCATGTAGGAGCTGTTCCCTTTTGGCCTCCATTACCTTCCTGAGTAAGATATCAGCTAAAATCACCACCACCCATGGAGCTTTATTTTGAAATATCCCTTCCGAAATAACAGCCGTTTCGAGGGGGGGCAGGTTTTACTTTTTTGAAATGACGATTCTTATTTCGAAAGGACGAGGTCCATCCTTTCGAAATAAGAAAACGTCGTGTAGACCTAATTTCTTTTATTTCGAAATAACGAGTGTTATTTCGAAATAAAAGTGCTGTGTAGATGTGCCCCTAGAGGTATTCATATCTGTTAACTGCCTCAATCATTACTAAAGTACAGTAGAGCCAATATCGGTAAAAATGTGAGGGTCATAGTACTCATTTGCAGCTGTTCTTCCTCAAGGTCAGTGATTAGGCAGAAGTCTATTTACTGTCAATCGTTTTCCAGTATTGCATCAATCTATGTACAGAATAAAAAGCCTCCAAGCAAAATAGGTACCTAGCACACTTTGAGTCACTGCTTAAATAATTAGTAGTGGTAATATTAAGTAAGTACTAAGGGTGAAATTCTGCTCTGAACTCTTTTTAAATCTTGAAGAATTCCATTGACTTCACTGAAGATACCTTAGATTTAAATCAGAGCAGAATCTAGTCCCAGAAGTTCAGAGCCTTTCCCAGCCCAACTGTGGCTACTTCTACAGTTCTTGCAGGGTCCAGTTCTGATCAGGCCTAAGCAAAAATCTTTGTAGGGCAGCAAAAAAGAGGATGGAATCCTTAATTTAGTATGCTAATTCAGGACAAGTATGAAGCAACTCACTGCTTGTGGTGGATATTGAAAACAATGGGGAGGCAGCCTGTTGCTTCTCTCCAAGATTAAATTTGGGCCATGTAGACCTATTGGCCATGCTCCTGACACATTCAATTCCCACGCCTGTTTTCTTGCAGAGACGTGCCACAGAGGTCCTGTCTGGAGTATGCGTGGGGATGCGGAGCCATTCTTCCCAGCTGCCTGCTTCCCTCCTCAGCACAGTAAGCACTGTTTGCTATTTAGACTCCAAAATGTGCTTCTCCAGTGCTGCCAAACATACTTGTGGGGCTTTACTGAGCCATTCATTTAAATGGTCATTAAACAAGAAACTCCAGCTGGAAAGTTAAGCATTGTTTCATATTTAAACAAATAATGGGAACAGGCAGGCATTAGTGTCGTATGTGATCTAGTGGAAAAATTGAATGACCTGCATATCCCACAAGTGTCCAGTTGAAAACAAATGAGAGGGTGTTAAGATTCCCATATAACTTCATAAGTGGATGCTGCTTTTTAATGAAGAAAATACCAAGAACAGCAGTGAATGTGTTAGCTAATGTAGTCCTTTCTGTTGAAACTGCAGCATGAAGAGAAAGAGATTTATACAGTGGTAGCATTGGTGTTTCCCTTGTGATTGAAGGAAAATGATTATTAAGGCCAAGCTTGCTTATTTTTGGCTGATGTGGACTGCTGTTCAGCCTGAACACTCCTAAGGAGTGTACTTAAGGTCAAAAGTACCACCCATCATTTCCCACATTCATCACCACCTCCTCCTTTTCCTCCCATGTACTCCATGGTGGTGACTATAATACAGAGAAAAATGGTAATTCAGAATCAAGAAATGAAAATGGTTACCATTGGCCATTATTCTAAGCAAACATTCTCATTTATAATCATTTTATTTTTATGCATTTAGGACAGAGATACTGCTATAATTTGTTGGAAACACACTTTTTTTTGTTTTAGTGTTATCAGTCCTGCAAATTTAACATTTAATATATTTTTTCCTGCTGATTTGCTGTAAGGGGTGTAATAGTGTGCTGTAAACGAAAGACCCAGCTATATATTTTGTTAATGTTTTTGAGCACAAAACATGGGCACATGCTTTTGAAAATCTGGCATGAGCAGAATTCAAAGTAACTCCTAGCTGAGTGGGTAAGTCTCTGAAGAAATTCATCCTCTGTCAGGTATTCTCTGTGTTTAATTGCTAAATAATTCTTGTATACTTCCAGCTTCATTTTCCTGCTTTCATTAAGAAATGAAGTAGCCTATAATTCCCCTTTCCCCAGTGAGTTTTCTACCCTGATTCCAAGATAGTCAGGTGAGGTAACACAGCTGCAGTTCATGATTATGACCCAAGAGTGTTTTTTTCTAAGATTTTGCCAAAAAATAAAGTCAGAATTAGTGAGTACAAAACACATCTAAACAATGGAACACATATAAATTAAACTACCCACCCACTATGTTTAATACATATCCAATGAGTCATGTCCAAAGCCAAATGTGAAAAATCTGTGTAGGTGGGTTTTAGTTCATTTTCACTTTGATTGCTGTATTGTTTGTCTTTATCTAATGATTATTGCACTCTGAGCTGATAAACACTGAGATCTGATCTTTCAAAATCAATCCAATAGCACATATTCCATTTCTAATACACCAGAAATGGATTGCTCTGGAAATATAAGGGAATTATGTTGGGAATCCAAATATACCAAGATAGCATGGAGAAAAGATTATTATCATGTGAATAACTGTTCTCTTGACCTCCTTGTGTAACCATATTGAGGGGAACTTCTCCTTTAAGAATCTGATTCAGGGACTGTGCTGGAAATGAGATATTGAGCCCTTACCTATGGGCAACTGGTTTGAACCTACCCCAAGCTGATAGCAAATGATGTCATTGCCATCCACTAACTGTTCAATCTGTATAAAATGAGGTTGGTGGTCTTAGCTCTTAGTGGATAACTAGCCATATCATATGAATTACCAGCAGCATTGGCATCTTTATCAGTTGTCTTAGGAGAAAGGCCAAACAAAGAAGAGGCGTGGAGTCTGAGTCACCTTCTCACGGCTTGAAATGATCCCTCAGGTTAGGACTGAGGCATATTGGCAGGGCAGCGTGAGGAAGCTAACAGCACCACTCCCTTGTCTGTGCTCATTCTGCAGATGAGCACAGAGGAGTTCAATGTGCAGAGCTATGAACCTGGCACCTTTCCTAAGTGCTGCATTTACTTCAGGAAAGCAAAATAATAAAAAGAACCTAGAAACCTGAGACATTTCTTTCTTTGCTTTACACTGTGGTTTCTTGTGTAATTATTTTATTTCAGAAATATAGTTTGTGCTCCCTAATAGCAAGTAAACAATAATAGGAAGCTGATAAGGCTATTTTGCAGGCTTTAATCATTTTTAGGTTACGCTTCAGGAATTGCCACTGGGTTGTCTGATCACACAGGAACCTGGGGTTTCACAAAACTTGTAGAACCCTCCAAGAATGGACATCGGGTATATTTGGGCTGGAAACAAATATTGTGTGTAGTTCTTTGAAGAACATTGTTTCAGGGTAAATGGTAAGAAAGCAATAAAAGCTTGGAGTGGGACTTTCAAAGGTGCTTGGTTTTGGCCAAACTGTGCTCCCATTGATCTGGACGATGTCAGTGTGAGCAGTTTAGGATCAGCACTGAACACTACTGGAATTCCCATCCTTAATTTGTTGCTACTGTAAATAGTTTTGTTAACATCCTTTCCCCTGACAAAATACAATCCTCAGATCTATGGTGCATTTAGCCAGACAGATCTCCTAGGGTAAATTCCTTTGTGGCTGTGGTTTTCCTTCTTCAGGATTTCCTCCATCAATCTTTCTGCTTCCAACGCTTACTTTTTTCCTCTTCATTTGTTTCAAATGCTTGCTCACTTGCTCACTCACTCACTCGCTCTCTGTACCTTGTTACCATTCCTTCCTTTTAATCTTCACATCTCACGTTCAGACATTCTCCCTCAGTGCATTCTGACAGTGCAGCTCTTCTGCTGTATTCATTATCAGCCATATAAAAGAGTAAAGAGGTTACACAACTTCACAAATGTAGGTCAGAGCGGGATTCATATCATCGCACTATTACAAACCACAAAGACTGCCTGCTTTTGTTTTCCCCACCATTGGAATCGCTTTTTTACGCTTCCTCGTACAACCTTCCCACTCTCACTTGCTTGGCTAGTCAAGGAAGCTTGCTATTTATTTACACCCATTTGTAATTGCCATGTGAATTTACTACCATTTTAAATTCTTATACAACAAATACAGTGTTTTTTTAATAAAACCTCTTGAAATAAAATGATAATTAACCTCTCAATCCCCTTGACACTACTTACTCCAAAAGAGCTTCAGTGAATACACAGGTTTTGCAGAATGTCTGCTATCACAATTGTGCTAACCTGGGCTGGCTGTTTTGACTCACTGCTCCACGGAATACGCTCAGATCAGAGCTGAGTCCCACCCCCATCCTCCAGGGTCCCAGAGTTCAAATTTCAGATCTCAGTAAGAACTTCCACAGCTGATCCGAACTGCTGATCAGATAAATGGAAAAAGCCATGAGCAGGGGCATGCACAGAAATTTAATTTTTATCCCTTTTGGGGGAGCATGTTCTGTTTCCCCCTTTCTGCCAGTTTGGCAGGAGCTTGCTTCCCCCCCCCCATCCCCTGTCTTCATGGCCCTGCGCTGGAGTTCTGTGCCCCTGATAATTATTGGGGTTGGGGAGCAGAGCCCCTGCTTCTCCCCCTGCCCTTTTGTGCACCCCTCTCGGCCAATGTTCCCTCTAACTTTTCATAGGCTGTGTGCGCAAAAAATTTCTTTTGTGCAAATTTTTGGAGCCGGTTTTCAAATTTGTGCACGCTCCATTGAGTGTGGTCAACCTTGTGAGTGCAATGAAGTAAGTGTGTATGATTCAAATCATATCTAAATTTTATTTTGATCTGGTGATGGGAATGATTTTATAAATTACAAAACCTTCTTTGAAACATGTTACTTGAAATCACCTCCTTAAAGTAGCAAAAAAAAAAAAAAATATCAGCACTGTTGAATTTTTTTGTGCATGCTTTATTTTGTTGTGTGCATGGGTTTCAGAACCTGTGTGTGTGCACACACGCACACAGTTTAGAAGGAACATAGCTCTAGGCAAGAGTCACTTAGACTCCTTTTTTTGGAGTATTAGGTCTCAGTTGCAATGAGTAGAAAGCAGAGGCTTTATTCAGAGTTCAGATGCATCCTATAGAATAGATCTTCTTGCTCTGGTACAAAGGAATGCACTCAATACTGCTTAGAGTCACCACACAGTTGTGGTGTGTCATGGCCTAGATTCAGTAGTTATGGGAAGGGACCACAATTATCAACTGTAAATGGACAATAGGAAAAAAAAGATACTCAGAACTGGGGTGCTTTGGTTTCAAATCAAATACCTGGTGTTCCAGAAGGTTTTAAACGGAACTCCTACTTACCCCAGTTGATGTCTTGTATAATGCGTTACTCTGTACCTCTTTAAGAATTTTTCAGTGTACTCTAATGAAGCAGAATACTGATGTTTAATAAGGTCTGAATCAATTCCATTATATTTCCTTTTTGTGGTCAATCTAAAATCTCCTTTCAAATAGAAAATGTACTTCACCCTTCCCACCCCTAAGAGAATTCTTTCATCTTTTCTTACAGAGATGTGTCTTGTGGAAGGAAATAAACAATTGGCAGCTTTCCTCTCAGCTTGTGATCTACAAGCAGTATTTAATTTGTGCAAGGGATGAGCCCAGATACATCTGGGCATGGCAGTTTGTAGTCTCTGGGCTTACTCCAGCATCACTTACGAATGTAACAAATATAAAAAAAAAAAAAAAAATTCCCCTCTCACCCCTATGGGTGGTATGTGTCTTCCTCAACCTCGGGTCCTCTACCAGAGGCCTGGGAGTTTGAGGGTTCTGCGCAGTATCTTAGCTGTCCCTAGCACTGCACTCTTCTGGACAGAGTGCTCTGATGTTGTTCCTGGGATCTGTTGGAGCCACTCTCCCAGCTTAGGAGTCACAGCCCCGAGTGCTCCTACCACCACCGGGACCACTTTGGCCTTTACTTTCCACATCTGCTCTAGTTCCTCTTTCAGGCCCTGGTACTTCTCCAGCTTCTCATACTCCTTCTTCCTGATGTTGCTGTCACTTGGCACTGCTACATCTATCACCACCGCTGTCTTCTGGTCCTTGTCTATTGCCAAGATGTCTGGTTGATTGGCCAGTACCTGCCTGTCCATCTGGATCTGGAAGTCCCACAGAATCTTAGCCCTGTTATTCTCCACGACCTTCTGTGGAATCTCCCATCTGGTCTTGGGAGGGTCTAGCCCATACACTGTGCAGATGTTCCTGTACACAATGCCAGCTACTTGGTTGTGCCATTCAGTGTTATGCTGTTCCTGCCTGCAACTTACACCCTGCCACTATGTGTTGGACTGTCTCTGAGGCTTCTCTGCACAGTCTGCACCTTGGGTCCTGTCTAGTGTGGTAGACCCCTGCTTCAATGGATCTGGTGCTCAGTGCCTGTTCTTGTGCTGCTATGATCAGTGCCTCAGTGCTGTCTTTTAGTCCAGCCCTTTCCAGCCACTGGTAGGATTTCCCAATGTCAGCCACCTCAGCTATGTGTCGATGGTACATCCCATGCAGGGTCTTGTCTTGCCATGGCACTTCTTTTGCTTGATCTTCCTCCCATGTCTGCTGCTGCTGCCTCAGGCATTCTCTCAGCAGCTCATCTTTGGGTGCCATCTTACTGATGTATTCCTGGATGCTCTGGGTTTCGTCCAGGACAGTGGCTTTGACACTCACCAAACCCCGCCCGCCTTCTTTCCAGCTGGTGTACAGTCTCTGGGTGTTGGATTTGGGGTGGAAACCTCCATACATTGTGAGGAGCTTCCGGGTCTTCACATCTGCAGCCTCCATGTCCTCCTTTGGCCAGCTCACTATACCGGCAGGGTATCTGATGACTGGCAGGGCGTACCTGTTGATGGCGTGGATCTTGTTCTTCCCATTGAGCTGGCTCTTCAGGACCTGTCTTATCCTTTGGTGTTACTTGGATGTTGCTGTCTTCCTTGCCTCCTCATCGTGGTTCCCATGTGACTGTGGGATGCCAAGGTACTTGTAGCTGGTCTGTATGTCTGCTTAGTGGCCTGCCGGTAGTTCCACCCCATCAGTCTTGACTACCTTCCCTCTCTTTACTACCATCCGGCCACACTTCTCCAGTCCCAATGACATCCCAATATCCTCACTGTAGATCCGTGTCAGGTGGATTAGCGAGTCGATGTCTCGTTCATTCTTAGCATACAGCTTGATGTCATCCATGTTGAGGAGGTGGCTAATGGCAGTTCCACTCTTGCACTTGTATCCATATTCAGTCCTTGTGATTATCTGGCTGAGGGGGTTCAAGCCAATGCAGAACAGCAGCGGGGACAGCGCATCACCTTGGTATATGCTGCACTTGATGGCCACTTGTGCAAGCTGTCTTGAGTTGACTTCCAGTGTTGTCTTCCACAGTCCCATTGAGTTCTTGAGGAAGGTCCTTAGTGTCCTGTTGACTTTGTATAGCACCAGACATTCACAGATCCAAGTGTGCGGCATTGAGCCGTAGGCTTTCCTGTAGTCAATCCAGGCTGTGCTCAGATTGGTCTGTCTAGACCTTGAGTCTTGGGTGACTGCTCTATCTATGAGCAACTGGTGTTTTGAGCCTCTGGTGGTGTTCCCAATGCCCTTCTGAGTTGTGCTCATGCACTGGCCCATGTGGTCCTGTAGCTTGGCAGCTATGATGCCTGATAGGACTTTCCATGTTGTGGGGAGGCAGGTTATTGGCCGGTAGTTGGACGGTGCTGTTCCCTTGTGGAGGTCTTTCATGATCAGCACTGTCCTTCCTTGTGTTAGCCAGTCTGGGTGGGAGCCTGCTGCTAGCAGCTGGTTCATCTGTGCTGCTAGGCGTTCATGCACTGCTGTTAGTTTCTTTAGCCAGTAGGTGTGGATCATGCCCGGTCCAGGTGCTGTCCAGCTCTTCATGTTCTTGACCCGCTGTTGGATGTCTGCTACTGTGATGATGACTGGTTCCTGTTCTGGGAGATTGCTGTGGTCTGTTCTCAGGTTCTACAGCCACTTTGCACTGGTGTTATGAGTCTTCTCTTTCTCCCATAGGTGTTCCAGTACTATTCAGTTTCTGCTGGTGGTGGCTCTGCTGTTATTGTGTTGTTGCACTGCAGTTGGGAGTACACCTTGGATGGTTCTTTGGAGAACAGGGCATTTATCTTTTTGGCCTCTGCTTCTCTAGTGTATCTCCTTAGCCTGGTGGCCAGTGCTGTGAGCCTTTGCTTAGCAGTCTCTAGGGCTTCAGATGGAGTCAGGCCCTTGTATTTTTTCAGTAGCCGAGTCTTATCCTTAATCTTTACACCCTTCTGTAGTTCCACCAGCTGACTAACTTCTCTCTGGGTTGCCTTGATCTTATCCTCCAACCTCACTTTCCGGGGGGGGTATGTACTGCTGTTCTTCTTGATCGTGTAGCCAAGCATCTCCAGGGTTACAGAGGCTGTAGCGTATACCATTTCATTGGTTTGAGTTGTGGTGGTAGTAGGAATTGTTGTTAGGGCTCTATTGGCATCTTCTAGCATACTATCTGATGGTACTTCTCCAACGAGCCTTGGTAATCGGTCTCGAAGGTTGACTGTAGCTAGTTTATCCATGATCTTATGCCTCATATCAGCTGCTGTGCTCTGTAATGGAGGGGGTGGCAGTAAAGTTCCAGCTTCAGGTGGTGGCTGCACATCTAGTTGTTCTTCTGGGTCGTCTTCTTGAGTCCAGGATGCAATGTGGAGTTGGTCTATCTCAAGTTGTGAGAGCAGCTGCCTCTTTACTATGTTGAAGCATTGGGTAACTAGCTGTTTCTCAGTTAGTGTGGATGTAGGTCTTTTGTCCATCCATAGTTCCCTCATACGTTTCTATATCTCCTCTCATTAGGTCTACTGTTGTAGTAGCATTCCATCAATTCCAGGTTCTCTTCTCTCGTCCATGTATGGTTTGTTCCAGTAGCCCACTATATATATTTGCTTGAGCATCTGGCACCTTTTTCATTACAAATTAAACACTATACTGCACCTGTGTAGGCTCATGGCCTTCATTTCTTTGTGATCTTCTATGTTCTGCACCTACATGATAACTATCTATCATTAGATTCTGTATATACTATTTCTCTATTGTACTGCAATTTTATTAATTATTTTATTTGCTTGGGGAGAATTGATAAAAGCATTGCCTTGAAATCAGTGACTGTAGTAGAATGCAAAACCTTCTAGCAATGCACAGGGCAGATAATCTGGAAGTCACTCCAGTATTATTAGTTGCCCCGTCAACAACACCTTTCCCCACCTCACAGAGATGCTCACTCCTGCCATCACCTGCTTCTCTGAGGAGAACAGATAATTTAGTCTACATGGTAGTGTATGTAGCCGTACTCTAGTTGAATGGGCACTGGCAGTCTCATGAGTCACTCATCTGGAGCATAGTATTCCTCATAAAGTGGTAAGTTTAATGTATTGCATATGAAGACAGTACTGAAGCAAATTTCTCCCCCATGTTAATTTTTTCCCAACTGACCCCTAGAGCAATGCTGGTGAACAGGCCTTGATGAGATTATGGTATGCCATTGGACTCTTAAAGTGTTTTCCAGCTGTCCAAAATAAGACTTCAGGCCACCAAATCACATCACTGCCTATGCTAGCTATGAAAAACTCAATGGTTCATTAGGACCTGATCCTGCAGCCTCTGAAATTAGTGGATATTTTACCATTGGCATCACAGGGAACCACCACAGTACTAATGTTTGCAAACCGAAGTCTGTGTTCTGCTGTCAAAAGAGTGTAATCCAAACCCTGTTAATGTTATGGAAACTGTATCCCCATACAAGTACAGGGCCCTTTGGATTGGCAATTAGTCTAATAGTTGGATTCATATTCAGAGCCCTTGTTTGTGGGTAAATATTATGAGATATTAGGATTCAGATTTGAGAAAAGAAGAAGAAAATCAATACAGCTGAAATATGAACTGGGAAGGGTAGTGAAGGGAAAGCCGTAGCAGTGATGATGCAAGAGCAGAGAGAGAGGAGAAGAGGACTAATTTATTTCTAATTCTGGATGTCTGCATTGTACATTGGGTAGTGGTGGGAGTAATGATGGAGATTCAGACACCCCTTTTAGAGCTGGACACAGCAGCAATATCAGGATATTGGAATAGCTAAAAGATAAGCATCGGTACATTATCACACATAAGTATAACAGAAAGTCAGAATCTCAAGCTCTGTGATGTTCGACAATGACTGTATGTTGCAGTGGACTCTCCTGGTGAAGTATAACTTAGTAAAAAAGACAATGAGCTAAAATTAAATAACTGGATTGAGAGTGTCTCTGGACCAAAAGTATCTGAAAGTTCGAGTAATACACAGTGAGGTCAACAGTTTGAGCAATGCAGCCAGAGATGATAATATATGATTGGATATCCTCTATAGACGGCTTCAGTTGTGCCTTCTACGTGCTACTTCAAAGATCCATCCAGACAAATATCACTCCTAAACTATGACACCTATTCACCTACTGCATCCTGCTCATTCTCTGGTGACCCTGACCCTTTTCTTCCAATGGCTAGACAGACTGTTTCACTGGCCCTTTGCCATAGGCTGCCCTTGCAACCGACCTTTCTTTGCCTTCCCATTTCCCACTTATCAGATCCATAGTGGCAGCTGCCTGTGTACTCCCGGGTGGCTTCTGATCAGCTGTGCTAAGGGATGTGGATTTAGAAAAGGAAGGAAGGAAAGAAGGCCTACTTCAAATAAGTTGCCTGCCATCTTCACACCCTAAAGGGGCCTGAAAGGGGAGAGATTCAAAAGCTGTAGCAGTTTTGATTTTCCAAAAAGCACAGTACCCCCTAAAATGCTTGCAGCAGTTAGCAAGCACACACAGACTCAGTCCTGTGCCAAGTAACTTGTTCTGACGCTCAGTGTCACTCTTGCTACTTCTCTTTCCTTTCTGAAGCAAATCATAAGATTTAGGGGCAGATCCTTCCAGCTGAGATATGTTAAAAGCAACATAATGGACAGAGAGGCTCTAAATCACCTCTGCATCCCCTTGATTCTGCAGCTGACTGGGTTCTGGCTTGTTTGGCAACAGAAATTAGAGCAAGATTGCTCTAAGTTACACCATTCAGCTGTCTAGAGATCACTGGAATGTAGCAGTTTCCTGCACTGGGGGAGAAATTCTGGGAATGAGCAAGGGAAAGGGCAGAAACTTTGAGGAATAGTTCTGTGACAAGCCTATACTTTGGTGGCTACTCCCAAGTATTAGGTGCAGATTAGTTTTAAAAATATCAGATTGACTGCCTAGTCAGGGACCAGTATCTCATATGTGCCTGGCTCACTCAACTGACTGATGTTTGGCCATATTAAGCTTTTAGTATATTGGTTGGCATGTCCATGGATATTGTCATGCCTGCGCATGACTTTTCTGAGACTACTAACAAATCAAATAAGAACACTTTTAAAAAATAGTGCCTTTTAGGTTTCTCATTTGTTAAATATTTATCTTCTGCCACAAAATCACCAAACTTCCTTCTGTCTACTTGGGACTCTGATTAAAATATGAATCAAGGTACAGACACTTCCTCGAATTTTTAAATGCCCTTTGTTCTGTGTTAGTTGCTGAAGTGTAATTTC
Source organism: Podocnemis expansa (assembly GCA_007922195.1). NCBI lineage: Eukaryota > Metazoa > Chordata > Testudines > Podocnemididae > Podocnemis > Podocnemis expansa. The sequence continues at coordinate 40,226,574 of ML682005.1, forward strand.
TTTAAGTCTGTGACACATGCAGATGGTGCTTAAACATAACCAAAATGGTGGCATTTTCATCTCCTGTTTTAAAATTGTTCTGGTCTTGTGACTACCACTGACCAAATGTTTATTCTTCTAAAGATGACGATGAAATAATGATAATTTGAGGAACTTCTCATGTCCTGACCCTGCACTTCAACTGTGGGCAAAATTCTCATTTTTTAAGCTCAATGAGAGTTTTGCCTGAGTTTGAAATACAGGGGTAGACCCACAATTACTAGAGAGTTTATATTACTCTTAACATGTCTATGTCTAGGATAGATCTTGTTCTGCATGCCTTACATACAAAAAAACTTGCATTATCTTGATTGGAAGTTTTGCCTGCAAAAAGGCTGCAGGATTGCTCATGATAAAACCCACAAAACGAAAAACTCAGAAATTAATTCAAACATTACCCTTCTTCTCCCAACTCCCTGGGAAGAACTTTGCCATTTAGGGTCAGAATTTATTTAAACAAAGTAGCAAAAGACCCATCCAGGTAGATATTCCAAGATTTCATTGTTTTGATAAAAGTCATTTACAGTCTTTATAATTTTTATAAGATTAGATACCCAAAAGATATGCAGAAATAAATGTTAAACAAATGACTATCCTTATTCTCAACCCCTGTGTGACGAGTATAACAAATGCAATTTATCATTAGCAAAATAAATTGAAAAAGAGAAAGTCTTTGCCCCCCAAAGTATAAGGAGCTAACCATGATTTCATCTGCTGCTTCCACCTCCAGATGTTGTAGGGAGCCTCAAATTGCATAAGGGTTTTGCCTGAACTATGATGAGGTGGCCAGAATGTCCCCTGGGGTGCTGGGAGAAGACTACAGTGTCTCAGCCTACTGTAAACTGTGCTTCTCCCACAACTGCCCTACCAGGACTCAGTATCAGTGTTGCTGCCTGCAAAGAGAAGCAAGAGGGAGTATGGAAGAGGGCCTCCTTAGCCCTCACCTGCCTCTACGCATATGTCCCTTCTGGCCCAGTGTTAGACCAAGGGTGCTTGATCTAACTCATGCTAAAGTCGTTACGAGTCTTGACATTTAATGCATAGGCAATGGATCAAGCAGTCTAAGGACTGAGGAAAACAAAACAGTCATAGGAATATTTTATTGTAGTCCAGAGAGTAGAAGACAGTTAATAGTGGAAGTTCACCTCGTGCTTTACAGACAAATAAAAGACACTAGTGTTAATACTGTGGTGGTAAGTTCTAGAGAAAACCCCTAGATAGACCAAAATAAAATATAAAGGAAGAAAAACACAGTGTTGGTTTGTGAGATTACTGAGCAAGCATTCAGAGTAGCCACAGTGTGCTAGAGAGTAGAGTTGATCCAAAGCTGAAGGAGCAAACAGTGGCATGGATGAATGCCATAAATCAGTCTGACAGGCCCATCATTATGGTTGTAGAAAAGACCACCTACAAGGCTAGAGGCACTAAAGGAAGGATTCTCTGGGTCTGCATCTTCTGGACTACTAATTATAGCTGGAGATACATTGCCCTTCATAGATTGGTATTTATTTTGAACATTAATAACAAGATTTCTTTCCAATTAGAATAAAATAGCCATTATTTTTCCTTGAAATAAGAGAACAATTTGATTTATATGAGTGGCTTGTCATAACTCAACAGCACAAACTTAGGAGTTCATTTCATTATCACTTAGATTCTAAATCATCTTGGTATCCCACTGAAAAATCATTGGATGTGTTGTCGCACAAATTGAACGTACTGTATATTTACTTTTTAAAGAATTGTTGTGACATGTAATGCAGATAAGAGACTTCCCTGGTAGGGGTAAAACGATATTGTTAAATCATGTACCTCAGCAGCTTTCCAGCTGAAAGTATTAATAGATCAGTTTGGTAGGGAGGAAAAAAAGGAGAGGTCAGTCATGTTCCCAAGCAGTCCAGATTATATAGGACAAGAACTAAACCCCTTTTGCTTTTTTCTGTTCTGAAAGTATTTTTTTTAAATTTACTAAACTGTTTACTCTAGAAAATTCACAGTGACATAATCCTGTTTCCAAATGTTCTGTTGATGACAGCAGCAAGTTCAAGTTACATTAGCCTTCACAACATACCATAGTTTATGCATTGCAAAACAGGAGTTTGTCAAAAGAGAATTATGGGTGTTGTCTCTTTAGTAGACTGTCAGAGCTCTTGTTGGTTTCTTGCAGTTCTGGTGCTGAACCAACCCTGGCAATGTCATCTTGCCTCATTTTAAAGAAAGAGAGTTATAAATCACAACCCCCAGCCTCTAAATAGAAATTGATGGGATTCTAATTGGCTGGTAATCCAGTTTGTTTAAAACTTTCAATGGGATTCTTGGTGAGCTGGTCATTTCTAGAGTTGTTAGGCAATAAGGTACAATAAACTTGTGTTTGGTGTGGTAATGCTAACTCTCTGACTTGGGCACATAGTAAGTTCTGAGAGAGAGCTGAGTGTTTCTAGTACACCCATGAAGTTCACTATTCAGCAGTAGCATGTTCCTGAGTGTCTTACAAATTAAGAATTAGCCAATCTCTAAGGGCAGTTTCAGTGGTGATATTTTCAGTGTATGCTGTTTTTCTGAAAGATCCATGTGGTTCAATAGCCAATCCTTCCTTTATGTTTTTTGCATTTCAAGGGTCAAGGAGTAATTGCACCTCTGTGTGCAACACAGTGATGTTGCTTTTGTGTCACTCTATCACTTTCCATCCAAAGATCTGTTTTCCAAACAATAAGGATCTATCTTCACATCAGCCCTGTGAGGAAGACAGGTTATTCTATTGCTACTTTACAGATGAGGAAACAGACACAGAAAGGTTAGATGACTTGGCTGAATCACCTAAACTACTTTATTCTCAATCCTGTCACTTAGAACATCCTGTGTATTTCTAATAAGGCACTTAGGCTATGTCTATGTTGGCAAATTAATCCAATCTAAGGAGGCTTAGTCCAGATTATTTTAGCCCATGGCCACACGAGGCTTTCCCTAATTCAAACAGAGAAATTTCTTAGTTTGAATGAAGGAACTCTTAGTTTGAATTTGTTAGTCAGTCAATGTTCCCTCTAAAGTTTGGCGGCTTGTGTGCAAAATTTTCAACCCGTGTGCAAAACTTTTTCTGAATAAAATTTGTGTGCACACTCGTGCAACAAAAATTATTGAAAAAATCTAGACCAATGAAAAATTAATATAAATTATTTAAAGTTGTTTTTATTAATAAAATCACCCAATTTATTTAAAATTTACCCAAATTTCTATACAATCAAAAGAAACTAATCCATGGCTTTCAAACTGCCCAAGGCCAAAGTTATATTCAATCCGGATCCTAGGTATCACAATTCTGCCCAATACCCTCATCTCCTCTGTTCTACATGCAGAGTTACAGTTGACAGGGAAGCCAGCTAATTATCACTGACAGCATTTAAGATACACAAGGAGTCATGTGGCACTTAAAGACTAAGAGATTTATTTTTCGCATGAGCTTTCGTGGGAGACTCCTTGTTTTGTTTTGTTTTGTTTTCCTGGAATAGACTAACATGGCTACCCCTTTGGAAATTGGCAGCATTTAAGATGTCTTGATGGTCCCAGAGGGGTAAATTTTATTGAAATTTTAAAAATCAAAAAGATTCCAGACATCTCTTTTCAGGAAAATGCTGCTACAAGAAGGGTGCTAACCACAGCTGAAATCAAAACAATGGGCTTCTAGCTGCTTTAAGATAAGGCTACAGTATTTCTTAAAAGCCTATTTTCAGTCCCTTGTATCTTTACCTGCCCCATCATTTTGGGGCTACATTTCAACTTAAGAGAAAATCTCTACCAAAACACCACATCACTTCAGTGCATTATGGTTTCTTCTGATGGACAGATTAGGGTGCATAATGAAGAGAATAATCTCATGGCTGCCTTTGATTCCCAGTCTTTTGGCTGTTACTGTATTTAAAACAAGTACTTATCTGATATCTCCATTACATCTCCAAGATTTCTATGAATTGTTCTTTAAAGCATCTGATGAAATGGGGTTTTCTCCCATGAAAGCTTATGCAATCAATATATTTGTTAGTCTTTCCTCCTTGTTTGTTTTGTAATGAATTGTTGTAATTTACAGGATTCTGGAGAAAACATGTTCCAGGTTCTTTGAAGGCACAGAGTTAGCATGCTCAAACACTCTCACTGTTTAGTCACTCTACTTAAGTAACATCCACACTAGCTTTCAGGAAATATACAACTGCTTTTTAGATTTTTCACCTCCACAGCTATATCTAGTTATAGAAGGGACATTTTGGTACCATACACTCCCTGTTTCCCACTTGAGGATTTTCAAACTTCAGGGTATGAATGGCACTTACCCTTTGCCATACCTCTTGTTTAGAAAGCTGAAGAATTGCCCCAATTCCGACTCCCTAAGCTCCCTGCCCCCATTCCAGCCCGCCTAACTCCCAACCCCCACCCCCCAGCTCCCCATCTTCATGCCACCTCTTTCAGCCCCCACAAGCCCTCCCCAGCCCACCACCCTGACCCCTTCTCCCCCCTCCCCACACACCCTCCCTGCCCCCACGCTTTCCGTGCCAGCTGCCTGACCAACCTACCCCCCCCAGCCCTCTTCACTGGCCAAAGAGCTGGGCAGGGGGCAGGAGGCCAGGGCGCTGGCCGGCAAGGAGTAGCCCGGGCTGGAGGCTGGGGCCGGCCATGCAAATGGCGAGGGCCCAGCAGGAAGGGACTGAGCCTCCACAGGCTCCAGGGAAGCGTGGGGAGGGGGAGAGGAGTGTCAGGGCTGACCACAAGCCTGCAGACCCTCCCTTCCTTCGGCCGAGGGGAGACGCGCCCGAGTGCAGTGTCCAGGCGCGAGCCTCAGCCCAGCCCAGGAGCCCCCGGCTGATTCCTGGCCTTACTACAGGACCCAGGGCTTGCTGCCTCCAGCTCCTGGCTGTTCCCTGGCTGCAGGGCTGGCCCCAACCTTGGCCATGCTGCCACCTTGAACTGACCCATGCGCAGGGGCAGGAAAATCCTGCGCAGCGGGATTTTTTCAAGTGTGCGGCCGCACTGCTGCGCACCTTAGAGGGAACACTCTTTTAGTTTGAACTTCAGTTTGAACTCGGCATGATGTGGCCACAGACTAATGCTTAGTTCAAATTTAAGAAGTTTGAACTAAGCCGGTTATTCTGAACTAACCAAGTGTTCTAGTTCGAACCAAGCACTAGTTTGAATTTATAAGTGTGAGATTAGTTCGAACTAAGCTTGAACTTCTTAATTTGGACTAACAAGTCCAGACTAACTTTTGCTTGTGTAGACATAGCCTTAAAGATTAAAAAATTTAATAAATTTAATAAAATAAAATCATTAATCTATGGAAGGAAATTGATAGTATCTGCCCCCTTAAAAAAGCAAACATATTTTTTAGGTATGACATGTCTTGGAATCTTGTGTGACAATTAGTATTTTCATTTCTTTTGGTATTTTTTAAATTTGTTTGTTTGCTTTCAAGTAAGTGGCAACTTCTGTTTTTTCATTGATTTGTTTCTTTCCAGCTTTATCAAAACAAAAATGTGAACAGTAAAGTACAAATTATGCTTAACTGGAGCCAGATGTGATATGCCATTTTCTTAAACCTTCTATTTCATTCCCTTGGTATCTTATATCTGAAGAAAAGCCCCTTTTTTCCCATAAAAATTACCAGTATTCAGGCTCTAGGTGTAATATTTTTATCATACAATACTTTTCCAAAATTCACAGAGTTTTTAGCTTCTCCTTTATGAAATACTGCTCTAGACTAATGGCACAAAACTTAACAGTTTATATCAACAATACTGCAGTATTTTTGACTATTCCTGCAATAAAAAATAAAATAATATTTGTCCTAAGGAACTGGCCTCCTATTGATTTTAATAAAAGCCATGCAGTTAAAACTATGTTCAGTACCATTTACCTCTGAGAATTGTTTGTGTTGTAGGTTCGTTTGTACCCAAATGAATCTCCACTTCCTACATTTATTAAGTATCCTAAAGGAGTTTTATTTTATTTTGTTCAGAATTAGCAGATCAAAAAATCTGTAAGAGAATGGATGAGACCATTTTCTGACTATCTTATCTTATCTTATCTTATAGCTACATAATGTGGTGATAGCCACATAATAAATTGCATTTATTAAACAACACTGAATGCCCCACTTGCACTTTGCCCATTAATCCAGTTCCTCCAGGAGGACTTCTAACATTCCAAACCATTGACTAGCATCAAACAGATGCTGTTTTATAAAATCAGCCTGCCACAAAAATATTTCCTTTTCCCCCTCAAATGTAGAAACTCCCAGCTCCCTCCGCACCCCAGCCCCCCAAAATTACATTGACCTAGGCTTTGAATGAGCAAGATTCAGACCTCGAAAAATGAAAGAATTAAGGTCCACTATTCTGCAGACAATGCTGCTAAAATTGGGGACCTCATTAGAAAGACCTCTGGCAGAACTTAAGTTAGCAGACCTTAAATTAATGTCATAACATTATGAATAGAATAGCCTTTTTAAAGGTTTCTAAAATAATTGTTAGATGCTTCTCTTTCCCTCTGAACTTTGAATAGTTGGTTTCATGGTGACTGAAGCACCTGAGTTTGCAGATAGAGATACAACAAACTAATCCTTCAAATATTTTTGTGCTTAATATGTTTTACAAACAAAATGCACAGTGATGTGTTTGATTGGCCCTCATTAGGGATAGCCTGCATAAACTATCTGTGGCTTCTCCATTCTTGAGCTGCTTGGGCCTATCCCAAACTTGTTCTGATAACCTTTATGCTGCGCCATCTTGGCTACATGCTCTTTCTCAGTTGCGCGTGTTCATGTGCATGCAGTATTTCATTTAGATCTGCCATATAGCTTGCAGCAAAACGTGTTTATTGCTGAAGTTTACCTTTGTGCACAGATGGTCTCTTCTTCCTTCATCTGCAATGTCATTGTCTTTCTGTCTCTTAAACCTGTCGTTTGTTGACAAGGCTCACTGAGAGAGCAGCAAAAAGTTCTGTTAATGCACATACACCTCTCAAAAGGAAGAGAGGGGTTAGATGAAGACTCGTGTTTACATTAAAATACAATAGTTTGCAGTAGTTTAAAGGGCAGCACTTTCCTTGTTTTTTTTTTAATTATATCTCTATAATTTATTTTGTGTAGGTGCCAAAAGAAGTCCATGCTAAAGAACTTGCAGGGCCCCTAGTGGTTGCCTAATGCACACAAAATGCTTCTGTTCAGATTTGTACTAAAGTAATACTATGGCTTAGTTTCAGATGTTTGAGTGTTGAAGTATTTGAAAACACATCCAAGATTATCTTCAGATTCTGCTCTTTTAAATTTGTCCCTAGATTGTATTATTCAACTGTACAATATGGTCTAATGATTCTTTTTTCTGTACATTTAATATTATTGTGACACACACAAATGGGAACAGGATTAATAAAATATGTTTTGGCAATACTTTTTCATGATAACTGATCTCTAATAAAATGCACACTATCAGACATATCTAGAAGTAAGATAAGAAAAATTAAAGGCAAGAGAAAGGTAATGCAATTTAATGCAGAAGGAAAGGTTACATTAATTATCACACAGAAAAAGCAAATATTTCTAATAAAAATAAGTGGACATGGAACACTGAATGCCTTTACACTGCCTGTCTATCTGATGATTAGAAGTGACCACAACATGCAATATTTGGATTCAGATTTGGTGTTCCGTAATGTGTAAAGGGAGGGTTGGTTCAGGACTACTGCAGAGGGAAATTTTTCATCCAAAACTTTTTTGGTTGCAGAAGATGCAGATTTGGAAATACCTATTTGTTTCATGAATTTGTGTCAACTTGCCAAACTGTTTCTATCTAAAAAAGCTCTCCCAACATTTTCAAAACAAAATATTTTGGCTGTGCAATAGGAAACTACTTTTTGTTTTCAAATCTCCTTCAATTTTATTTTTAATTGAAATGTTAAGAATCACAAAATTGAAGAAACAAATTTAGACCCATTGAAATTAATGGGACTTTTTACAGGCTTTCTGCATCACTGCACCTTAGCACTTTGCAGGACTGAGCCACAGTGCTTCATTTGATTTATTGCAATCATATGTGGAGAAAGAAAAGGAGCGAGAATATTAGGTAAGAGGTGTGGAGATGCTGTGATGCTATGACAGCTAAAGTTTTAAATGCATTTGAAAGAAACACGAAGTGATCTCTGTTAGCCATGCATGCTAGAAATTTTAGTCTATACCAGTGTGAAAATGTGTCAGAGATCCTAAACTGGTATAAATTGTTGAAGCTCAACTTCAGTTAATGGAATGGAATTACACCAGTGGAGAGTCTAACCTATGGCTGTTTAAAGTCCTTTTGGTTTGCTTGTCAGCTTTATCATATGCAGAGTATTGGCCTATTTGCTCTTTACAGGAATGCACAAAGTGGCATTTTCAAGTGAGTGCTGACAGCAGGTTAAACCTTAAAGTTGTCAATAACAGCTAGTCAGTCTGTCTAGAAAATTGTTGCCCTGTTTTAGCCCAGTGTTGTCTTATTTCTGGTTAGGCTTTTGTGTTCATGACTGTCATTCTGCTCACTTTGTTTTAAGGCTCTAGTTGAGCAAAGCATTTAACTAGTTGCTTAATTTGAAATGCTGAATAAATCTATCCCTAATTAACAAAGCATTTAAGTACATGCATAATGTTAAGCATGTGAGTAGTTCTATTGACTATAATATGTGCTGATGTGCTTGCTTGCTCTTTGCTCTGATTTAGCAAATGCCCCTATTTAGCAAAGCATTAAGCATGTGACACTAAATTCCATTGTCATCAGTGAGATTTAAGATTGTGCTTAAATTTTAGCATATACTTAAGCACTTGTCTGAACAGAGAAGACCTAAACATACAGAACTCTTTTCCACTTCCTTCTGCTGAAACATATAGGCCTTAATTCAGGCTCTTAGTAATCTGAGGTGGAAAAGAACATACAGTTTAGCAGGTCCATTTCCCTGCTCTGACACAAGAGTATAAATGGGTGTGAACCACAAAGTTTGGATCTAGAACGAGCTAGCTTTCACTTTATTGTGCTTTGGAGGTGGGAAACCCAGAGCCTCCTTTACAAAGCCTGCAAACCTTCCCTTTCTCATTTAACTCCATCCCCATTTATCAGAAGGCTTCATGTGTCCCCAAAGACTTTGGTATAAGCAGAGTTTTATTGTCAAAGCCATCTGAAGTTGCAGCAAAGCCATTTTTCTCTTTTTAAATATAGAGATATTGTTTATATGAATACAAATGAAAATTACTTTTCCTGGCTGCTTCTGAAGCTTCCAAAAATAGTTGAAAGTAACAGCCAAAGTGAATGTAACTAAGTTTCCCCAGGACAGCTTCACTACATAATACTGCTGTGTGAAAATTTCTCACTGCCAGCTAAACTGGTGAGAAATCATGTTTTGATGGTTTGGTAATAAAACAAAATATTGTGTGACATTGTGTCTAATACTTGGCTTGTTTCTAAAGAAACAAAAGGCAGCCTCTGTAGCTACAAAAATAGGGAAATACTTTGGTAAGAAAAAAATTATGTTCTAATCCAACATGAGATAAAAATCACAATTTTGTTCATGGTGAAACAGTAGTTCAGTCAGCAGTCACTGAAATATTTTTGTGTTTGCAGTGAAAAGCTGTGCGTTTTGAAAGAGACATTTTCCACTAGATCAGATTTGTGAAGTTTAGACTGGAATTTTTTCACTGGCACATTTTCACTAGTGATTATTAAAATGGATTGTACCTAAATGTCTAACCCTGCAAGGTACTAAATGCCCTCAAACACCACTGACTTTAGTGGGAGTTGAAAGCATTCAGAACTAGAGCTTTGTGAAGAACTGAATTTTCAGCTGAGGGCCAAATCAGGAAAACACAAAGAAAAATGTCTTGGTTCGGCACAAAAACACTGTTACTCTTTTGGCAAACTAAATAGTTGAAACAATTTTGGGTCTTCATCTGATAATGAAATGTTTTGTTTTATTTCGGGGCTGTTCTAATACTTCTATTTTATAAAACTGCAGTAACATTTTTTAACTGAAAAGGTGTTTTGAGTTGAAAAATCAAAACATTTAAATTAAAAAATGTCAGCCTAAAATAGTGTAATTTTTGTTTTGCTGAAACTTTGCTGATTTCAAATCTGCCCTGGAGGGGGTGAAAAGAAGAAATTGTAGAAAAAAATTGCCCCAATCGTCTCAGAACTTAATTGCCATATATCACAGTTATTCAGTTTTATAAAGGAAGCAACAAGGTTTGGTGCCTGATTTTCCATTCTTTGTTTGCCTAATCAAGCTCATTGAACTATCCCATAACCAAGTAAAAGCTGAAGTAACAGGCCTTTTATTTATAAAAGGTGGCAGCTACAACTTTGAGAAATGTTCTGAGAAAAAATAGAGGCTCGGGGAAGTATTCAGCAATATCTACTTATAGTTTTGTAATAGAGAGTCTGGTTATAGACAGGCAGTCTTTAAGTCCAGTTAGGCATAATGTGGAAAATATTGGATAGATCAATACAATGAAATAGAAAGGAAATCCACAGTGGGACTGCTGTCAAGATGTTTTTTGATGACATAGCTACTAGTAGTACACATTGCTTTGATGGGAAAGGGGAAAACTACAAATGAGGCATTTTTAAAAATATTACGTTGTTATCTGCTAACTCTGGAAAAATAGCTTATGCCATAGTTTGCGAACTTGGCCGTGTCATGAGTATTTATCTCTTTGGCCTACTAAGCAGGAATAGAAAATTATGAATAAATGCTAGTGTTTTTGACCTAAACCATGTCTTGGATGTACTCACATTACCTTTTGTAGAGGCAAATATGCAAGAAGTATTATGACTATTGTTTAACTGCACTGTCCACAAGCCCAAAGCACAGCATTGAATTACAGAGGACAAATGATCATATTTATGAGGAACTAATTCACAGAGAGTGAAATTTACCTCTGTGTAGAAGACCAGCACCAGACTAGCACTCCTCTTAAGTCTTAAAAAATATGGTGTACATGGCACCACAAGGCTTCCTACAAAAGGAGAAATTTCTCCTCGAAAAAATTTGGGGCATGAATTCTTCTTCATTACAAATCGAATTTCATTATAACTGCATTACTATAAACAGATTGTGAGTCTTTACATAACTGCCATTGTATTTACCTTGCCACTGAAAATCTGTTGCCTCTGGTGTTGGACAATACGTACTTTTGGTATCGGTTCCAGCTTTCATTATATGCTGGAGAATTGCTTTTGCTCCGACTGCTACCTAAAATGCAGGATTTTCCTATGCTAATATGTACCTGTGCTTTTCCCATTAGCACCATACATGGTAAAATCCTGATTCCCAATTGCAACTGGAGTCACTTACACAATTCTTTTATTGCCCAAGCCACGTAGATATTAGAGCATTTGGTCATTTTTAGTATGAGAAGAAAGCAGTGAATTATTATTGGACTTTTTACATTCCCTAGCTTTAGGTTCAGTTTTTTCCACAGGTCAGATTCAGAACAGACGTTCAGTACCTGTCTCTTGTGTCCTGTTGATTTGGCATGAACCTTTTTATTATTGAAGCACATTAATTGGATTTGTTCTTTAGTTCAGTGTAAGTGAGATGGGATGTATTGGCCTCACACTGGCATGGTGAGGGTTAAGGAGTTGTTTTGGATGCAGGATGCCATTCCACCTCTCACCTTTAATAAGCACGCTTCCACTGGAGTTAGCATCAGTAGGGAGGAGCTCAGTTTAGGGATGACCAAGGAGGAAAGCAGTCATGTGCAGCAGCCTCTTGCAGAGAAGCCACTGGATCTCCAAATAGCTGGGACCAGGTTTCCCAGACAAGTCACTGGAAGCCATTCAACCATAGGAACCAACGGTGACAACATGCTACTGCCAAAGGAAGGGGCTCCAGAGACGGACCAGAGACGAGCCCAGGAGCTGTCTCAAGATCAATCCATGGTGATAGACTCATAGGCTATGTCTACATTATGGACTTAAGTTGACTTAAACAACTCCCTCGCTATATTTAGAATTTATTAAGTCAATTAAAACAATTTCTTAAGTCAACTTAATAACTCCTGACCTGTAAACTGACTTAAGCATTTAAGTTGACTTTCCAGAGCAGGGCCTGCCCCCTTTCCTGCCTTAGGGCATGATCAGGCTCCAAGGCCCCAGTCCAGCCCTGGGGGCCCTATCCAGCTCCTGCCATGCAGCAAGGAGCTGGGGGCCAGATCTGGCTCCCAGCCCCTTGTCGTGAGTGGCAGGGACTGGCAGATGGTTCCTGCCACCTGCAGAGAGAGGCTGGGAGCCCTGTTTGGCTCCCAGTCACTTGCTAGCAGCAGCAGGGCCCGGATGGGGCCTGGCTCCAGAGCTGATTTGGGTAGGGGCAGGAGGCAGGGCAGCCCCGGGTATATCTGCAGTATATCCATTGCAGACATACCATGAAGTCAACTTAACAAGGTTGACTTAATGTTGACCTTGTTAAGTCGACTTCCACAGGGCCCCCCACAGTAAACATAGCCATAGACTCTAAGGTCAGAAGGGACCAGTATGATCATCGGGTCTGACCTCCTGCACAATCCAGGCCTCAAAACTTCACCCACCCACTCCAGCTATAAGCCTCTAACCTATAACTGGCTATTTAAGTCATCAAATCATTCGTGAAGAACTTAAAGATGCAGAGAATTCAAAATCAGGTGAGCCATGCTTCATGCTACAGAGGAAAGCGAAAAACCCCCAGAGCCCTAACCAATCAGCCTTGGTGGAAAGTTCTTTCCTGACCCCCAAACATGGCAATCAGTTAAACCCTCAGCATGTGGGCAAGTCTCAACAGTCAGTCACCTAAGAAAGCATTCTCTGTAATAACTCAGAACTCACCACATATACCCTCCCTTCTTAGGCCACTTGCGTGTCCACCAGAAGTAGAGAAATATCAAAGATCATTCAGTTTCCAAAGTAGACCATCCCATCATACCATCCCCTCCATAAACTTATCAAGCTCAGTATTGAAGGCAGTTTTGTGATGATGGACAGACTAGAACAAGCTAGGAAGTGTCCCAGAGAACACAAGTGAGGGTAACAGACTACATCGAGGGAATAGTGGTTTGAAAGGCCTTGGGTTGAAACCTGGTGGAGCCGAGTAAAGCCAGGTTCCTTTTTCTCCCCTTCCTTTATGCTGTAGCTGCTAAGCAAGGCAGCCTTGAACTTTTGCTGTATGATGGCACTACCTGTTGTTCAACAATAAAGTAAATCAGGGATTCCTCTTAGATGGACATGTCAAGCCCTCAAGTACAATGAGTCTGTATCTCAGATGCTAACTGTAAGCATAACTAAATCTGTTTCAAATAATCCAAGATTATTTATTTAGAGTTATAAAGCACAAATGCTAGGAGCTCTATTCCAAGATCTGGGTTTGGGTGTCTCTTGGAAGACTTAAATTTGCAAAAATCACAGAAATTACATAGAACTACTTAAATCCTTTGCCATTGACCATCATAAGCACCTGGCTCAAAACTTAACTGTCCCATTCCAAAAATTAAGCCCTACAATCACTTCTCCAGAAGCTTAAGAAAAAAAGATTAATTAATTTTGCAGCATAGCTAGAGCTTAATAAGGTGTGTTCTGGAGTTAAGGTGGTCATTGCAAAGAATGCCCTGCTTTTGCAGTCTCCTGACAGCTTCCATATTGATGGAAATCCATTTTGAGTGCCTTCACTGAATGGCAACCATCGGAGAATTATGTGGGAAGCGAGTCTGTCCATAGTTTATCTAGACTTCATGGCAGTAAAGGTCATCATTGATACCTCGAATCAGATCACCAAGCAGTGCAACTCAAAAAGCATTGGTATTTGAATTGAATCGAATCGAGTCATAGGGTTGGAAGTTACGTGCTGTCAGTTTAAGATTGTCTGGTTAATAAGCAGATGCCACATTTGTGAACAGCATCAGCTTCTGAATGGTCTCAAGGTGTAGCCCAAACCAGAGTGCATTACCAAAGTCTGTAGTTGTCACCTTAACTAGTGGTTTTCAAACCACAGAGTGGGACCCAATACTAGGTCACAGACACTCAGATACTGGCTTGCAGTGCCCCTTGCTGCTGCTGCCACAAGACTAGAATGCATTGTTCAAAGATGTAACTGTTGGGTCACAGGCACAAATGATTATTTTTCAACTGAGTCCTGAAGAAAAAAGTTTGAAAACCACTGACTTAGAGAATAAAGAAGCGTAACTTACCAGACAGCATAGCCCCAGATGCAAAGTTGAAGGGTACAGTCACATTACCAAAATCTTTGAGGCTTGGTGTTGGGAAGGAGAGGACTGAGGAGATGTGATGGAGGCACAACATATTACATCCCGAAAATCTACATTAAAAGAATATTAAAGATGCAAAGTCAAGCATTCATTAGTTAGGAAATGACAGAAATAAGGTTTAACTGTGAAACTAGTTCTCTTCTTTGTGTGCATTAAGATACAATTAATCGTGTTCATGTATTATGTTTCCTTCCCCACACTTTTGCACAGTTAAATAAGTGCTTTATAAAGGTTTCACACCATTCTTTAAAGTATCCAGGACTGGCTGCTGTCAGAACAGATGCAAGGTTGTGTTTTTTGGCATGGAAGCTTGTATGTCATGCTTCTATATGTATTCATTGGGTTGGAAGGGTGCAAACTTTTGTCTAATATGTCAGGACTGAAGTCTGCAATAAGTGTATTTTTGGTTTCAGTTGGAACAGAAATTCTAAGCAAGAAAAGATAATTGCAGACACAACTTTTGAACTACATCTCATGTAACTGATGCCTGGGAGTAGGCCAAGTTGATTTAATGTTAAGGCCTTTAAGAGATGGAACAACATTTCATTTTTCTAAGACAAGTGCAAGTCAGTTGTGGCCAACTGTGAATATCTAGTGCAGTTTTTGCACTTCCCTTCAATCTAGGACAAAGAAATGTTTTTCTGCTCAGGATAGTTAGTGAATTACTCATTTATCTTTCCTATCAAAAGAGTGATTATTTATATGGCTGCAAATATATTTTATTTGGTGCCTGTGTAGTGGATTGCTACTATTGTTCAAGCTTCTTAAAACATAAACTTGGAAAATGTGATAAGTAGAAAAGTCAAGGTTGTGTATAGAAATGCATTTCTTACATTATTTACAATTTTCTGTTGACTGTGATGCCTACTAATGTGGACTTAACTCCCATATTCTTCAAAGCTCTCTGACTCTTACAAGATAAATGGGTATTTAAATTGCAGGAAGCAGTTTGCTGGGTTGCATTAAAATTAATGAAAATCTTGCAGCTTCAACTGTGGTAGACAGAACAATGGGAAATATTTAGCTCTGGGACTAATTAATAAAACAGGGGAATTGAATGCATGGGGGCAAATTTATCAGAAATCGATTTGGCCCATCCAAAACAAATGGTATAATCATATATTTTGTGCATCTAGTGATGTTAAATTTCCACATAATACTGTTCTCTAGACACTCATGAGCATTGAACACAGCCTCATCAAGCCCTACTTATTCAAACATGCGCCTTTGTCAGACACAGTGAACAAGATATGATATACAGTCCATCCTCGATTTTCTGGTCCTCGATTTTCCAGACTTTGGAAGATCCGGACTGTCCCCACTGCCCTGCTGCCAGCTTCCCCGAACCCTTCCATAATTCCCCCTCACCTTGCCGCCAGTGCCCTGCACTCCACCAAGCCCGGTGGGGAAGAAACCCCCCACCCCTGGTGGACCATGCTGTGGCTGCGGCGGCTGTGACTCACCAGGACCAGGCTGGATGGGTGCTTTCCCCCGCCGCGGCCACAATGCAGCAAAGGCTGGGTGGGCGGCCGCTTCCGCTGCCGTGGCCAGAGCCTGGGCAGGAGGAGTGCTTTCCCTGCCACAGCCATAACACAGCAAAGGATGGGTGGGGGAGCCGCTTCTGCTGCTGCAGCCAGAGCCTAGGTGGGAGGGGTGCCGCAGCGGGGGAAAGCACCTCTCCTGCCCAGGCTCTGGCCATGGCAGCAGAAGCAGGCCCCTGCCTGGCCTTTGCTGCGTTGTGGCCAGTGGCAGGGAAAGCATCCCTCCACTGTGCCACCAGCTCCCTGTGCTGCCCTAGGCTACCCCCCCCCCCAGCTTTCAATCTTCCGGACTTTCACAAATTCAGACACCTCCTCCCCCCATATAGTCCAGGAAATCGAGGATGGACTGTATCCTTTTTATCACTACTGGGTTTTGACAGTGATTTTATTATTGCATATAATAGAATGCTTTAGGGCCAAATTCTGGTATTCTTACTCATGGGGGGCAGAGGAAGAGGTAGTTTCAAGAAGAGAGAGCACAGTGAAGTGGATTAATCATGGAACTAGAAGTTGGCCTCTGCTACAAGTTTGTCATGTAGCCTCTGGTAAATCATGTAACTCAATCTGCCTCTGTTCACCCAATCTGTAAAATGGGAATAATTATACTTGCTTACCTACTAACCTATCTGACAAAGATGCTGTGATTATTAAATAGCTGGTTAGAGTTGTTAAAGCCATGTCAGAATGGAAATACTAAATAAGTGATAAGTAATATTTTTCAGTCAGGTCAGGTGATTTTTATAAGTAAGCCAATATCAGCATTCTCTGGCCAGTCTGGAAATATTCACTGTCCTTTGTTTCTTCCATGGATTTTTAAACTCTGTGAATATTGTGAAACTGAAATGAGAGTTCCAAAGGGGCAGCTGTCTTAGTCTAGTTCAGCAAAAGAAGCAAGGAGTCCTGTGGCACTCTAAAGACTAACAAATTTATTTATCGCATGAGCTTTCGTGGGAGAAAATCCCACTTTGTCAGACGCTTTGAAGATGGGGGAATTTACAGAATGGGATTATCTTCATCCCATTCTGTAAATTCCCCCATCTTCAAAGCATCTGACAAAGTGGGATTTTCTCCCACGAAAGCTAATGCGATAAAAAATCTGTTAGTCTTTAGAGTGCCACAGGACTCCTTGCTTCTTTTGCTGAAATGAGAGTGAATATTTCCAGTGCTAGAGTGTATTTAAAACTGAAGTACCATACATTTTTTCTGCAAAGATACAGTGCAATGGAGGGATTTGGGCTGGTCCTAATAAACCCTGTAAATGGAAGTGAGCCAGCCAAAAATGAGCATTTTTAGTTCACTGTACTAATGATATTGTTTCAAAATTTTCTGAAATGATTGGCATGGCTGAGTAGAATAGCTGTTCGCTAAACAGTCCCCTAAAATGTGGATTGCAGGCAGGCTAATGGACATGTGCATATTTCTACATGCAATTAGATCTGCTAAATAAATGTCATGTATTAGCAATCCAGAATAGCAGGCTGGCTGTTGACCATCCCTGGAGTCTACGTTCTCGAAGGCCTTATGAAATCAGGCTGGTAGCTCATGAAAAGTATAGTACTGTTCCCACATGTCTAATACAAAACTTCAGGAAATTGTACACATTTCTTACAGTAGCACTCACCAACAAGACTCATTTTTTCAGTAGAAAGACAGTTAGAAACACCTATTAAAGAGCTACTACCCTCACATGGGCTAGAATTTCACAGTAATGAAGTAGTCTGGTGCATGAACCCCACACTGCCCTTTACATTTCAAAGCAAGAAGATCAGCAAAACATCATACAGCCCCCCTTTGCATCAGACTAGTAGGGAGGGAAATTTGCCTCCTAAAGATGAGTGAAATTAAAGACAGATGAGAAAAGCCAGAAGATCAGCAAAACTGGATTAAGGTGAAAAGGCTGTCCAGTCACTGCGTGACCTAGTGTAGAAGGACAGTAGATTCCTAAGACTCTTCAGGCAAAGGGTGTGAAGGTTAAGAGTGACCTGTACTTGCATATATCTGAAAAGCAACAATGTCGGTAGCTGATTTTCAAGAATATGTAGCATAGTTCCTGGATCTTGTACAACTCTTTGAACTTGTGTGCTCCATAAATGACTCCTTCTTTGCAGCTTCTTATATCAGTTGTTGTTGGGAGTATAGGAGAGAGTGGACCATTCCCCCAAGAAGACGGCACAGGAAGGCGAAGAAGGTGTCTAGTGGGTGTAGAGTTGGAGGGACTTGAGATCTGTGTCCCCCAATGTTTTGTTAATTAAGAGAAGCTTTTAATATGCATCTATACTGAGTCAAAACTTCAACATTCCTTGAGGGCCACCTGCCTTCACTGCTGCAGAACACAAAAATATTGCAGTGCCTAATGCTTTGTTTTTAACCTCACTTCCCAGTGACAGTGGTCATAACTTGTTAGATAGTTCAACAGAGGAGTTACATGTTCACAGCCTATACCTCACATGTTTCATTGTTGGACACCATTGTCTGGATAATTCATTGTGTAACATCTGTGATTAAATCTGGCTGGATGGCTACAAGAGAGTACTACTGTTTGGGTTCCAGGACTGGATGGGCTCTTCCCCAGCCTTAGGGGAGTAGCTACAGAGCCCAGGACTCAACTGATTAACAGGAGACAACAAATGAAAAACCAGGAACAGGTGTGAAGGTCAAAGAACTAAATGGAGAGAGCCTGAAAAGAACATTAAATATAGAATCCTGGACAGCATCAACTTTTCCTCAAAAGTAACAAAGGAGTCAGCAGAGGTGGCCCATAGCAACCGTGCCTGAATGTGTGATCACACAGAGGAACAGAAATAGGCCCCACAGTTTCAAAGCACCTCCTCAACCGGCATCTTCTCTCTGGTGTTATAGATGACCATCTTGGCCAAAGTGAGGAGGAGGTTGATGGGGTAGTCCTGCAACTTTGTCAGCCCTAGAATGTTAAAGGCCTTTTTTCCTACAGGCTGGGGAAAGATTACTGTAGTTCAGTTGGTGGCAGCTGAGCCCAATTAAAGGCTGTCCCAGGCTGTTAAAACCCCACCTCTTCCAAAGAGTAGCAGAGAGAGACTTAAACTATCAGAAGTCTTGTAATGGTAGGGAGAGCGTTCTCCTCAGTGCAAAAGACAGAACTTCTCCCTAGAGGGGGAAACACAAAGGCACCAAAATGCAGGCACCAGCTTGGAGGAAGGACTGATACAACTCCTCCCCCAGATTGCACCACCAAGACTACAACCCCACTGAAAGAGCCAAGGAAAGATACTGCATTCAGACTTAAAATGCCCTCCCCATCTGTGTTATGTTGACTCCTTGGAATTTACTTCTGTTTGGGGAGAAATCAAAACAAAATACCAAGAGATTGCAAATCCATAAAAAGAACTCTAACCTAAAATCACTAGGATTGACTGAGCTATCCACTAATAGTCTATCTCTATTGCTATGGCAATGAGCTAAAATCTGTTGCTACAGCAACCTCGGCAATTAAGCAAGACACAAAACACACAACACTCTTCCTCTGTTGAGGTGGCAGGCATTCCTCAAGCCTAAGCCAAGGCCCACCCCAAACACTCTAGGAAAGAGGCAGAGAGGGGAGAGGCAAAAAGACTCATCCAGGGTGGGGCAGGTTTACTTCAGGCCCATCCTGCCAGAGGAGGCAGCCCTAGTCCACCAAAACTGAGGGGTGCCTTGCCACACAAGCTTTTGATCTTAATCAGTTTGTCAGTATAAATAAATATATGTGCTTCAGATAACAGTAATCTCACTTAAGGTGGACATTCTGTGGACATTCAGGTAAGAGGGACCTAAGAAATTATGTCTATGATTGCCCAGTAGAGTAAACTATCTGGAATAAACAGCATATGCACAGATATCCCCCCATTTATTGGTTGAGCACTAGTACTCAGGGAAAGTTCAGATCTGGAAACTGTTTCTCTGCTGAATGGCAGAGCGATTTGAAACATGATTCACTGCCTAGCTGATGGTTAGAGATGGAGATCAGTAGGCATTGAAGACAGAGTGCTTGTATTCTAAACGTCCAGTGAAATATTCTAATTGAACCACAAGTTACTGGGCTCAGTGCAGGAATCCCTGGTGAAGTTCTCTTGCCTGTTAGTGGAGGTCAGACTAGAATGATCTAACAGTCTCTTCTGGCCATAAAATCTGTGAACTCAAGAATTTTGAAGACCTTGAAATGCTTTAGAAAACCTTCCAGAAGACTGATTCATCATGAAGAATCTTTTGTTTTATCCTTATCATTATAATCTAATGAGCATAAAGCAAAATACATCTCTGTGCTGCCTTACACTGAGAGCCCAGCACAGTCCTCTTAAAGTGCCCGCATTCCAATGGAATGCTATCCGCTGCCAGCACATGGAGGTTGGAGCAGCCAGATGTGAAAATGGTGGGTTTTCTTAAAAAAAGCTTCATCTCAGAAAAATGCACTGACTCAACTGTTCAGTTGGGTTCATAGTTTCATGCAGGCATCTGTGTTACACACCAACTAAACTGGTTTAAAATTGTTGTTTTGTCCAAGGCAAAGGCTTTGTAGCCAACTGACAGGGCTACGTGGTTAGCCAAATGCTAACTTGAGCAACCCTAAAAAAGAGACTGAATCATAGAGACAGATTTAATTTACACATTGAAGAAGCAATGGAGCTTGCATTAGAAGAAACACTAGACAACAAAATATCAAGGTGATATTTCACAGTCTGCTTATAAAAAAACATCCTATGAGTATGTCTACTTTGCAGAGAAAAAAAACCTGACAATTCTCAGATCTCAGGTCAATTGATTCAGGCTCACAGGGCTCAGGCTGCAGGGCAAAATATAGCAGGGCAGACATTCACAGTAAGGCTGGAGCCCAGGCTTTGAAACCTTGCTATGGGAGAGTGTATCGGAGCCCAGGCCTCAGCCCAAGTGTATCTATCTGTATTGCTGTTTTTAGCATCACAGTCTGAGCCATGTGAGTCCCTGTCAATTGACCTAGGCTCCAAGACTTGACCTCACAGGTATTTCTTTGTGCAGATATACCCTAAAAAGTCACTGTTTGGCTATATTTTCACTTGGCGAATCCATTTTTGGTTTAGCCAGAGACCACACACCATGGAATCTGAGTGGCAGGCAGAGGAAGGTTTGAAATCTGATTCACTGCCCTACTCATGATCAGAGGCAGTTCCTCATATCCCACAGTGATGAGCATGAATTAAATGTCTAAACAGATTCATTTCTACCTTATAATATTGAATACAGATACTTTTAGTTTTTGTGGCATGGCTTTGTATGTATGAGGTAGCTGTCCTGTGATGAGTCCACACTTTTTCTCTCTGTTTCATTTGGAACGCATACTATGATGCCTGTGGGCCTCTTACTTGTAACAGAGACAAAAAATTATTATTGGACCCCAGAGATAATTAAAACCAAGAATTGTTTAAAAAGGAACATGAGGCAGTAAACAGATCCTAGAGCTGGCATAAATCTATTTTATCTGTCTACTTGCTTATACAACCTTAATTACCATAATTCCTGAGCATGTTTTTTAAAAAAAAGTCCCCAATAACCTAATATCACAGCAACTGTAAATAAACCCCTGTCTTGAGCTTCATGCAAACAAAGAGGAAAGGAAGCAAAGAAAAATGTAGCTGCTCTTGGAAGTAAATCGACGAAAGCATTTTAAAAAAAAATCACTGGACTTTGATGAGCAGGCCCTGATACTTGTCCTCTGAAAAGGACTCTATACAATGGCCAGAAATTTCAGCCTAGCTGATTTCAAGTGCCACAGCAAGAAGTTGATCGATAGACAATACCATAGACTGATCTAATATTGTTTTAAGCTTTAATACTACAATGCTCTTGGTGTGTACCCACTGGCAGCCAGTTAGTCTATGCAGCTTGCCAGATACTGTAAGCACCTTTGACTTAGAGCAAAGGCCCTTGAGCAGTCATGCTGACACATTCAGTACTAGCTACAAGCTACAAATGTATTACTGGGATCTAGCTTACAGTAATAAGGGCGAGCATCACTGAGGTGAGATCATGCCTGGAATAAAGGTTGTCTATTCCAAAATTCTCAGAGTTGAAAAAAGTCACTTCTGACAACAGATGAAATGTGAGCTTCCATGCTCAACTTGTAATTAAAACAACAAATGCCGCCTCTCATATTGTGAATCCTATTAACCCCTTGAGTCAAATCGCTTCTTTCAAGAAGGCTGCCACCAACTATGCCTCTGAACATGATCATCCCAGCCACAAGCTGTTTCTCTGATTTATCAAAGGTGAATTCAGCTGCTTTAGATCCACACTGTAGTCTCAGCTAGACAACATGATAGCACTTAGAACTGCTGCAGTCAGAATGATGAAGATACAATTCTGGGGACCATCAGTGTTCTGATGTTGACTTAGTCCGTGACAATTTGTCAGTTCTCTTAGTGGGTTTATATGCCTAATACCCAAAGATCACAAAACCAACTATTACTATATACGGAAGCACTCTTGGGGTAATTTATTACTCTGTATCACTGAGTGAAGCCTCCTCTGAAGCAACGATAAGGACTCTAGTTCAACCGAGTTAAGTGATCCAGTCTGTTCATCAATACCTTGTGATCAGTGATATCAAAAGCAGCTTGACAGTTGGAAAGCTGGATTTCAGACAATGTCATCCCAACCATCAGCCTCTCTCTGTTGTACTCCTGGCCTGGAAACAGAGTGCAAGATGTCAATGAATTCCCTCAGTCCAGATATTCCTGGAGTTATTCGTCTGTCACCTTCATGATCACCTAACCAAGAAAGGAAAATGTAAGACTGGACAATAATTAGGGCCCTCAGAATCAAGTGATGGTTTCCTAAGTGAAAGCAATTAACATATTTCAGCTATTCTGATATCATGACCTGCTTGAAGGAAGGAAGCACTGAGAGTGGAATTCATCTACCAGGATAATGCATCAGTGTTGGCTTTCAAAAGCCAAGAGGGACCAAAGATCCTAACCTTGAATCTAAATTCTCAGGACTCGCTCTGAACACCATTGAGGCTCTGTGGAAAGGTAAAATAACAGTGAACTGTATTGATCATGTCTGCACTGTATGAGTATCCACCTGTCACTGGCTAACATCCTGAAGTCCTTTCCAAATATGTAATGGGCTCAGTGTGTAACCAGTGATAGATTTCCTGGGAGCACTCTCTTTATTGGCTCTTCCAAAGTTCTGTTAAAATTTGGCAATGGTTTTCCCAGAACATCATTGTCCTGTCTGGAGCTGGTGTAACTACAGTAGTGAGGCAGTGTGGAAAGGTTTCCACGTACCACAGCCCATACTGTATCTGTGTTGTGGCTTAACGACATATGTCAGTCTTCAGAGATGTTGATCTATTGCCCTCACCATTACAATGTTCCTTAAGAAGGAGAATATTTTAGGGGGAAGTATTTTCAGAGAGGCCTGAGGTCCTTGCAAACCCTCATGCAGGTGCAAGCTTACTTATTTATGTGCCCATCCTCTGATTGTCATGCGTGTCAAATGGTTGTATATACAAGTGGATAATTAGCACTTAGCTAGTCATTTTTTGCATGGGCAGTCAGCTGATTTTTACAAAAGCAAAGGTAGGGACACAGTTGTCCAAACACCAATTCTTCTGTTTTAAAAATTTTACCTTCCCTTGCCAGATTATTGTGTTCACTAGAATAACTCTCATTTATCAGTTCTGCTTTTTCTGTTGCTTTTCAGAAACCTTTAGATTTAGTAGTAGCCAGGTCTTAAGGTGTACCCTTGGCTGATGTACTTATTTGTTCACTCATTTGCTGTCTCTTGTGTGCTCTTTTTTTTTAGTTATTAAAATTATCTCAAGAAAAAGATGTTTCTAAACAATCAGGGACTTTCCTGTTCTGAATGTCTTACAAAGCAACTGCTCAGAAATCTATTTAAAGAAAAAAGGGAACAGCATGTTTAGAACCAGCATGAATATGAACAGCATGTTTAGAGCAAGCATGAACAGCATGATCTAAACTTCTCCTTTTTTTTAAATTCAAAAGTGTGTCCTTCCCATATTTTTAAGGAAAACGTGTCTATGTGTAACAGTATTCAGTGCCTGGTTGCCTCTGAAAGGAGAGGTCAACTGTAAATTCTTTAATGGTAGAAGACAATGACAAATCTTTCCTGTTACTCATCAGGACTGAAGTGTAGCTGATGATTAGTGCACAGTTTCCTGAGCTATCACAGTTGTATTGGCTAGAGCTATATTTCCAGAGTACAAGGTATCTGAATGATTTTGTACTTAATTTAGCTCAGAATGTTTACAGCTAGCAGATGAGTCAAGTCTGAGAGAGCCTCTTCATGTGCTTACATTTATAATAAACTAAGAACAGGGAAAAAATCAATGCGCTTCTAATGTTTAAAATAAATATTGTATTATAAAAATATGCAGAAAATATAATTAATAAAAATAAGTAAGGGGTATTTTTACCAAAAAAATTACAGATTTAGTAAATATTTAAAAAAAAAATTAAGGGTTTACTCATTTAAACTATACACTTTATTATCACATTTCTGTGGGAATTTTTTTAAAATGTTTGCTACAACTCCCATCTGGCACTACACTCTCTGATTTGTGTCTTAAAGGAAAGCATTTGGTTACAACAATGGAGTTGGCAGCCAGATTCCCTGGGTTCTAGTCCCTGCTTTGCTGTTGACTGTGTGTGATCTTGGCTAATCAGATTAATTTCTTGGTGCCTTGATTCCTCTTTAAAAATTGTTATGCTAGTACATGTTTCAGAGCAGTAGCCTGTTTTCAGCAAAAATGATGAGGTGTTTCACAAGGGGACACAAGCTTTCATGCGCTCAAACCCACTTTGTCAGATGCTAATACTTAAGTATTTACTAATGTACAGATGCAACAATGTGTTGGAGCCCACAAAATCTTATGCCTGAAGAAATTTGTTAGTCTTTAAGGTGCCACAGGACTCTAATTGTTTTTAATAAATTTCTAGACTCTAGACCTGAAACAAATAACAGCCACAGTAACGTTTTAGCCTTTTCTGCAGTATATTTGAAAGGTAATGACAGTGTACAAAATCAGATTGATACTGGAAAGTGAAAAGGGAGAGCTACGTGTTTCTGATTTATATCAGTACATAAGAAGAAAGATGAGCCAATGAAAGGGAAGGGAATGAAGCTATTAGTGAAGTATCAACAGTAACAGAATATAGGAAGATGTGTCATGGGATTAAGAGATTGATAAACATAAGATCTAATTAGAATTTTATTTTCTCATGGAAGAATTCAACTTTTTGGTAAAACTGAAATATTTTGCCTGAAAATGAAAACATTTTAATTCAGAAAAATGTCACTTGCTTTGCCTCATCAGAGTTGTTGTTCGAGTCCCTCATGCTCCTATTCTGCTCTGTAAGTTAGACTTCCTGCCTGACTTCATTTTCCATAATACACCGGCGTCTCCCCTCTTGGTGAGGAAAAAGAGTGCATCATGGGAGATGAAGTCAGATTGAGGAACCCAGCACCTAGAGGAGAATGGGAACATGAGCCCACCAAACTACAGTTCCCCTGAGACACCACAGAGGCATATTGACATAAAAATATTACGTTTTTTAGCTTAAATGTTTCATTTTTGGTTTTCAGATATCTGGTTTTTCATGAGTCACATATATTCCAAGTACCTAAGGGACCACTATGATCATCTAGTCCAGTGGTTTTCAACCCTTTTTCATTTGAAGACTACTAAAAAAATTTGAAACAGAGGTATGAACATCTTTGGAAATTTTAGACATAGTCTGCAGACTCCCATGGGTCTGTG
Source organism: Podocnemis expansa (assembly GCA_007922195.1). Lineage (NCBI taxonomy): Eukaryota > Metazoa > Chordata > Testudines > Podocnemididae > Podocnemis > Podocnemis expansa. Next base: position 40,252,222 of record ML682005.1, read on the forward strand.
AGCCACAGGTTGAAAACCATTGATCTAGTTTGACCACTTATATCATAAAGGCCATAGAATTTCCAAAAATTATTCCTAGATCATATCTTTTTTTAAAAAATCCAATCTTGATTTAAAAGTTGTCAGTGATGAAGAATCTGCCAGAAACTGAGAACTAAATTGTTCCAAAGGTTAATTACTCTCACATTTAAAAATTTATGCCTTATTTCCAGTCTGAATTTATCTAGCTTCAACTTCCACATTGGATCATATTATATCTTTCTCTGCTAGATGGAAGAGCCCCATTAGCAAATATTTGTTCCCCATCCAGATCTTTGTTAAGCTAAACAGATAGAGCTTTTTGAGTCTATCATCATTATAAGCCATGTTTTCTCATCCTTTAATCATCTTTCTGGCTCTTCTCTGAGCCCTCTCCAATGTATCAACATCCTTCTTGAACTGGGGAACCAGAGCAGGATACACTATTCCAGCAGTGGTCACACCATCACCAAATTTTTCATGGAAAGCTGATCTCTCTCTCTCTCTCTCTCTCTCTCTCTCTCTCTATTTCTATTTCTATTTCTATTTCTATTTCTATTCCTATTTTCTGCCAAAATGTTTGTGGAAGTAATTTTTCAAACAGCTTAAATGTGCAGTGCTGAGGAGAAAAGTTTTCAAATGGGCTTTATAGATGTGAAACAATTAACATTTCTTAATGTTGTTGAAGCAACAACATGTGCTAGGAGTCCCTAATGGTAAGCAGCCAGAAAGTAGGTTTTAACTGACTGTATCTTTGGTTGCTTGGCATTGCCGAAATAGTGCAGAACAACTGGAGAGGGGTCCAGAATGAGGTCCTCTGTGTTTAGTAAATTTAGTATTGTATGAACAACACTTAGACATTTTTCTAAGTACTGTGGAGCAATTTGTAAATTAAAATGTGAAAGAGACAAGGCAAACGAATGGTAAACTTTTTTTTTGTTCAAATAACTTACATATCAGTACATATATCACTAAGAGATGTAATCATCTCATGCTGTCACCAGGTAATTTAAATTGCAGCTTTTTCTTCATTGTTTGTTTTGAAAACCCTCTATGAAAACAATGTTACAGAAGCTGGTTTTGCCATTGAAGCAATGTATGTTACACAGTGTGTTTTGAAAAGATTTAGCTGGTGAGGGGCAGCTAAGTGTGAAGTGAAGCCAACAGTTGCTTCTCTAGTTTCTTACACAAGTCCATCAGAAAAGTAATCTGGGCCTGATGTTTTTGCTGATGCTAATCTTCTAATAGGTTGTTTTTCTTCCTCTGTGGTGTTGGGTTGGTCAAGTCTTTCCTGGGATTCACACAATAAACTAGAAATGTTTTAACCTGCAATAGAAATTCCTATGCTTCCTCACTACCCTTTACTTTCAGAGGCCTGTGTGTTAATACTTGATCAAATGGAAGGAGAAGGTATTATTTGTCTCTTGCTTGGCACAAATTCCTTAGCCTCACAGGGATCTTCTAATGAAAGTATCTGATCCTGTTGCTATTTTTTCTTTTAATTGCAATGCAAAGATCTTTATCTTTTTATTACCCCCTTATTCTGATAACTGCTCTCTACTGGTTCACTCTCCACAAATGCCTTGGCTAGGACAGCAGTTCATTTTTCCCTCTTTCGCTTAGCCTTAATCATTTGCCTAACAACTGAATTTTGCCAAAGTGGTTCATGAATCCCTTCCAATGCTGCTGTCTCCTTCTCAAATGCCTGTTCTGTGTCTGTCTGTCTCTAGTTTCCAGGCACAGACCAGGCTTGTGACTCCTTCTCTAATAACTGCCTGAGGTGCAGGAGATCACTTTATGGGAATTCAGGGAATTCACACACGCCTATTTTAAAATAACAGTAAACCAGAAATTTGCGGAGGAAGGGAAATATTGCATGTGAGGCATATGCCCACCACACTCTTAATTCAGCCTCATTGTGGCTTTGCATTGCAGTACATTTAGTGGTGCAAGGTACAGTATGTGGAAAAGATGGTCTTGTGGCTAAAGCACAACTGGGACTGGGAAATCTGGGTTCTCATCCAAGCTCTACTGCAGACTTTTATGCATATGTCACTGAACCAGTTTGCACTTCAATTTCTCTGCTTGGGCCCTAAACAACCCAGGCTTCTCTTTCTCAGTCCACATGGGATGGCACGGCAACAGGTGGGAGGAACTCTCGGGGGCAGATTCTGAAAATTCCCAGACTCTGTGGTCCCAAAGCAACCAGTAGCATGCAGTTTGCAAGATGTAGCTAAGTTGGGGCCTTCTAGGTATCCCTGCTCCCTCACTGAATCCAGAAAGACCAGTCCTAGAAATTGACCTCAGTCCACATAAGGAACTGTAGCAACTAAGAGGAGCCTTTGTAGCCTCCTGAAATCATGATTCAAGTCAGTTCTGAAACATGGTCTGTCTGTGTCTGTGTCTGTGTGTGGCTGTCCCCTTCATCTGACCCCTCTCCCACCCCTGCAGCACCTTTCCTCACCAACTTAGCTCTCCCTGCGCTTTCTTTTTTGCCCTCCACTGTTCTCTTTCTTCCTCCCATTCACCTCCTTATCCCTTTGCCCACTTACTCTAACAGTCCCTTCCCAGCTCCACTTTAACCGCCACTGCTCCTGCAAAAAGTTGAACAAAAACATTTTGAAATGGAAATGAGAGAGATAAAAACAAAATACATAGTAATGTATGTCATACTTCTTTCCTCCCACTTTGTCTGATTTTGTCTTTTAGACTGTAAACACTTTGGGGTAGGGACTCTCCCTTCTTATGTATTTATAGAGCATCAAGCAGAAGGTAGCCTTGTACTACTGAAATATAAATAGAGTAATTCTGTAGCATGGGGCTCAAAATTAAGCCCTATCATATGGAAAATATCTCAAGGGACTTTGTGACGCTTACCTATTAAAGACTGTGGAGTGCAGTATATGATGTGTGTAGCTATGAAATTGTGGTTTCTTTATGTTTTGGGTACTGCACCATAAAATGTGTCTGTTGCCTTTAACAGAAAGAGCCGCCCTTTTGTTCTAAGATCTACCACAGTTTGTTTCAGACAAACACAAACACTGTGCTTTGTCTTAGCATCTTTACTTTTGTTCTTTTATGCTGTATTCCATAACCCAAAATAAAAGTAATTCAGGATGAAGATGTGGTTGCTCTCTGTCTGTGAAAGAAAATATCCAATTTGTTATACATCCAGGAGGGAAGGAACAGGAGGTGTCTTGAAGAGAAGCTCCTTCTTAGATGCAAATGAAATGTAGTTGTTGTTCTGCAGAGAGGAACTGCAAGATTCCAGTAATTTTACAAATATTTGTTGAATGTCCTCAGTACACAGTCTTAGACAGACATCCAGAATCTTGTGTCCTGTAAAATGTATTTGTCTCCTTGCAAGTCCAGCAGTGTGCTTTTCCATTACATATCGACTGGAGTTAAAGGCATTGGGATCATGTCACAGACATCAAAGACTCTATGAGATATGGAGATTGCCATTACAGGATGAAGTAAGTGCTGTCTTTATGTTTCGTGTAGCATTTGTTATGCTTCTGGAAGCACTGCTTGTATAGTCAGTTTTATATATTTAAGCTTTCAAATGGTTTAATGTGTTCCTTGGAGTCTCTGGACATATGTATATCAAATTAAAAACAGAAAAATACAGTAACAAAACAGACAAATAGCTACCACTAGAAGGTTTCCTTTCACTTCCCAACTAAAACTCACACCATGTGCCTCAAACAAAAGTCTTGAGTAAATAGATGAGCTTTGCCTATGCTCTGACTATAATCCAAATTGAGCTGTATTACCAATTGTGGGAGAGAAAAAGTTCCACAGTTAATGTCTGAGTATTTCCAGCCTTTAGTGCCTGACATTAAAATCTGAATTCTGTTAGCAAATATGCCTCAGCAGACAGCTGTTGGGATGATGCATAAGGCGAGAAACCACCGTGTTGCCAACCATAAGAGTTCAAAAATCATGAGTCAGGCCTAAAAAAATATTATGAGCTGTTAAAAATAAAAAATATTGGATGGTCTTTCATTTGTCTTCTCATTTTTGAGCCTTTAGAGTGCACATTTTTAAACTTTTGTTCTGCAGTGTGAGGGCTAGAAATGTAGTCTTTTTAAATGATAGTTGAGATTCTCACATTATCAGAGGATTTGGGATTTAAGAAAACTAGAGCAGATTAGAATAATTCTGACAAAACAGTTTTTCACTGAAAATTTAAAATTGAAATGTTTTGCACAACATTTTGCGAAAATTCCTTTGGAGCCCGGGAAGCTTTTGAAAACTTGCCTGCCTGGTTTTCTCTCTCCAGGGTCCATGGCTTCTGGGGCAGCCAGGCATGTGGACTGCCGAGGATTTTATTGATTCCAGGGTCTGTGACTGCATAGTAGCCAGCTAGGCAGTTGGCTCCATCGCTGATGATTCCTAGGCTTCCAGCATCAACAACCTTGAGGAAGCCAGCCAGGTGGATTGTCCCTAAATTAGCAAAGCCAAGACTTTGTCTTTTGTGAAAAATTCTGATTTTTGTTTGTTTGTTACATTTTTAATCTAAATTAAACCACCTTTCAGAATACTGTAATCATTTGCTAAATGGAATTACCTTTCTCTGTACAGGTCTAAGAAAAAGCACAAAATACTCCAAGACTCATAATAAAATCATAAGCATTGGCAACACTGATTCCATCTCTAAGAGCTTGTCTACATGCAGTTTTTGTATGGATTTAATTAAATCAGTAGAAAAATTATTTTAGATAAACTGGTGCAACTCTGGCATGGACATAGTTACACTCATATAAAGGGGTTTATATGGGTATAATTTGTTACATTAAAATTTCACAGCAGTTTTCAGAGATATAGCTGTTACTGCTCTTGCATTAATGTATCTCTAGCTGATGTTTTCTGCAGTGCATGCTAACCTGAAGGACAAGTACTTTTTAAATGTGTTCAGAGGTTAAGAAGTGCCAGAAATCAGTGGAATCAACATAAATGGAACCTGGAGTTCAAAGTTTTCTAAACATAATAATTAATATACAAATAAAGGACATAACCAGTCACCCAAACTCATAAGGCACTTGGTAGCTATAATCTTTCCTTACAATATAATTTTAGGTTTCTGCTTCTGTAAGGAACCATTTTATACAGTTTCTAGAGGAGTAGCCATGTTTGTCTGTGTACATCTAAAACAACCAGAGTCCTGTGGCACCTTAAAGACTAACAAATTTCTTCTGGCATAAGCTTTCATGGGTTCCAACCCACTGCATCAGATGCAGCTCTGTGGCATGGACATAGTTAAGCTCATATAAAGGGGTTTATATATGTGTAATTTGCATCTGATGCAAATCAGATGTCTCTGATAAAGTGGGTTGGAGCCATGAAAGCTTATGCCTAAAATATCGGTTAGTCTTTAAGGTGCCACAGGATTCTCACTGATTTTATACTGTGAGAGTTATAAACTGATTTATTATATAATCTGCATAGATGCTAAGATCAGGACTGAGGTGTATTTCTGAGACATAATTTTTCATGACAGGGTCTCACAGTCAGCGGCAGCAGCAGCAAGCTGCACTGTTTCCCTGGTCCATGAGGGATATTATGATCCAACCCTATTTGAGTGGAGCCTACTATATTTTTCTCTTCAAAATGGAAAAAAGTATCACTGTTTTTAATTTGCTGTCTAACTATGTTGCCACACGCACACAAGACACGTACGCACAGTGGGCATACAGAGGCAGAAAACTAAAATCTTGCACTGCCATCCTGTGGTGAAAGGTAAGAAAACATTATATTGTCCAGCTCATTAGAATCAGATTATCTATGAAATGTGAACATCAGACTGCTTTGGAGGAGGTAAAGCAGAATTCCCAAGAAATCAACACTGAAAATAAATTCCCTACTCCTTGGAAAAGTAGACTGGGACTGTTAAGAAGGTGTGGCACCCTCATCTTTGTATGAAGGAAAACTAGCTTTTTGATACTCACACTTAGTCTATACTAGGAACTTATGTCAGTATAAATACATCACTCAGTGCTATGTCAATGGGAGGTCTTCTCCCACTGATATTGGTTGTACCTTTTCGGGATGTGGAGTACTTATACTGATGGGAGAAGCTCCCTTGTCAGCATAGGTAGCATCTTCTCACTAAGCATTACCCTGATGCAGCTTCACTCAGAGCTCTGTCATTGCTGCACTGTAAGTGTAGACAGACCCTCAGAAGCAATCTCTACAAGGTCCTGATCCTGTCTGTGCTGGCATCAGAAACTTGCTCATTTAAACTTGGCTGTTGCAAATCAAATTCTATAGCATGACCACAGTGGACGAGGAATTGTTTTCTTATTAAAAAAAAATCATAACTCACTGACACTGTTTTATAAAAGTCTCTTTCCACATTCTTAGGAAAACTATGCTTAAACACTCATTGCAACCATGCAATAATGGAGTACTTTTTTGGTCTCATATGCTAGCAGATGGAACACATTCTGCTTTCCATTATTCCAGTGTAAATGCAGAGTAATTCTACTGACTTCACTCAAATTACTTCAGATTTTATATCATTATTATTGAGAGCAGAATCTAGAATAGGGTACTAGTTTGTTAATTTATCTCCACTTTTGCAGTAGTGCCTGGAATATAAGCACCTTCTCAAAAGAGAAGACATGCTACCTGCATTCTGATGAAAGCATAGTTAATTCAGTCAGGATTTGGACACATGACTGAGTGAGTAGTGTTCATAGAAATGCCACAGAGGTCAGTGGGAGCTGAAGTGTTTGGCACTTTGTAGGATCTGGCTCTTAGTGCAGTTTTTGAGGTGGTGGTTGTTGGTTTGTTTTGATTACTTGGAGTCAAGAGGGAATTGTTTTTATAGACATGAAAACAGGGTAAACATTTTGTAAATATGTCATAAATTCCTGTCTACTGGTCAAATGTATTGTCTTCCAATGAATCACTAAAGGGCTTTAAATATATCTTAAAAAATGGGAACAAGCCAAAAGGAAAAAGCCATGAGTCAGCCAGCAAGGGAAAGACAGAAAAAGAAATGTTTTGTAGGTAAGGTGTGAAACACGCAATTAAAAAATACAATGTGTATCAGAAAGTCTGGTCCATAAATGAATGCTGGAAAAGAATGATTCTAACACTTCAGATATGGTTTTATTCTAAAACCTTTAGATTAGAATTTACTATTTCAGAATAATGTCTATTTGGTATGGTGAATGCTGTATCCTTGGAGACCTTCTCTTTTCTCTTTTAAGCTGTGGAATGTGGAAGCATTGTCAAACAAAAATTTGGAGGACATGCATTTACCAAAAGAGCTGACAGCCACATTTAGTATTGAATCCTGAAGCTGGCTTCCTTGTCCTTACCATGTCTCCTTCAAGGTATTGTAACTATAAAATATGTAATAGGCCTGTGTTAACTCAGGAACTGCCTCTCCATCTGTGTCATGCTGCAAAAACTGTGAGCAGCTAACAAGTGGTGACTGAGAGGACCTCAACTAAAACTATTAAGAGTGGCAAGGCTCTCTCAGCTTAAGGGCCTCAGTTATGGAACTGCCTGTTAACACAGATCAGGATGAGCCCAACTTTGCCATATGCAGGGCATGATGCAAAACATATTGTTTCATAAAGGCTTTCCCCCAAATAATGGACTGGAAAAATAACCAGCAGCATTCATAAGGAAGGCAGGAATTCATGGCTAAAATAAGGGAAAAGAAGGATTTTTATCCCATTTAGGCAGAACTCACTATAATTCTCAGTGTATCATCTTATAGTAATAGGCACTTAAGTAGCACAGCTTGATTAGAAAAAGCTCATTTCCAGCATCTCACCCACTTAGTCCTAGCTTTAGAGTCTCAGTCTATCTGTAGTTTGAAGGACAACATTATATTCCTATCTGGTGAGCATACTAATTAATGCTGTAGCCACCAGTATGTCATCTCTGTATGCACATCTTCCCCTATCTCACTTAAAAGTGCTGGTATCATCTTCTCTTTTGAAAGGCAAAATCCTCACTTGACCCTTCCTCACTGAATAATATGACCATCCTGTTGCCAATCTCTTTACTCAACAAGAAATTGAAGAAAATGTTATTTTATCACCTCTCTCAATACATGTTCCTTAATCTCTTTTGCTTTCCTTCAGTGGAACTCACTCTAGGATGTTTCTTCACTTAGTTTCAACCTTGTTTATTGTTTTGGTGCAGATGAAAAGGCACAAAATATATCTAGCTGTGAACCACTTCAAACTTTGTCTTGAAATCTTCCTGTTCAAATCGGTGGATGAGCAATGCTTTTATTTCACTCATCACTACAGTCACCATGACTAGTGTAAAGGCATACTTTCATATTTCCAGATCAGCGTTCTTTTCTTTTGCTACAACCATTGTTCTTCATTGTTTTCTCTTTCTGTATAAATAAGAGTGGTTAAACCCAATGTTTTGCCACTCAGTCTTGCTCTGTAACATATGCTGTGGCTTTTGTGCAGAGGCGTGATAGATAAATATTATGGAGACTTTCAAAGAAGTCCACTTGTGCCACCTTGTGGGAGTATTTCATAACACAATTCACTGTCGAGCCATGCTGCTACCATCAGCTTGTCTTGAATTTGTGTTGAGAAACATAATTTCTTCTTAATGTTGAAAAAGAATGAGGGTTCTTCAGTGGCCTGTGACAGAAATCTGTAAAGGTTGACTGAGTAACTGAATCTTATAAAGATACCTAATAAAAGGTCTACTCTTTTCTTTACAGCTTTGCACTAAGAAGATCTCAGGGGGCACACTATGGAAATTCACTGACACTTCTGGCACCTTCCCCAAAGCAGCCATAGCTGTGGGTGGAGGGGATATGTCAGAGCCTTTGGCTTTGTCTGTGCCAGGAACATTTTCCAAAAATCGGCCACTTTTGCTAAAACAGGTGAAACTTTACTGGTTTCACATCAGTAAGAGCCTTGACATAGACAGCTCAGTGATGATTAACATTTGTAAGCACCATGTCATCTCACCTGCTCACAGCAAGTCTACTAGAACCAATGGATGAAATGGTTTCAGCTGCACTGTGCACCTGGTTTGGGACAGATAAACTACAGGGCTCATGTCAGTTTTTATGCTGTTGTCCCACATATGCATTAGGACTTTGAACTGGTGCAACTCTGCATAGTTGCAGCAGTGCAAAAATCTCCTTTGGAGATCAGGCCTTGTTGAGACCATTTCTTATCTCTCTATTTTGCTTTCATATTTCCTTAAAATAAGTAAGTAAGTAAATAAGAATGAAGAAGTCATGCTAATTTCCAGAATGCTTTCAAAGAAGTCCATAAAGGGGTGATTTTGCAAAGAAATGAAATGCAAGAAATTATGCTAACTCAGCACTGAGATTGCATTTTCAAACAGAAACCAAAGTAGCATGAAAGTAAAGATTCTCTTAGTAACATTAACTCATGACATTGCACCTGTGTAATAGTTATGGCTCTTATTTAGTAGGAGATCAAGAGTTTGCTTATTCTCTCTTTTGAAGGCAGTAACAAAGATTCTGGTGATTAATATGAGAACAGGATTGAGGCTCAAATATTTATATATTATTATATAAAGCATAACACTGAGTTCAGAGTCTGCACCTGTAAAACTGGCACAAACCTCGGCAGAAGGTCCCTGGCTGAGAAGCACGGGTGAAATTTCAACATTGGAAGGCACGGAAGGCACCTGCAATTTCACTTCCATTGCCAGGTCAGCCAGTCAGTATTGGATAGTGTCAGCTGGATAAAAAGCGTGGTTAGAGTGGCTGGAAGATACACATCTCCTCTGCGGGGGTTGGGGGGGGTGAGTGGGAGAGGTGGTCTTTTGTGGAGCACCTTGCTGAGATTAAAGCTTTCCCTCCCCTTGCAGAAATCTCAAGGAAGGGCATATGGCAATGCTGCCATTTGACCTCCGAATCATACCAGCTAGGGTGCAGTGAGTTAAACTGACTTAGTGTGTGCAATGTAAGTGAGTTAATACTACTATGAGAACCATAACTACCATAACTTTTGAATGACTTAATGGTTGCATTCCCATGTTTAAACTTAACTCTTCATTAAGTGTCTCTGCACTTACACACCAAGTAGTCATATACAGTCTCCCTAGAAGTACTACAATAAGGTATCAGTGCAATTTAATGATATTATAACACGTCTGTGCTGCAGAAGTCACCCAATCTGAACAGGAAAACAGACAGTTATCCTGAAGAGACAGCATTTAATACACTTGTAGCTTATTTGCTAAGGGTAAGTTCCAGAAGGGTAGCCATGTTAGTCTATTCCAGCAAATCAAAATAAAGGAGGGTTTCTCTGGCACTTTTATAGACTGACAAATTTATTTATCAGATGAGCTTTTGTGGGTAAAGTCCCACTTGGTCAGACGCATAAACTATATATTCCCTACCATAGTGTAGTTTTCCATTTCATGCATCTGACCAAGTGGGATTTTACCCATGAAAGCTCCTGTGATGAATAAATTAATCTTAAAAGTGCCACAGAACTCCTTCTTTATTTTGGTTTTCCTAAGGACAGAATACCCAGTGAGGTGTATTTTATTTCAAGGTGAAAGGAATTCAGTTTCATGAGCTAGAAACTAAAATAAGTTATGGAGTATCTTTTTTTTACCTTTTCAGAAACCAACCACCCCTATTTACTGCATTTTAAAATTCCTTCAAGCCTTCATTTATCTATCATTTAAAAATCTTGTTTCCTAAGAGGGCTGTTTTTACAGGCTTCAGTCCTATGAAGCTGATAGCTAGAGCATATGCCTTTGTTCATGATATGCCGTTAAATAAGTGGGTGTGGTTTATTCTGATGTCCTTTTCTAACTGAAGACAGAAGAAAACATCTGCTTCTTGATGTGAACCATCTGCTATTACCAGATACAAAGTCAAGCATTTTAACATAGTATATGCCTCAGAATTACACTTGCTGAACAGAACAGTATTACAGATTCCCCTCCCAATGTTCTCAACATGCACCAACTCAGGGATTTTCCCTTGCACCTTATCTGGGATTGATCAGTGCAATTATTTTGTAAAGGTCTTTGTCAGTGAATTCAAAATAACTAGAAACAATAATTATTATTATTTAGGATTCAACTTGTAATCTTCCAGCTGAGATGCTGCCTTATCTTTGCACAGTTACAGGTGCAGAGAAAGTAAAAAATGGTTTTTGTGTAGTTGTGTCTGTAGGGAGAGTGGGATGGGGGCAGAGGATGGCTGAGCTAGTTCATTACTATTTGACATGTGGAATACTCATTTAAATCCTTAGTATTGTTGCAAAAGCTACCCTGCTGAGTTTTACAGAGGTCAGGAATTAGAAGCACTAGATATTAGGAAGGGTGAAGGAAGTTTTTCGTGCTTTACTAGGAGTCACTCTTTCCTGGTGAAATAACACTGGCACTTCTAACCCTGCAGGGCCATGACATACAGTCATGACATTTTTACACATACAAAACATGTCACTAGTGAAGGGCTGAATCTTGCCCATTCTGGGCCTCAGGCATGTATATGTTTTTCAATGGTGTTGAAGGTGCAAAGAGGTAATAATTTTGTGTTAGGCAGATTTTTATAAAATAGCAGCTGTTCAGGGTGACTCCTGGTTTGGAATTCTAGAATAAATATTAATAGAGACAAATTAACATGAAAAGGGCAAGTGTGACTGTCAAAGACTCATGATAAATTCATTTATCCCATGGTTCTGGAATTTTGTCAAATGGATTTCACCCTTGCACACTGGGCCCTGTGATAAGGGGCTACTGCAGTCTGACAAATGTTACTTGTTTAATGGAGCTGACCTAATAGAGACAGAGTAAAATTATACTCATTGAATTTTGGGGTACTTTGCATGGTTTCTTAAGGCATGAATTCACCTAATGGGGGTTCCAAAAGGGAAGCAGTATCAGTCTATTTCAGCAAAACAAACAAGGAATCTTGTGACACCTTTAAAGACTAACAATTTTACTTATTGCATGAGCTTTGTGGGAGAAAATCCCACTAATCCTAATCAGGGTTGTTTCTAGTGGTGGGAACAACAGAAATTACTTACCAGAGTCAAGAGCTGATCTTGGGTCTCCACTCTCCTCTCCCAACAGGTCCAAGGACCCATTGCTGAGAGGGTCTCAGCTCTTTCCCTTTTCCCCACGACTACTCTTCTCCTTGGGATATAGAAAGTTTTGAGTGGCCCTCCAGACCCTTCAATCTCATATCTAGCCTCAAGGAAATTTCCAGAGTAGTTTTCTTACTCCAAAGTGATATATGTCTCCTTTCCTTTAACCTCTTTTTTCCTCTCAACCCAACTTACATATTGATGGGATCTCTTTTCTGACCTCTTGAGCAGAAAAAGGAACACCTGAAGGCTCACAAACATAGAGAGCAGGTGTCAGCATCCTTCCCATGCATACTTGCACTGCCACTTTGTGCTGCCTACTATAGCACAGCAAGTAAGGGGAAGGAGGGAGGCTTACTCAAGTGAGTGAAAAAGTGAATGGAAGGCAACAATCAAAGATGTAACATCACGGGTCAGAGTGAGAGCTGGGGTGGGACTCCTCAGGCCAGCACATCCCATTGGAGTTCCTGCACTGGGGGTCCCAAAAGTGCAGTCCAGATTGTTCTGTCACTCTCCTTGTAGCTTTGTATAGGTTTTGATTTCTCATATGAAAAGGCAAAAACATGAATATTTCAGTCCTGTTGACCTTAGTTTCAGACTACAACAAAACAAATGGACCCATAAAGTCTCAAAGGGGATGAGGAAAAGTGTGTGACAAAAAAACAGAGATTCACTGTGTAATGCTCTGAATCTGGGTTGAAAAAACATTTTAAAGTTGTACACAGGAAATAAAAGAATGATGTCTTCTTTTAATTTCATGTAGGTACATTGTACACACAATTCCCCCCCCCCCCATGCTAAAAGAAAATTAAAGTCAAGCACTCAAAAATTAGAAATGACAGAGTTAAGGTTGTCTATGCAACCTTAATTTGGTTGTCTTATGTGTATTCATTTTAGTAGAGTCTTGAATGACAATCATATACCATTTTTCCAAAGGATCCTTGCTTCATTCAGTGCCCAAGCTGGACTTGTTGTGGGGAGGAAGCAGGGTTATGTAGTAAAGGAGGTTGTTGTCTGTAGGACCCCTGGCTTAACTTGTTGTGGAAGTTAGAAGATATGTACTATTTGCAGTTGCTGGGACAGGCAGGTTAGAAGGCGTCCAGTGAATGAGGCTGGGGACTGGAAGACCAATGAGAAGGGTCTCATGAGTGAGGCAGTGGAACGCTGCCCTGGAAGCACACAGGTGAGGGTATTAAAGGCAAGAAGTGTGCTCACTCAGTCACCTGGTGGGAATTGTACAGTGTGGTCTGGCTGGCAGCACTAGCAGTTCTACAGCCTTGAGCATGCTCATTGAGAATAGAGCCTTTGGAGAGTTAACAAATTTTTACTGGGTCTGTCTGAACTTTGATTTTTCAGAGGCTATAACTGGGGCTTCTGATTTTTGGTTCTACCCAACAGAAAACATCCACTACAAAAACAAAGAAAGAAAAGAAAAAGAAATAGGTATTTATCCAAAAAATTCCAGAGAACCTTGGAAATGATTGTTTGCTTCTAAGGCAGGGATCGGAAACTGCCAGCATGCACAGCATTCACAGCAGCATGCAAGGCTCCCAGCCCTGCAGCACCTTGGTTGCTTCCCCCTGCTGGCTCTGCCCACAGCATGGACTGAGGCCACAAGAGCCATGTGCATCCCATGGCTCTTGTACCCTGCTGGCCCTGCTCCCCAGCTGCAAAGGTCAGTAGGAAAAATGCACAGCCAGCACCACAGCTCCTACCCCCACCCCTGCCACCTGCTGGCCCCATCTCAGGCACCTGCTGAGGGTTGGGGTGGGGTGAGGCTGGCGGGGGGGGGGACAGCAATGGTTGCTGATCCCTGATGTAAGACTTCTCTATACAGAGCAGCTGTGCAGGTATGTTTTCTAAAGTGTACTTACATGCTGCATGTTAATTGGTCCATGTAGACCCCATTGGAAAGTCTAAAGGTTCCCTAGTGCACTTCAGTGTTGTGCTGTTTGAAACACTATTATGTTAAAAGAGTGCTAAAGAACATTAAAAGAGATTACTTATTTCATTATACACTGCTGTAATGAGTGATATAAAATAGATTACTCTTTACAAAATCTGCAAAGAGAAAGAAAATGCTCCTAGTTTTGAACATCTACATAACACCCCCAATGCAAAAACAAAACAAACAAAAAAAAAACCCACCACCCAGAAGTCCAGCTTCTAACTCAGCCAAATTTGGGCACAGAGCACATCCCTGACATAAAGGTTATACACTGCCAAATTTCAAGTCTCTGCTCCAAAGCAGGACAGACACACAAGATGCGAAAGCACTTGAAAGAGAAAGAAATGGAAGAATTTTTAATATGGACAAAACACATTATCTCATTCTTGGAAATGGCTGAACATTTCTGGTTGACATGTTTAACTCATATATACTCAACTTAAGGCAGATGATCAACATGGAAACTTTTGGTCTCAACTGTTAAAGTTCAGCAAAAGCATAAGCAACTGAAAACAAGGGCTTATAATGGGAAGTGTCAGGCAGCCTTAGTAATAATATGTGATGATACGAACCTATCTGTTTAACCCATAATTTCTTATTTTTAAAGAGAAATTTTAATAAACAGGAAAAGGCACTGGGGAACTAGAGCTTTCACTGATTACCCAGAAAATAAGTATGATACAGGGAGTGGCAATAAAAGCTTCTCACCTAATGGGACCCACTTTGACCTGGAGGGACATCCTTTATGTATGACAGGACAACTCAGTATACAGCCTTAGCCCTTCCACTGGGACCACAAAATAGATGCTAGTAAATCTCAAATGTGATGGGTAGGTGGCTTTTATGACATTATTTCACATAGACTGAACAGCAGTCAGATGGTAATGCCTTTCAGCTACTATCGTCATAGGCTAAATTTAAGTTGGAGACCAAGAGTTCTCAGCTCCTCACTGTGATTCCCTGATACAAGGAGGCAGCTTTTTGCAGCTCCACCTGTACAACCCTGTCCTAAAATTATCATACTGTTATGCTGGACTTGGGCAGGTCTTGGCTTGTGTATCTTAGAACTGTGTGCAGTCACAGACCTCACTGTGTCTATATCTACATTTTGAAGTAGGGTTGTGATGCCTAGCTTGCGTGGACATGCTAGCACACTAAAAAGAGTAGTGTAACTGAGGTGCAAGCTAGCCATCTTGAGTACATATCCACAGGATCCAGATGGGCTTATTTTTTGGAGCATGTAGCCCATGGGCTATGCCTACACTAGCAAATTAGTTTAGGCTAAGCAAGCTTAGTCCAAACTCATTTGAACCCTGTCTACACGAGGTTTTGCCTAGTTCGAACTAAAAACTAACTGCTTAGTTTGAATTTATGTGCATTTTTAGTTCGAACTAGCCCAATGGAGACATGCCAGTTCAAACTAAATAAGTTTGAACTAGCAGTTAGTTCGAACTAGGCACATTCAAACTAATTTTTAGTTTGAACTAACTGCCCTTTTTTAGTTTGAACTAAAAAAATTAGTTTGAACTAAAAAAAGAGTAGTTAGTTTGAACTAAAAATTAGTTTGAACCAAAAACCTGTGCTTAAGTCTGAACTAAGGTTTTAGATGTAGACATAACCATGCTGCCTGTGCTGTCATGCTATACAGCTGTTTTCAATGTGCTAGCTTGATGAGATCTAGTACTAGTACGACTATGTGAGCTGGATAGCACACCCTTACTATGGTTGCCAACCCTCGAGGACAGTGGTTCCCAACCTGTGGTCGTGGAGCACTGGTGAGCCATGAGGACACTGCATGTGGTCCATGAGGGGCAAAAAGATAATTACTGCAGATAAATGCGCTGCAGGTAAATGTACTGTGAGGACTGCAATATGTTTGTGAGTGAGCATATTATTATTAGAAATAGCTGTGCTCTTAATACCCTTAATATTCAAGTTCAACTCCCATAAGTCATAGGCTATGCTGAAAATGTTTAAAATGGCTTGCTCCTGTGGTGGTCCTCAAAAGCTTTCAATGATGATGTAGTGGTCCAGGTAAAGTAAAAGGTTGGGAACCGCTGCTCTAGGATGATCCTGGAGTCTCCAGAAATTAAAGATTTATCTTTATTGAAAGATTATGTCATCTGATGAAACCTCCAGAAGTATGTCTAATCAACACTGCTGTTGTGTAGAATCATGTATTTATAGGATTATGAAATAAACCTGCTCAGAGCAATTTACTGTAGAGCTTTATTAAACAGGTTTAAAACCAGACTAACAGGTTTCCTAACAAAGAAAACAACTCCCGCCCCCATCTATTACTATGGCAATGCCAATCACACTAATGTAACCCAAAACATCACAACTGGCAACTTTAAACCCTGTGTCAAAGTCTACACAGCTTTTGTCTGGTGGATGTGCTAGCTACCTTCTGTTTAGACTGAGTGAGAGAAAAAGTAAACATGCCTTTGTTTAGTTATAGCTGAAACAAAGGATGTCAGTACCCAAAGATTAGACAATGCAGTGTTGAGCTAGGGATTAATTGGTAGAGCACTGTGTGTCACAAACAGCCAGAAAGCAGCAGAAAACTAGGAGACAGTAAGAGAAACACTTGCAGTGTGGCTCTAAGAGAGGAGAGAGACAGAGCATGCATGATTTTAGGGCAGAGTGATGCCTGGAAAGGCAGGTTTGCGACTGTGGGGAAGGAAACTGTCTCTTGTAGTCTCTTTCTACTGTATTCAGGAAAACAGGACTTTGTGTACGTTTTCTAAATCAACAGGATTACATCAAACAAAAAAAAATCTTGACTTCTCCTAACAGGAGCAATCTGAAAGACCCCAAATGTTGGCTAACTGCTTGGACTCAAAGGTGTAACGAAGCTTGGTCACAGGGAGATTTCACCACTCTTGTGTCAGCAGTGTAAGGAGAGTGACTGACAATTCTTATGCCCCACCAGTCCCTGGGTAGTGAATCAGTATTTGGGGCTACTGGACCACTTTTTACACTAATCTTCTGGCTACTCTAAAATTCACCTAGGGGCTGGCCCAATTGTCACCAACTCCAGGGAGTAAATGTGCTTCTGGCTCATGTCACCAGTACTGATAGTATCCTCAGAGGGAGAAGGGTGAGGACAGAGCCACAGCTCTGAGGTGGCATGTTGTTGGGAGGAGAGGCACATGCTTTTATAGGATGGATAAATTCCTGCTCCAGCCTGCACTTCATGGGAGTTTCTAAGGAAGTTAACCAGGATTTCTCCAGGGACTTTTACCCCATCATTGACCCTCATTACTCCTGCTGTCAAGCCAGAGTTTGTTGTCACAATGTTGGCCACAAGGTGGTGGTGCTTCCCCTCTGGCAGAGATTGTCAGCCAGAATTTCACTTTGGACTATTGATGTAGCATGACCTCGCTACTTAATCTTTTAGGTCAGTCCCTTTTAAAGTTAATCTATGGAATCATACACGCAATCAAGACCTTTGTAAGTTTTTCTTTCTCAGAATGGAGTGACAATAAAAAAAATAAAAAACAGATAGACTGCTCTGTTGTCTAATTTTTAAGTGTGTAGGAAGTGCCTGGAAAATAGTCCATGTTGGCATAAAACAGATCTTGCAAAGAGTTCTACAGAATATGGGCATGGTTTATGCATCAAACCATTTATATCAAATGATCATCTGAATATCATTTTGCTGACTTTTTATGCTAACAAATTTATATATTTCATGAGCTTTTGTGGGAGAAAATCCCACTTCATCAGAGGTGTTGAAGATGGGAGAACTTACAGAATGGTAGGGTACAAATGCAGGGAAGAGAAAATCATAGGATCAGCAATTGCTTCAGGGCTTAATAGTGACTTTGGATTTTTTTCTCATTACAACAGGTGATTGGGCCTTATCTTCCTCTGTATATTGTTCCCCAGTGTTTGAATCTTAACAACTGCTTTGATTTGCTGTTACAGTGTGACCTGATTCCAGGACTTAAACTTCCCTGCATTTATTCTCTCCCATTCTGTAAGTTTCCCTATCTTCAAAGCATTTGGCACCTAAGTGGGATTTTCTCCCACGAAAGCTCCTGCAATAAATAAATTGGTTAGTCTTTAAGTGCCACAAGACCCCTTGTTTGTTTTACTGAACTAGATTAACATGGCTGTCCCTTTGGAACATGTTTTTATGCCTTATTCTCATCAGTCCGGTGCTTTAACTGTGAACACAATCACAGATATGTCCTTCATTTGAAGCAAGAAGTAAATATTTTGACTGCTTTTTTGTTAGTTATGTAAAACACTCTGAGCAGTAGTGGCAAAATATACAAATGAAGAGCAAGAATTCTGCAGAGATGCTGTTTATGTTTGGAAATTTGTATTTGTTTTCATTTTTTAGGAAAATACAGCAAATTGCTAGATGAGAAAAACATTGCTTCAGCAATCATGTGCAATTGAATTCTGTTTGTTGGTCCCTGTTTGCCATGATTGTTTGCCTATTTGGATTGAATAATACTTTTCAAAAGCTTTTCATATTGGATTTTTGCCTCATTTATACCAATTTTCAGTATTAAGGGTCAGATTGAAATGATTTAACTGGTATTTCAAAGGCAGGGAAGAACTTAATCTTTAAAACTTCCATGGGATTTAAACATGCTTAAAGTTAAGCATCAGACTGAGGAATCAGGATCTGTGAAAGGAAGTATAAGCTTATGGCGACAGCACTTTTTCTGGACAGGGACTATCTCATTCTCTATGCTTGATACAGCACCTAACATAGGGGAAGTCTCAAATCTGATCTGTGTATCTGGGGAGAACTGTGGTATCAATAACAAATAATAATAATCATAAGGGACAGGTTATTACTTCCAGCAATACAAACATGTATAAACTCCACTCATGTTTTTAAAGACATATGTATCTGAGCCCTAGTCTATACTTGCCACACTTTTTGGCTGCAGTCAATGGGAGATACACAAGGTACGTAAAACACCTTGCGTATATCCCAACAACTTACTAATTACTCACTACACACTATGCTAAGCACTGGTTGGCTTACCAATGCTCCAGTTCTGGGGCTGGAGTTGCTGTGGCGATTTCTGGATTGATTGGCCATGTCTACACAAATGGCTCAGTCAAACCCAGATGATCACACTGACAGCGGCAAGTTTGCCACAGTCAGTATAGACTTAGCCTGAGGTGTAAAAAAGACCGTGGTCCTGCCTAACATAATTGCCTTTTAATTTGAATAAGTAACTTAACTTCAACTATATATAAGTGACAAAATATTTCTGGATCATCCAAGGGACACATCCCCATGATTGTTATTCTGGTGTGAAGGCTGAGATGTGCCCCTTCCTAAGACAGTTACCACACTGTATGTAACTGTGGGCTACTCACCAGTAACCGTCCTTCTTCGAGATGGGCTGCTCGGATCCATTCAGTAATAGGTGTCTCTGTGCTGGAGCGCCAGATTGGTCGGAAAAAACTTGTCCTAGCCTGTCAGGAGAGGGGAGGCGGCCTCTGCCCCTTGCGCCACCCCATGGCTGTATATACGGCCACCTCCTGACCCCTCCTCAGTTCCTTAGAGTCGCCAACTCCAGATGCGGGGACAGAAGGGGGGACCTGAATGGATCCGAGCAACCCATCTCGAAGAAGGACAGTTACTGGTGAGTAACCCACCATTCTTCTTCGAGCGCTGCTCAGATACATTCAGTAATAGGTGACTACTAGCCATGCTGATGGATGGCGGGTGGAGTTGGGTCTTCCGTCTTCAGCACAGCAACATGCCCCACATGGCAGAAGCCCAGCAACAAGATCCTCGCTGGAGTCAAGAGGTGAACAGGCCTTGATGTGACCCAGAAGAGTCAAGAGTTGAGGGCCAACCCAGGACAGGAGCAGGACCAAACCCACCAAGACATTTGCACATAAGCACGTCGGAACAAGGTCACCATTACTGGAGTAAAGGACACAACGTGAACATAGAGGGTTGCGTTAGATGTTCCACATAGGTGGAAACGTGAAGTATGACAGACAGAATATAGTGCCTGGCCATGGGCCTGCAGCGTGGTCTTGTGGGAGAACGCTGGTTGCCAACAAGTGCGTGTTTAGCCATATTAACCATATCCCGCACAAGAATGAAGGAAGGGTGGGGATTGCTTCCTGAACTGATCACCCCATGGCTTTAGCTGGAACCACAGAGTTATGAACTGATCTGGCCGACTACTGGGTACACAGGTAGCCATAGGAGAATAACCTTATCCCTTGCCAGGTCATGATCAGACGTAGTCAAGTCTGGTTGAAGTGAGTGAGGGTGAGGATACAGAGTTGTAGGGTGGGGCTCGAGAACAACTGAGAAGACCCACAAGACACTAAACAGCAGCATATAGAGGCCAAGCTGAGCAGAACGGAGGGCCTATGGTATGCTAGCTATAACAACGAGTAGTGTGGGAGTGCACATTTTCAGCCGAATCAGGTATCAAGGGCCGGGTTCACGCAGGAGAGAGGCTCCGGGATGTAAAAGCCACGGAAAGACAAGGTGGCTTGAGGCAGTGCTATTGAGTTGGTCTTTATGGGGCCCGCGGGAGCATGAGAACTCAATGGAAAGGCCTGCTCGACATATAATCTTGCAGCGTTTCACATCGCAAGAGCCCTCATGAGTGCATGAGGGAGGGAGAAGAAGGGTCGGGAATAGTGCCTGCTATCATTTGGTCACCCCAACGTGGACCAAAAAGGTTCGTAGAAGTGCTGTGTAAGGTCACGGTCTCAAGCACCTACAGTACTTCCCGGACGGATAGCGCTACTGTTCTGCCACGCCAGTGGGTGCCAAGGAAAAACTCCTCAATATAGGGATATCCCGAGAACCCCGAAGCTGAGGGAGGTTCATTTCCTACCAGCTAGGAAGTGAATCCACCACAGGGTGGCAACTACAGTATCTCAAGGATACTCTGGGGGTTAGAGAACTGAATGAAGTATTTCCCCAGACGGGAAGCCGAAAGGCGATTTGAGGGAGTACGATCCCCAAATTCCTGGATATTGTAGGAAATAGGTTCTAGCTTGATTCCCTCTGTTTATCACACCAGTGGATGGGCAGTGTATGTAAATGGATCCTCAAGAGTTGAGGAGGAACAGCAGTACTATTGGGCGCCACCAACTCACGTGGGGGTAACCCCGTGGTAGAGTTACAGGTCTGCAATCAGACATAGTGGGAGGGCCCCAAGAAACAAAGGGGGGGGGATGTGCCCTGCCAGGGTACAAGACCGAGAGGCAGAAAAAAGGGCAGCTACAAGTCCCTTGGGAAGGATCCCCTCTGCCTACACATGGTCTCCTGCCCAGTATGGTGGCTGGTGACGTGGAGGAGGGCTTTGATGGCAGAAGGCCCAAAAGGGTGACTCCTCACTGTTCCCCTATGTGGAGATGCGACTAAGCGTCCTCTCCTAGGTTCCCTGTCTGGGAGTTTGAGGAAGGTACACCTGGTCCATGTTTACGGGCAAGGGCGTAAGGGGAATTGACCACCGCGATTGGGAGGCGGACTGAGGATGAGGGTTCCTGGAGTGGGAGCCCTGGTCGTCAGTTAAATCACCACAAGGTGAGGGTATGGAGCCGTAGTTCCCATAAGGAAGGGGAATGGTTTGGGGTGGGCCATTCACCTTGGCGCCCTTCAGAGGTAAAGGTCCACCCTGGCTAAGCGGACGTGCCCCTTTCAGTGAGCAGGAGATATTCCTGTCAAATTGGGGTTGGGGTCGCAAAGGCTGGTGCGTGTTGAGCCGATGGTATGTGACCGGAGGTATCCCCCCCCCCAGCCTTCCCCTGACCTGGACTTGAGGAGGCCTACCTAAGGAAGGCATCAGGGTCACAGGCACAGTTCTGTTTGTGGGTAGGCTTTGAATATGCGTGTCTTGGATCCTCTGCAGTGGGGCTGGGGCTACAATGAGACACGCCTCTTGTCCCCGGTGATGGTGTTGGCGTGGAGGATGCACGGTAGGGGAATATCCAGGAAAGGGGATGCAAGGAGGGGAAAAAGGGGGGGTTTTCCATGCGTCTTCAGAGGAGTCACTGCTTAAGGGATGTGGGGAGTAGACCATGGTACTCGGGTACCGTCGGTGTAGGCAGGGGTGTCATTATATTGTCGGGGCGATGTCGTCCCCGATCCGAGGTCTGCTAGTGTAGTAGCGAATGGGGAAAAAAGGGGAGGGGGATGGTTCCCACCAAATCCCGATTCCTTTCAAGGGGAGTGGGGGTGTGGTGGCCATCTGCAGCACTGATGCCCTGACGCCTCTATGCCTGAGGATCGAAGTGGGGTGGTGGAGAGTAGTGGGCCCCTCCCTGCGGGAGAAGGGGCAAAGACCCAGCCTTCGCAGAGGATAAAGCAGTGGAAGAAAACTCCCCTGTGGTCCCCTTCTGGGAGAAGATGGGGAATTTGAAGGGGGGGGGGAGGGAAACTAAGTGGGGAGGCGGGTCCATGGGGGAGCAGACCAAAGTACTTGGCCTCTCCCCGAGGATCTTGGGTGGTACCTGCCACCGAGAGGGTTTCAGGGGGAAACAAATCATCCCCCTTGAAGGGCAGGTCGAGGACCACCTGCTGTGCATTAGGAGGCGCTCTAGCCTCCCTAAGCCATGCCACCCTGCGGATGGTAACCGCCGAGGCCACGGTGCGAGCGGCTGTGTCCGCCGCATCACATGCCGAAAGGAGGAGGTCTTGGGAGATTAGGTTGCCTTCCTCCAGAAAGGCATTATACTCGTCTCTAGCCTCAGGTGGGAGCAGGCTTCTAAATTTCCCGGGTGACTCCCAGACATCCAGCAAGTACCTGCTGGTTATAGCCTGGCTGTTTGCCACTCGTAGTTGGAAGGCCGATGAGGAGTAGACCTTATGGCCTAGCAGGTCCAGTTCCCTGGTTTCCCTGGAGGATGGAAGGGGGTCACTGGGGGGCTCCCCGGGGCCCATTGCCATCTGGACTACGTCCCTCGGGGGGACTGGGTGGCCAACAAAGGAGGGGTAGTTTGACTCGGACACCCAATACTTTACACTCGCCATATCCGAAACTGGGGGAATGGAACTTGGGCTCTGCCACTGGGAGCATGCGAAGTCCCTTACGCTCGGGTGGGGCGGGACTGCTAAGGGTGCCGTTGAGGCAAAGGCTGGCCCGAAGAGGGTATCGGTATTGGGGGGACCATTCCTGCAGCCTAAAACGAAAGGGTGATGGGGCTGATCTGCAGAGCCAAGGTTGTTTGGAACCCCTGGAAGGTCCTTCCTCCAGGCTGGAACAGGGGAGGGGGACCGAGATTCCCGGGCTGGTACTGGCAACAGCGGGGTGGTGCCAGCCCCCACCATCGTGGATGATGGGGGGGCTGTGTGGTGAGGGCAAATGCCCCAGGTGGACCCAGGCCTTCAATATGAAGGCTGGTTTGCCCCTTCTGGTTGGGAGCGGGGCAGGGGGTGTCAGGAGTAGCAGGAGGGCTCGTGCTGCCTTCACCACTTCTGGGGTGGATGGGACAAGGAGTGACTCCATTTGAGCCAGAGGGAAGTCCTTGCCTGGGGAGGGAGGACTGCTTGGGCGGGAGGACTCCTGCTCCTGCGGCACCGGGCTATGGTGGGCCTGTGGGGCTGAGGGTGAAATTGGCTGGTGCCGGGGTGAGCTCAGCACCGGCAAGGCTGGACTGTACCAGGCCGTTGGCACCAGAGGTGATGTGGAGCGGCGCCAAGGCGATCCTGGTACCGTTGGTGCCGGGCTAACTGAGGGCGACCTCAAGTGGCACCAAGGTGCCGGGGTGCCGGGTAGGTGCTGGGGTGCTGGAGTTGGCACTGAGGTGGTGGTGGTGGTGCGGCGGCGGCTACCAGTGGTGCGGTGCCGTGTAGGCTCTGGTGCCAAGCTGGGTCTCGGTGCCGGGCATGAACCCGAAGCCTCGGGTGAAGGGTGCCAGGCCTTCTCCAAGGCTAGGGCGCGGCATTGCTGTTCCCTCTCCTTGATCGTTCTGGGTTTGAAGGAGAGACAGATGGAAGAAGCCGAGACCATGTGGTCTTTGCCAAGGCACCTAAGGCACTTCCCACGGGGGTCGTCCCGGGGGAGGGCCTTGCCGTACTCAGCGCAGGGTTTGAACCCTAGCATAGTTGACACGATGTTCTGGTTCAGTAGTGGGAACTCTTAGTAGTGGAATTAAATCCAGAAGGAGATGCTCCCACCTGGACAGTGGTCGGGAGGCAGCCGTATATATAGCCATGGGGTGGCGCGAGGGGCGGAGGCCACCTCCCCTATCCTGACAGGCTAGGACAAGATTTTTCCGACCAATCCGGCGCTCTGGCATGGAGACACCTATTACTGAATGCATCCGAGCAGCACTCGAAGAAGAACTGTAATTTCCACTTCATGCATCTGATGAAGTGGGTTGAAGCCCACAAAAGCTTATGCTCGAAGAAATCTGGTAGTCTATAAGGTGCCACAGGACTGCTACGGTTAGCACACTGTGGCCACAAGCCACACCCACACTCCATCTTCCATTTTGCAAGTGATGCTTGAAAAAGCAAATGTGCTTTGACTGACTTTAAGTGACAAAATATTTCTAATGTAAGGGGACTGATAGCCCCTTACTGAGAGTGAATGGGCCTTTTGATTGGCCACTCCCGCCTGGAAGCAGGACTCTGAAACAGACAGCCCCAGGGCCAGTGGGAGACGCCAGTGTCCCAGGATGGCCTGATTGATTGAAAGTGCTCCCCCGCCCCTGAGCTGAGACTGCAGGCTGGACATGCCTGGGCAAGCCAGTGTGTGTGTGGGGGGGGCCGAGCTAAGGAGGAAGCACTAAGCAGCCAGCAGCTGGGAGCCAGAGGACTCAGGAAGGGAGGCCAGGCTGAGCTGATTTGTGCAGAGCAGACCCACAGCAGCTGGACCAGCAGAGAGCCAAGTGGAGCTGAGCAGAGCTGGAGGCAGTGACAGAGCCAGAGGTGCCTGAAGCTGGGGCAGGAGGCCAGAGAAGGAGCCCAAGGTGCTGAGCTCATCTGTGCAGCCCCACAGCAGGAGGACCAGAGGAGCTACTCTGAACCAGAGCAGCAGCTGGGAGCCGGAGTTGCAGCCATCTGGAGCTGGGTGTGGTGAGCAGCTAGGGAACAGTGAAGGGGGGCTGACGCTGGGAAGAAGGGCCCTGCCCCTGGAGCTTGGGGACGTGTGGCCACAGCTGGAGCCTGCATCTGGCCCCCTGGATCATCCAGTCGCAGCCAGGCCTGGGCAGAGGGCTTACAACATGGAGGACAGACTGTGAGACTGTTCCTCAGGCCCCAGAGACTCTGTTTGTAGTGCTCCCACACCAGGCAGCGGTGCTGGGGGTTTATTGTTCACCTTTTTCCACCTTTTTTCTATTTTCTTATTGGGTTATTCTTTTTATTTCTGTATGCTTAAATAAATTGTATATAGTGTATATAGTAACTGGAGGGCCAGAAGAGTGGTCAGTGTGGTCAGCACCCCGGAGTGGGGACACCCTAGCCCTGTCCTGAGAGACCACGATAAGAGTGGGGGTCCAGCCCCCAGGAATCCTGGGGCCCAGCCTTGTTGGGGTTACAGAGACTCCGCCAAACAGGAGATTGGGAGGTGAGCCTTTGAGGTCAGGCAGGCCTTGGGGTAAAGGAAGTGGGAGCAGGGACTCAGATCCTTTTGCTACCCACCTTCACCGGGGTGGTATACAAAGTCTGGGAAGTTCCCCACAAGAGCGGGTCCATCCCCCCCGCTTACACTTAGGTCATCCCAAGGGAAAAGTCCTTTCATTTCTTGGACTGTTCTGATGTATATGGCACATGCCACTCTCTGTCCTGATGCTTTATTTCTTGCCATCTATTGCAAATGGAACTTTCTCTGTTGCAAAAGCTGCTTGTATAAAGAACTGGGCTTTGAGTTTCTGTCAATGACAGAATACTGCATTTTGTCATTATACATCCTCAGGTGTGTGCTTTGAATTAAGAGTCAAATGAGAATGGGATTTCTTTTGCATTGCAAAAAGTGTGCCATTTATTGTGTGTGACAACTTCCTTCCCACAAGCGGAAGCTAGTGCTAGAGTCTCCAGTGGCCTGAATTGTGCAGAATTTTGTATAACAAGATGCAGAACAATCAGGACCAGTTCCAAAGGGGAAGCCATGTTAGTCTAGTTCAGTAAAAGAAGCAAGGAGTCCTGTGTCATTTAAAGACAAATTTAAATTTATTAATTTAAATTTAAATTTATTAAATTTAAATTTATTCATTTCATGAGTTTTCGTGGGAGAAAATCCCACTTTGTCAGATGCTTTGAAGATGGGGGAACTTACACAATGGGAGGAAAATAAATACAGGGAAGTGCTAGTCATGGGAACAGGTCATGCTGTAACAGCAAGTCAGAGCAGTTGTTACCATTCAACCACTGAGAAACAGCACATAGAGGAAGGTGAACTCAAATCACCTGTTGTAAAGGGAAAAGAATCCATAGTCATGATTTCATCCTACTTTCAGGCAATTGAATCTGCCTATCAGTTCTAATTCAGTTGTTTCTCTTTGAAGTCTTGATGTCCCCCTGACTTGCTTGAGCACAGCTGTTAACAAATCATCCACAGAGTGATTAGAAAGATGGTAGTGCTCAGCAACTGGTTTTTGAATGTTGTGATTTCTCTCAGTTTTGCACCCATTTATTCTTTTGTGCAGAGATTGTCCTGTTTGTCCAATATATAAGGTGTGGGGCATTTCTGACACATTAGTGGATGAGCTGGTGAATGAGCCCTTGCTGGAGTAGGTGGCTTAGGATTAGGTCCTATAATGGTGTCTTTTGTGCAGATATGGCAATGTGACAAAGTTGGCAACGTGGTTTGTTGAGGAGGTATGTGCCTGCTTTATGGATGAGCAGGTGAATGAGCCTTGATGGAGCATGTGGCTTGATTCATGAGTGTTGCCAGCCTGGGAAAAGACCCAGGGCTCAGGTGGTGGGACTTGGGGCTCAAGCCCCGTAAGCCTTGGCACCAGCAATGCCCCTGGCTTAAGTCCTATGATGGTGTCTTTTGTGCAGATATGCAGGCAAAGTTGGCAACATGGTTTGTTGAAAGGGTATGTGCCTGCTTTAATGTTTCTGTTGTCAGGTCTGTAGTTGCTGATGAGTATCTGTTTAAGTTTATGGCGCTGCCTGTAGAGCACCATGACAAAAGATAAGGAAGGGCTCATTGCTGCAGCCCTACTTGTAGTATTTCAGATAGGTAGAGCCCTACCAATATGTGGCTATCTGTGGATATCTGCATTACATCCGCATCCGCAGATACAACACTGAGATCTGTGGACCATTTCTTGCGGATGCAGATCGGATCCAGGTCCACATATTTTTATCTTCACAGAGTTAGAGCCCTGCAAATATGCGGAAATCTGTGGATACAACATGGATATCTGTGGCCCATTTCTTGCGGATGCAGAACGAATACGGATCCAAGTATTTGTATCAGTGCAGGGCTCTACACATGGGTGAAAGGAACGTCTGTTACTGAAAAGCTTCAGGGATTCCTGTGCCCTACTGACAAAACCACAACATGATGTCAGAAGTAAATGTCAATTTTAAAAGGGCTAGCCGTGTTAGTCTAGTCCAGTGAAAAAACAACAAGGAGTTGTGTGGCACTTGAAGACTAACAGATTTATTTTTTGCATGAGCTTTCGTGGGAGAAGATCCCACTTCCTCAGATGCTTCGAAGATGGGTGAACTTACAGAAAGGAATGAAACTAAATGTAAGGGGGTGTAAAACATAGGATCAGGTCATAAAGTAACAGCAAATCAGAGCAGTTTACAGGCTCAAACCATGGGGAGCCTGAAGTCAAATTACCCTTTGTAATGGGAAAAGAATCCATAGTCTCGATTCAGTCCTGCTTTCACAGAATTTAGCTTGCATATTAATTCGAGTTCAGCTGTCTCTCTTTGAATTCTTGATGTCCCAGGTACAGCTCTAACGACAGTCGTTAACAAATCCAAAAGTGCGCCCCTCTATGGCAGTGTTTCCCAACATTTTCTCTGCTGTGGCACACCTTTAATTATTTTGAGGCACACCACCAGATAATCTCCAAATGAATTTATGAATATTCATGCCAATGTGCCAATCCAGAGCCCTGGGAGTAGGTTTTCAAAAACTTTTGCGGCACACCGGCTCAGGGGGAAACTCCGCTCTACGGGCAAAGCAAGCAGCAGATCTGACCGAGTCACAGAAGCAGCCAGCTAAATAGAAACCTCCATCAGAGTTGCAAGCCTGCTTCTGTTCCTGAACCCTTGGACGTGGACAAGGATGTCTTCAACCACTGCCTGTTCTTTAACACCAGCCAGGGGCACTGAGAGCTAGGATGCTTTATGGGTGTGGGGTAGATGGGCCTTTCCGCATCTGGGTGCTTGCAACAACAGGGGGCGCTCGCTTATCCCTGAGCCCCTTAGCCTTCCCCTTGTCATCGCGCGGACGCCTGGTGCTAGTATCCCGCACAGCGCCGCTCCGCCCTTTGTGCCGCTGCAGACTACAGAGCCCAGCATGCACAGCGTCCCCCGCCCCCGCTCCAGCAAGCGACTGATAGAGGCGGGGGTAAGCGCTCGGGCGCACGCCTCAGCAATGCATGCTGGGAGTGGTAGTTCCCGAGAGGCGCTCGCTAAGGCGTCGTCGTGCCTGTCGTTCTTGCGCGCGCCGCATTGCACGCTGGGATTCGGTGGGGCGGGGGAGGGAAAGGCGAGCGTGTGTAGAGCTAGCCCACGCCTCAGGGCAGGTGAGCAGGCGCTCGAGGCCGAGTGACGCGGTGAGCGCGTGGGAACGGAAGTATGCGAGGGCGGGGCTGTCACTTTCCTTGCCCAGAGCGGGAAGAGTCAGCGCGTAGGGGACTCTTCCTCCACTCCCCCCCCCCCCCGTTGGCTCCCGGGAGTACCGTGTTCCGCCTTACTGGCCCTTTAAATCTGTCGCGGAGCGTGCGCGGCGTGCCCTGCGCCTGCGCAGCGGGGCCGTGACCTCGCGCCCAGTCGGCGCCGCTTGTGACTGTTGGGGGAATTTTTTTTTTTCCCCGGAGGGGGGAGGGGAGAAAGAACAGCTCGGCGCTCGAGCCCTTTATCGACTCCGCGGCGCGAGCGTTGCCATAGCGACCTGCTCCTCAGCGGCCTGGGCGCCGGCCGGGACCATGGAGGAGGCGGAAGGGAGAGGGGCCGCCGAAGGCCCCGGGGCGGCGGTGACCGAGATCCGGGTGCCGGGCCCGCGGGCGCTGCGGCTGCTGGAGTGGAAAGTGTCGGCGGGGGCGGCGGTGAAGATCGGGTCGCTGCTGGCGCTCTGCGCGCCTCTCCCGCCGCCAGGCCGCGCCGCCACCCCCCCGGCCCAGGGCCCCGGAGGCCGGGCCCCGCGAGCGGCCGCCGAGCGCAGGGTGAAGGCGGAGCGGCCCGGCGTGGTGCGCGAGCTGTGCGCGCGGCCCGGACAGGTCATCGCGCCCGGGTAAGCGGGCAGCGCTTGGGGGCGCCTGGGAGGTGGGCGGCGGGGGCCGTGCGAGCCGCCCACGGGGCTCCCGGCCTCGGCGCGCGCGGCTGCCGTGGAGGGGGCATGTGTCCCGCCGCACTTTCTGTCGCCCGGCTTCCGCCCCGCTGCGCTGCGCTGCTCTGGCCCGGCGTGCGCGCTCCCAGCGGATGAAACCACGCGGGAATCTGCCGGCGCGCTGCGTGTCTTGCGCCAGGCCCTACCTACCCCTGGCTGGCTGGCTGGCTGGCCTGGGGCCTGCCGCGTAGCCCAGCCCCTAGCTCGCCAGTGCCCCCTTTCTGACGTGAGCGCCTGGAGTGCGCGGCAGTGGAGAAGGTGGAGTCATTTTCAGAATAAGAGAAGATGGTTTAGAATGGAACAGAATGGAATCACAGGGTTGGAAGGGACCTCATGAGATCAAAGAGTCCAGCTCCCTGGAGCTTGAACCCAGAATTAGTGGATCAAGTTCGCTTTCCAGCAAGAGGGAGCTCAGATTGTGTCCGCTGTATTAGCACTATGGCCAAGACCGTCCCTAAGGGGGTGCGGGGCCCTAAGTGAATGGGCCTCTGTGGGGGCCTTCACTCACCGCCGCCTGGCCCAGGGGAGGGGCAGTCCCCTGCGCCCGCTAACCCATGCTGGGGACTGGGCTAGTTGGTGAAAAGCGGTGGCCGGGTTCAGCGCCGCTGTCCCCCCCCCGTGCTGCTTCTGGCTCTGTGCCGGAGCACTGAGGAGGAGGCGGGAGGCAGCATGGCCAGGTGGGTAGCCATAGAGGCCCTGCACTGCCTCCCGCCTACTCCCTGCTGCTCTGGCACAGAGTTGAAAGCAGTGTGGGCTGGGGGGGGCTGGCAGTGCTGAACTGGGCCACTGCTTTTGGTCAGTGAGCCCAGTCCTCGGCATGGGGGCAGTGGTGCAGGGCCCCCCAAAGCACGGGGCCCTGGGCGCTTGCCCCACTCACCTTACCCTAGGTATGGCGCTGACTGTGGCTGTTCTGCTGAAGTGTCACTGGAGACCAGTGGTTCCCACCCTTTTCTCTGCCGTGGCACACCTTTAATTATTTTGAGGCACATCACCAGATAGCCTCCGAATGAACTCATGAATATTCATGAGCCAATCCAAAAGTCTGAATAGTTTTTCAAGAAATTCCATGGCACACTTGCTCAGGTCTGAGGACACACCTGTGTGCCATAGCGCACTGGTTGGGAGACACTGGTGTAGACCCTTCTAGTGACCGAAAGGATTTTTAAGTCACAGTAAATCGGGCGTCTCAAACGTAGCTCGTGGGTCGCATGTGGCCCTTAAAGCTATTGCTTGTGGCCTGCAACAACACTGTCATCACCAATATTTGCGATATTGTTGTATGAAAAGGTTTC
This sequence comes from Podocnemis expansa, assembly GCA_007922195.1. Classification (NCBI taxonomy): domain Eukaryota; kingdom Metazoa; phylum Chordata; order Testudines; family Podocnemididae; genus Podocnemis; species Podocnemis expansa. The sequence continues at coordinate 40,283,045 of ML682005.1, forward strand.
AGTGGTGCGGCCCTTGGGCTAACGTACTAGTCCTCCTGTGGTCCTCATGATTTGAGTTTGAGACCACTGCAGTAAATGCTCCTCCTTTGGCAGCTAGGTCTAGTGAGGAATTCTTCCCAGCAGAAAGCTTCCATAGTCTTGCGTCATGTGGGTAGGTCATCCAGGTAGGTCATCCTGAGTTTTGGGTGCACGTCAGGCCGCTCCTTGATGTGGCTAGCACCTTGAAAGGGAAACCAAAGGTGAGTTACAGAAATAGCTTTCATAATAGTAAAACAGGTGAGGAGTCCTGTAGCACCTTAGAGACTAATATATTTATTTGGAGAAACAAGCAAGGAGTCCCGTGGCACCGAAAGATTAACATGTTGATTTGTTGCATGAGCTTTTGTGGGAGGAAAAATCCCACTTTGTCAGATGCTGTGGGCTCAAACCCAGTTTCGTGAAACAGACTGACACAGCTACTCAGAAACTTTTCATAACATTTCCAGGGGTGGCCATTTTAGTCTGTGTACAGCAAAAACAACAGGAGTCCTGTGGTACATTAAAGATGGATTTTTTGGGGGCATAAGTTTTCATGGACTCCAACCCACTTCATCAGATACAAGATGGTTTCTGTGAGATATATCTGATGAAGTGGGTTGGAGCACACGAGAGCTTACACCCGAAGAAATCTGTTAGTCTTTAAGGTTTCACAGGACTTTTGTTTTTTTTTATGACATCTTCAAATTCCTCATCTGTAATGGGAGGGGGTAATAATAATTCTATACTTCATAGGATTACTGTGAGACTAAACTATTTAATATTTATGGCCTGCTTAGATTCTATAAAGATGAGTGGTAGAAAAAGCTCTATTGCATGAACCATATATATCTAGCACACAAAAGGAAACCTATGATTCAGTGACTGAAAGTTAGAGATAGACAAATGCATCCTCTATATGGTTTCGAATGCCATCAAAATGAACTGTTGTATGCAAGTGTCATTAATACAGTGCTGCTGTTAACACAGCTGGGTAAATAGATTTGTTCAGTTTTTTTATGTATTCTTGAAGCAGTACCTTCCTGTTTGTTTGGTATGTTGCAGGAGCAAAGATCAAAACGTGTAGGAATCTAACATTTTTCTGTTTAAATTTCCACATTGCTTATTAATCTGGAGATCAGTTTTGCAAGAATAGAAGAATTTTTGGTTACTACAGCATAGCTGCCATCAACACTAAAACATTTGTAAACCAGCCCTGTGTATTAAAACATTTTAGGTGACCAGCTCTCAACATTGAGAGAGATTTAATGACAGATGTTTAACAGTGGCATTGTTTGAGTAAGGTTTCATATAATCGTTTATTGAGAAGCTTGACTTGTTAAAAATGTTAAATAGTTTTAAGTATTTCATTCCTGCCTTTGAATGGCACATTTCAACTCCCTGGGTTAATTTGGGCTAATGGCTTGCTACCCTACACTTCAAACAGGTCTTTCTCAACAGGAAACCATTGAAACCTTCTACTTCCTTTACTTTACGATGGCAAGCTATTTTCTTTTATTGCTGTTCTTTTGATATTTTGGTGGATGCAACCAGCCCTAAATGTCTGTTGAAAATCAGTGGTACATACAGGACTTCTGTGTAACTTTACTTTGGATCCTTTCTAAAATCCAAGAAACTAGTGTCAAAACATTTATAAATTAGCTGATTTTTATCAGTCAGTAATATAAACAGTATATAGAAGACACCGTTGAATTTTCCTTCCCATTGAGGACACTTTCTTTTGGTTATTTTTATTCTTGTAATACAACTAAGCAGGAAAAAGAAATAGGAGTACAGGTTTCTACAAGTACTTTCTCAGTATGAGACAAGTGTATTTTAAAAGTAGCTAATGTTCTGTCAGTATTAATCTGAAACAGTTATGCCAGAAGATTCAGCTGAAGTTGTTCAAAGCTTTGTGGTTGGAAAGATGCTGAGAACTAAAACTATGAAACAATAAACTGGTATTTAAATGATGTGGAAGAGAGAGTTTTGTTATATCTTTACTGTGCTGGAAAGTAGAACGTTATGTTTGTCTTTTTTGTTTCTGACTCCAAGTTAAATTAACAAATATGTAGATTTCTGTCACTTGAGACAACATAACTTCCAGAGAGGGCTTGCACATACAAGAAACTTGTGGAGTGTTGAATTTGTTAGGCTTGGTTTCCAATAAGTACAAACACTGGTGTATACGCAAAACTTGGTATGTATGGTTTGTGCACTGGATTCAGTTAGTGCTCTTGAATGGAATTAGCAGCTGTTTGCGTTAGATCCTTCAAAAAAGAAATAAAGTTTGTTATTGACTCAATGTTTTAGCTGCCACATATGCTGTGCTTAGTCTTGTAATATTGGCGTTGGTCAAAAAGTCATCTTTCAGAATTTTGAACACCGAGCTAGTATGTTTGTTTGTAGGTTGCTGTTGCATAGTATTTGATAGATAATAGAAAATGAAATTGACAGCCTGTAGCAGAGAAGGAGAGTCCACTGATCATATCTGTAGTCTGGGACTTGGGAGAACCGGATTTAATTCTCTGCTTGGTGTTGGACTGTGAAGTTTGATACTAGCACTTCATTACCTCACAGGAGTTTTGTAAGAACAAATATATTCAAGATTATGAGTCATTCAGATACTAGTAGGTCCCCCATAACCGTGGTACCTGTATAGAAAAATTGCCTGTGTATATGGAAATTTTGGGGTGTTGGATGAGATTTGCTGGCCTTTCAGGTGAGTGCAGATGAGTCAGATTTGGCTTCCAGCTTTTTGTGTTAAAAACCCAAGATGTATAGAATTTGCTTATATATATGGTTTCTATAATCATCGTTGGAAACAGTTAGTTTTTTATTTTAAAACTCTTCCATTTTAATAATTTACAGTTACCTTTATTCATGGCTAATAACAAAACAAATGAGGACATCTGTAATGTGAGTGTTCCATTGAGGAAGGTATATTGGGGATCTTGAGAAGCTGTCAATTTCTCTGTTAAACACTGAGCTATGATAAAATGTCCCATGGAAGTAACAGTACACGTGTAAATACCAGTGAGATCAAGGAGCTTCGAACTGTAAATGGCAGGATGGCGGCAGCAGTTGCTACCCTCAAAGAATGCTCATCAACTTTTATTTTAGCAGCAAGGAAGAAAAGCCTGCTCTCTGTGTGTTATTAGAGCATAGATTTGCTGCTTTTTTTTTTTTTTAAAGCAATGTACTTCTTAGTATCAGCTGTTTCCACTGTGATTAGCGTTAAAGGGGCTGTCAGGGTATTGTACTGAAAGAAAGTTTTACATAAAGTTACATAAACAAAGCAAAGTTTGTGATGTGTAGCTGTTCCTTCTTCAGTTCCTGGTAATGACAGAGACCACCTGAGTTCATTTTTGTAATCCATGTTGTCAACAAAATGCCTTCATGGACTAATAACCTCATAATTCCAAGATGCTTTCCTGCTTTATCTTAATGTCTGGGGGTATTATGTGGTACCTCCACATATGCATCTTAGTTGTAGGATTCTCTGTTGCTGAAATGTTTTTAGGATTTCAGTGAAGTAGACATTTAAGAAATGACTTTTTTTTATCAAAGGGAAAAATCTGTTGCTTAAAATCCTATAAGTTAAGGTTTGAATTTTTTATTTTGTAGATAATTTGACTTAAATAAAACTTGAAGGTTGAGCAGGAATGGGGACGGGGACGGGGGGGGACAGAATATTGATTCCTCAGAACTGAGTCTGCTAGGTAAGGAGACAAATAGCATTGTGCTCCCTCACTTGGAGATACACATTCTGGAGTTTAAAGGAATAAAATGTTTTTGATCTGTAGTTTATTTTAACATGTTCAGGTTTCTAATAACATTTAATAAATATTATTTATAGCTACAACTAGTCAAACAAATATTTTCCAGCTATATTGTTCAGTACATTTCACTTAAATGTCAAATATTTGTCTAGCAGTATTGCTGATTGACTGCTGCAAAAAAAAAAAGCATGTGAATAAACTTATTTAACAGTGTAGAGGTCGGTCATTTGACAACCACCAGTTACTGCATTTCTCTCCTATTTTCTTTCTGGTTTTGATTTCACTCCACCTTTTTGATTTACAATAAAACATTAGAATGTATATCTTCCTGGGTTGTTTTTAAGATCTTCCTCCTGTTCTCCTTTCTGTGCACTTCATTTTCTACAAAGTTTACTCTGTTTTTCCCCCTATATTTTCTTTTCTTTTCTTCTCCAGTTTGTATATACACATTTCACATATCTCTCAATGTATCTCATTAATTTCTGCTTCTCATGTTCACTCTTCCACACCAATGCATAAGGCTTTGTTACTTTTGTCAGGCAGCTGTTAGAGGGCTAAACCTAGCAGCTGTAAATAGATGTGAAAGATGGTGGGGACTCGCTGAGGGGTAATGCATACAGTGAGAGGCCAGCCACACACTTGTGACTGGAATTGGAAAGGTTGTGGGGATTCTTAGCAGTCTGGTGTAAGTACAGTGTCTTGCATCTTCTACTCTTTCCCACATCCTTTTTTTGTTTCACCTTCCATAGTGAATAGGTCCAGTCTGTGCCTCTGCTGCTGCTTCTGAGTTTATGATCCCTGAGCGAAATGAGCGGATTCTTGCCAGTTAAGCTGCTGCCAGTGAGAATCTCAGTAAAAACAGTGAAGCCCAATCAGTGTTCACTCCAGTGCAGCTTGGCAAAGCAATGTACAGGAGCACTGGAGAGTTGTCTGTCTGCACATGTAGGGGAGCACTGCTTGCTTAAATATTTAGAAGTTATTTGTGCAACCCCTAAGGCTGTAAATGCAAATTTAAATTCTGCAGAGACTGATAACTATCTATGAAAGCTTTTTGCTTGCCCTGGATGTGTGGATTTTGTACTGAGAGCCAGCAGCATTTTTTGTGTTATTTAGCAATATACACTGTGATGTAAAAAGGTGACCGTAGTTCTATATTGCACAAGCGTATAGTGAGTGTTCTTACATTTTTTATGATTCCATCTCTACTTTGATTTGCGATGAGAAGCTGTGATGCTTCTTCCATTTTAGTGTTTTGGTTTCATGATGGTCTACTGGAACTGATTTGGCATAAAAATAAAGCTGGCAGTGAATCTGCACACGAAGCTTGAAAATCACATGTAGCTAGAGCCTTGCATGTCAGTTGGGAAGGCTGAAAGTTAGCAACTGGAACAAAACCAAAAGTTATATAGACTGAGATTGAAGTTAGAAGCAGGAGGGTGTTTCCATTCCGAATAAATAATAATTTTAGAGTTGTTGGGGGGTGGTAAGGTAGTCTGCTGAGTCTTTATTTTGCGCCCATTTTATGCAGTGTGGTAGTCTTTAATTCAGTGCTCTTTTGTTATGGAATGGCTTCTGTTCCCACATTCAGACTGAAGATGAATGTTGTGTCCCCTGACCTCTTGCCTTATTATTGAGCAGGTGCTTTACTCAGTCTCCAGGCACTTGCCTCTTTTAACTGGTACAAGCATATATTGTATTTTGTGTGCGCCTGCATGAGTAAGATGTTTAACTACACTATTTTGTGCATGCAAATATAGAAGCAAGACATATTGGGAGATGTTTTGTTTTGAAGTTGTAGTTTGTTAAAAAGTATTATGCATGCATAAAATCCATTTTTACTTGACAAGTAAAGATAAGACTTGGCAAACAGAAAATGTTTTTGGACGGATTTTCACTGGATCACTGTAAGATACAGTCTTACTGAGTCTGTCTGTCTGTGTCTCTCCCCCCCCCCCATTTCAAGTTTCTGCTTCAGAATATTAAGGTGATTAAAGTCATACTTGCTTATATAATAGTAAGCCTAAAGTTAAATTTTTTTTTAGTACTCTTAAATTAAATAAATTAAAGGTGAACTAGACAGCTTGCAAAGCCAAATGGTTATCTGAAGTGAACCACCATGAGAACTATAAAAGCTGTGAATCCATGAAAAAATGGGAAAGCTTCAGAAACAGATAAGAGCCAAGCTATTAAAAACTGGTGCAGTACATCCTATCAGAGCATTAATGGGGACCATAAAAGGATCGCTGGATGAAAACACCAAGTTGAGAGAGCCATTGTTAATTTCATTGACAGTGACTTCAATCCCTCCACAAGACCCGGTTGCTATCACTACAAATGAAGTGAAGAGAGTTTTTAACATCAGTGAAGAAAGGGACAGTGGCTAGTGGACATCGTATGCCCTTGGAATTTCTTCATCACCTAGGTCCCAGGAGACTTCAGTAGTTCATGAAACTGTGTACCAAAACTATGAAATCTGGATGCATTCCAAATGCTTGATGGGAGACGATACTCAATGCTGTACTCAAACCAGGCAAGCCAACTGACAACCCTGGAAATTAAGGGCAGTATCACTCCTGTGTGCTACCTAAAAACTCCTGGACCATATCGTTCTCTGGAGAATCAGTTCTCTGGTTGAGTTAGTCACTCCTGAAGAACAGGAGGATCCTGGCTTAAATGCCATTGTTGTGACCAAGTTCTGGCTCTTGAAAGGCATGCCAAGGCTGGATTCCAGAGGAAATCTTAGACTGGTGCAGCCGCTGTAGACCTGTTATGGGCCCACAACATAGGCTGGATTAAAGGCTTGGTGCTGAAGCTGACACAGATCATCTCCTGCTGAAAAACACTAATCAGCTGTGGGTGATCATGAACTATAGGCAGCTATGTGTCCACTTAGGCAATGAAGTAAGTTCATCCCAGTTCTTCTTCAGTTGACTCCCATAAACCTCAGTACTTGTGCTGATGCTTTTTAGTGTGTATGTGAGTGACATGCGTCCCATAACGTTGCACAGATTTGCATATGTGGGTAATCTTGCCCTGGGAAAGCAAGGAGCCACCTTCAGTGACTTTGAGCCCACCTTGAAGGGGGTCCTAAACACTATGGCAGCATAGTTCTGGAAACGGAGGCTCAAGTTTGAGCTTCATAAAATAAATCCCTGCATTCTGCGTTGATAACAGGAATGCTAAGCGCCCTCTGAAGGTGACCTTTTGCAGCAGTACTGTGTGATACGACCCCATTCTGACCTATCTTCAGGTGAAGCTGGATCACATACTAACCTTCCACAGCAGTCTGGAGAAGATAACAGCCAAGTTGAAGATGAGGGTCAACTGGGTCCAGAAACTGGCATGCGTAAGCTGGGGGCATCAGCATCAGTGTGATGGAAATCAGTTTTGTGCACTCAGTAGTAGAGCTCTTGTGCACTAGTATAGGCAGAAGAAGCTGTAGACAAATGGTGGCTGTTCAGCTGAACACTTCAATCCAGTATGTCACTGGAACCCTCAAGTCAACCTGATACCATGACTGCCAGTGCTGTTGCACATTGCTTCCCCCCACCTATTTGCCACAATTCTTTGGGCATTCCCGGGGATCATGGAAAACAAACATTTTCCTATCCACCAGTATGTTAAGTGTCTCTCACCACCGCCAGAAGTTGTAGAACCCCTTTGGACCCATGCATTTAACCTTCAACAGTGCAATTTCAACCCTGATAAAGCATGAAAAGTCAAATGTAATTTGAGAAGTTACAAACAAATGTCTTGTAAAAGACCCAACAAAGAAAATACCTGACTTCAAATGCCCATGATTATTATGGGCAACCCTAAACTGCATCCCAAAAAACTGACAGATATGGATTTTTGCTGCACAAATTTCCAGTGTACGAGCATAGTGACCTAGAACAGACCATAGAACAGATAATGAAATGCATGATTCACAAATACAAAGGAGGCATCACAGCAATACACTCTGCCAATCCAAATGCAATTATCTGGCTTAGCCCTCTTTAATGGTTACAGTGGCTTCTGGTCTCTGATTTAGCTCCCTAGAGATAGGTGATTTAAATCCAAAGGCATTTCTTGTATTTCAGCTCAAACCATTATATTTTAAAACTGTTGTGAAGCTTGAGAGTTGGGTGTGAAAATGAAGTGTTTTAGTCATGTCATGGTGGATTCTGCCTGCTGTCTTTGCAAGACTTTGTGTTGTGGATAGGTGTGTTCTTAAAGGTGGACTAAGGTCTTTCCATTTCGAGATTCAGTTTTTACATTTGATTTTTTCACCCGTTGCTTAAAAAGCAAAGTGATGCTATGTGTATTTGATTGCAGCTTAGGCACCTGAGTCATGAAGGAAATAATTGCATTAAAGATGTTCCTCCCATCCAAACAAGAAAATAATTAACCCAAGACTTAATCTAACCTTAAGCAATCACCTTCCTCTCATGAGGACTCTGTGCCTGAAAGTTTGAGTAAAGAGATGAGCTAAGTAAGCTTGAGGAAGAATACAGTATACGAATAACTAGTTGCATTTAACTATAATTTGAGAGCTAGTGGCCCAGATTTTTGTTTGGTTAATGTGCTGTATTTCATAATCTCTGCCTTTGACATACCAAACTATGCAAGGGTGTTAGCTGATTTTTTTTTTTTAAAAAGTTTAAAAAAAATTATATCAGTAATGCTTCCCTGGCCTCTTCTTAAACTTTTGCACCAAAGTATCTGTCTCTTATTTAATGGACTATTCAAAGCAACTGTGAATCCTAATTGAAATTTATACTTGAGTTGATTTGGTTTCTGTACTTTGGGCAATTACTATTGATTTAGTGTTTCAGAAGTAACTTTTGTTTTGTTTTTCAGAGGCATTTTGGTGAGACTGGAAGGATGCAGCCATCCTGTTGTTATGAAAGGTTTGTGTGCAGAATGTGGCCAGGACTTGACTCAGTAAGTAGTATTTAGTCTTGTTTCCTTTTTACACTGACACAATATTAAGGGTTGTTTTGGTTTGTTTTACTCTCTAAAGGCTTTAGGATTTCTTCTCTTGGTGTCCCTTTAAACCAGTGGACCTTAGCTGCAACTAGCGGTTATTTATTAGGGCTATAAAAATAACTTTGGAATCTCAAAGTATTGTACAAATTATTAATGGAGAGGTCATGCGATTACACTCAAAATACTTCATAAGAGAAAAATTGACACCCTGGACAGAGAGAGATACCAGTTTCCTGTAGGCCTTTTTAGATATCCCTGTATACATGAAGAATAATGATCAGTAAGTTCTTGCCAGTATTTCTGAAAGCTGAGTTTACTTCACTTTTTTAAAGCACAGTATATATATGGTTTCATTCTGAATTGATATTTGTATTACTTGAGATGCACATCTGTCAGTGTAGAGCATCTTGTTAAATGAATAACTTCTTTCCTTTAGGTTTACTTGTAGCTAGTAACAAAACGCAGTGAACAGTGTGTGTTTAGTTTACCCGTGACTTTGAAAAGACTACGTGACTGCAGCAGCTGCTAATTAATATAGGGATTATCTAGATAGTCTTGTTCGTGCCTGACGAGTAGAGATGTAAATCTATGCAGTACACTAGCAAGCTGCACATTAACTGGTCATGTGGACCCTGCTGCTATGCACTGAAAGTTCTCTAGTGCACTATTGATCTATCAAAATTCATGGCATGGAAAGCTATCCTGCTCTGGCTGAGTTTCATGACTAAGGCTAAGATTTTGACATGGGTATTTTTGTTTGTCATCAACAGGATGTGGGCAATAAACAAATCATGGAAATCTACACACCCTCCATGGGGTAGTAAACAGGGTAATTGCCTGGGACACCGTGCCATAGGGGGCTGTGTGGAGTTAAGGTACAGGCAATGGGGCTCAAGCTTGGGTTTCAGCCCTAACTGGTAGGAGCTGAATTAGTGAATTTTAGAGGAAGTTGTGGAGATATTGAAAAATTGTTATAAGTTATCAGTTTACTTTTGCTCAGTATGCTTTCTGGGTGCGATCGAACTTAGGAGCGATAAGTGACAGTAGTGCAGGGAAAACTTCTTACTATACTTGTCTGAATTACACGAGAGGCAACTTTAAAGATTCACCACCATTCCTGATCTGATAAATGAGTGCACAGCCAGCATGTTGCTATGCCTGTCTAGGTGACTCAGGGATTGATATGCTGATCCTCATTAAATTCATATTCTTGTGCAATAAATAACCTAAAATTGATTTTAATGTACTTTTAGAAAAGAGAGCAAATATCTTTATGAATAAACTGTAAGAGGCACACTGGAATATAAGCCAAAGAGATGAGGAGGTAGAGTTAAATGTATGTTAGAGATAAGGTAAAGTGACTAGATGAACTTGCATTTGATTTTGGGACAGCAATAATATTTTCAGATACAGCTTGACTCAATGTAATGAGTCAAGTAGTTTTTTTCAGCTTATTGTTCCCATCATGTAACATTTGCCTAACTCTCTCCTAATACATCCACTAGTAGAAGGCTAGACGGTGCTGCAGGTCATGATGCGAAGGGATTATATGAGATGTATGGAGAAGCTTGCACAGACCCAGTTCATCTTAAGCCTGGCTCTCTCTCTCTCTTGTAGTTCTAAATACCCCTTGCTCTTGTTAGTTTAATGAGGGGGAAATGTCTGTGATCTCTCATTTTATGAATCATCCCTTAAATTGGGTTCCAGTCTTAAAAATAACACCTTATTCCTTAAGTGGTCTGCTGTGTATGTACAGGTTTCCTCTTGTGAGAAAGGTTTCTTCCACACTGTTTTCCTTTTTATGCTTTTGAGAAAAGAAGAAATGATGTAGGTAAAGTGAACTTAATTCTGGCTTCAGTTTCTGTACCAGGTTCTGTTCTCAGTAACACCTGTGGAACATGATTGAAAACGCAGTAGAGGGTGAAATTTGGTGCGCTGTCTCTCTTTTGTGGATAATGAGCCATGAACCAGAAATATAGGAACTTGACCTTTGGGCTTCTCTTCAGTGATTGTGGCAAATTCGCTTCTGTGAGCGTGATCTCCTTGATTGACTGAACGGGTCTCTGAAGACCTGCTCAGCCAATCAGGAAGTTGATGAGTGAGACCACCCCCAAAGGAATGTAGCGCTAAGTCGGGAGGAAGGGGGTTTCCATTTGACTCAGCTTCTCGAAGACACTGTGGTAAGTAGGCGGTAGATGATCGGAGGGAGATAAGCAAGTTATTATAAGTACTTTGCATCTATCCACCTAATTGCCACTGAAATCACGCCCTGGTGTTAGACTAGGCCTTAGACATCTCTGGAAGAGTTTCCAGGCTGACAATTACTTGTAATCTAAACCATTTTATGTAGAAGTTAAGATAATATGCTACCATGTGGTGTCACTTCTTCATGTTTTCAGAGGAAAAAATGCACATTGTAATCTGCCCTGTAGAAGGTACCTGTGGAGCGAAGTGAGACATGTAGAGTAGTTCTTTATATTCTTTGTAGAAAGAATCAGAGTATCCAGCAATTTTGCTGTTGGTATGTAATAGAATTGTCTGTATTCTTGAGTAGGTACATAGTTTAATTCATTGTGCGCTTCAGGGAGTAAAGCAAACAAGGAGTCTGGCACTTTTAAAGACTAAGAAATTTAGTGCAAATGTTAAAGACTGACAAAGAGCCACCAGACTCTTTGTTTGTTTTGCAGGTCTAGACTACCATGGCTACCCTTTGGAATTCAGGAAGTCATTTTAAATGACTTCAGACAAGAGAAGAGAAGTTTAATCTCATAGCTTTGATTAACGCTAAGGGTATGCCTTATACTGATGGTGGCGAAATCTCCATCATCAGCCCGGCATTCTGGGCGCAGTTAATAGTGAGTCTGAACTCACTGCTCCGCTCCCAGGAGTCAGCCACAGAAGTCCTGGGGGCCAAAGGGCGTATGGGAATGCCAGCCACAAGGGATTTGTGGTTGGCTTTCCTGAAATGCATACTGGTGGCTAAAAAAGTCACCAGCCCTTAACGCAAGAAACTTTAGGTTCCTTGTGTAACTGCCGGTCAATGGCTTCTGAAAACTGGCCCCAGTGTAGACTAGGGCTAAGTTAATTATTTGAATCTGAATAAACTGTTTTGCTGATGTTCTTTTAAACCTCTGTTCAGTAGTTGTAAAAATTTGCATATTAGAGCAAATGCAACAGACATGAAACTTAATGGAATGTAACTTAATCCTGATGTTTCTTTGTTTGATATGTTAATCTTTCAGAGGGTTCTAGTAGCAAAAAAGTAAAGCAAATAGTTGTACTTGCATGGAATTATAAGCACATTTCTTAGGTTCTTGCATCTGTTTTGTTCAGTAACTTATGCTTTAATGATCCTCTGAAAAATGGTGTGGTGTACAGAATCAACATACTAAAATTGTCATAATTTTTCACAATGATTTGTTTTGATGTTGAAGTTGTTAGTAATTTATTTCTTTTGTTGATGGAAATCATTGATGCTGATATGAAGTTGACTGAAACCTTTTGATTTCCTTCCCTGCATGATTAGGTTACAAAGCAAGAATGGAAAACAGAACATGCCATTATCTACAGCAACAGTGTCTATGGTTCATAGTGTCCCAGAACTGATGGTTAGCTCTGAGGCAAGTTGAATCACACTAGCTTTATTCTGCGGTTTGAAATTTTATTTAGAGGAGTTTTTTCCTCAAAAAGGTGTCTTTTAAATATAAAATATTGGATTGGCCTTACTTTGAGGAGGACCCTGAGGTTTCAATAAGTGTAACTAATGTCTTCAAGTCTGCACTATAGGCATATATTGAATAATTGAGTTTTCCCTAATACTGTTAGTATATACCAATAGAGATTACAGACATTATAAGTTACCTCTGATTCTGTAGTATTTTAATACTGCTTATTGCAAGGATATGATGCCCTTGTGATGGTAGGCTTAAAACCTTCAGCTTTCCATATGTTTCTTCCTCTTCAGAAATAAGCGTCAGGTAAAAATCCTATTATCATCACATTTAATAATCTCCAAAGGGTGAAATCTCTCTAGAACCTAATTTCTCTACATTTCAAGGGATAAAGAAATGACCTGTTGTCTTTAGTAGCATTTTAGTATCTGTGATATAGACTGCAATATTTGAGGCCTAAATGTTGGAATAAATTTTCTGGGCAAGAGTGCTCCTGTTTCCTTTTAGGAAAGTCTGCTGACTATTTTAAAGATGATTTAAAGTAAAAACAAAGAAAACGCCCCTTCTCTTTCCCTGTCTTTCGCAAGCTTGCTTTCCTTTTTTGTTTTTTAACTAACTCTCTTCCTTCTTCTCTCTACCTCTTCCCTTCTACTTTGTTCTCACTTTTTCTTCCTTTTGCCTCTTTCAGTTTTAGAAGTGTATAAACAAATAGTTTGGGGGAACATGCAGTAGTCTCAAAAAATGCCAGTTTTGGTGGAGATTTTTACAGTCTGGTTCAGCACCCAACTCCTGTTTGTGCTTTCTAAAAAAACCCATTCACTTAACTTCTGTAAATTACTTAACTGGCTGGTGTCCGTAAACTACCAGATTTATAGAGCCCTGTGCAGATACAAATAAGTGGATCTGCATCCACAGCAGATTCTCTGTGCATATCTGCATGGCATCAGCAGATATAATGCTGATATCTATGGATTTGCGGAATTCTAAAAGTCAAGTCAAAAGGTAGCACTTCCGTGGGCAGTAGTAGGGAGACAGAGCATCCTTAAAGTTGTGGAGGGGCTGTCATTACTGTCTATTTCATGGCTCTGTGAGAATGACAAGGGGGATGCTTTCGTCTGGGAGGCTGGCAAGCAGCAAGCTTGCACCAGCCTCCTTGGGCTGCAGCTGTCTGGGGCTTGCAGGACTTGCTGTATTCTAGGGAGGAGTGACACTGCAGCAACTCCTGGTCTTGCTGACATTCAGGAGGCAGCAAGGTGAGATGTCAGCAGACTTTCAGGATGTCTGCAAGACCCAACAAGCATCAGAATGGCAGTTGTCCTGCTGCTGCCTGAGACCCCCACAAACATCTGGCTACTGCTGCTCAGGACCGGCAAGGCTTGGAACACTGTAGCTCTGCTGCTTCCTTTGGTGGGAGCAAACTCAGGCTGCAGCTGCTTTGGAGCTTGCTGGTCAGGGACAGCACTGGGGTGTGAGAATCTGCAGCCCATGGGATGCCTGCAAGCCCTCCATGGGCAGCAGCAGGTCCCAGAGTGGCAGCAGCCTAGGGTGTGGAGTCATGCTGCTGCCACTCTGGGGCTTGCAGCTAGGGCTTGGTGGCATTCCTCAGGGCTGCATCCATCCATGCCGTGCTGCTGCCCAGGATGCCAGCAAACTCCAGGTGGTTGCTGCCTTGCTGCTGCCTCCAACCTGACAAGCCCTGGAGCTGCTGCAGCTCTAGGATGTAGGCAAATCCCAGGCTGCTGCTGCTCCAGGGTTTGATGCTTTTGGAGGCAGCAGCAAGGCTGCATTTGTGGGGCCTGGCAGCAGGACAGGTGGCTGAAGCCCTGAAAGATGTCCACAAACCCCAGCTGCAAGCCCTAGACCAGCAGAAGCCCAAAGCTTGTAGGGGGATGGTTGTGGGTGGCAGCAGAGCTGCTGCAGTTCCAGGACTTGCCAGCATCCTGTGGAGCTGCAGCCACCCATGCCTTGCTGCCTCCTGGGATGCTGGCAAACATGGGTGGCTTCAGTCTTGCTGCTGCCTCTGGACTGGCAAGCCCCTTGCTGCAAGCCCTAGCAGGCATCAGCCCAGTCTTCGCCAGTGTCCCGGAGCTGCAGCCGCTCAGGTTTGCCGGGATCCTGGGAGGCACCAGTGCACAGGTGCCCTGTGAGATGCCAGCAAGCCCTGAAGCTATAGCAGTCCTGGTTTGCCAGTGTCCCAAGAGGCAGCAAAGCTGCACCTCTTCAGGGCTCGCCTGTCCCAGAGCAGCAGCAGCCGGGGGCTTGTGGGCGTTCCAGGCAGTAGCAGAACTATGCTGCTCCAGGGCTTGCAGGCATCCTGCAGTGCTGCAGCCACCTGCACCTTGCTGCCTCCTGAGATGCTAGGATGCTCATTTTTGGAGGGTGTGCAGCTCCTTCTAAAAATCAGGCCCTGCTGAGGCATCTCGGCTTGTGTGTTAAGTGGTAGTTGCTTTGAAAAACGTGGCCTTTAATGATATTTGGTGCCTTGATATGTGTTGTAGAGTTGTTGCTTTTAATATTAGTAGTAGTAGTGTTTGTCAGGCTTTTGTGCATAAGTTGTAGGGTTCCTTTTGCTGACAAATGGCTGGCAAAGCTAGTTACATTAGAATGGGTTGGGGGGCAAAAATCTCTTCAGAAGTTACTAAACATTTGGGCTTCTGATGAGTCATAGATTTTGATTTATTTAAAATTTCATTGACTTGTCTCAGATTTTTAGTCTGTAATTCTTTGTTTTAGCAAGCTGAACAGCTAGGAAGGGAAGACCAGCAGCGACTACATCGAAATCGAAAACTGGTGTTGATGGTAGATTTGGACCAGACGTTAATCCATACAACAGAACAGCACTGCCAACAGATGTCTAATAAAGTAAATATTTCTTATATTCTTGCGATTACTCTGGCTTGAGACTTTTTTCTATTCAAGTCTAATGACATGACAGTTCTGTAAAAATCTATACTGTACACTAGACTGTAAGAGAAAAGCTAAATAACTAATATATTTTCCACCATTTATATAGTTCTGCACTTTCCATTTTAGTCAGCATGGACAACAAAACTAAGCTAGTCACCTTCAATTTTTGGTATTCATACTATTGTGTTTTCAGGTTCACAGCACTAGAAAAAATAGCCGAATAGACTGTCTCTACTTAAAAGTAAAATGAAGATTAGTGTTCCTGTTAATTTAACCATTCTCCATCTCATTCTTTAATTAAGCCTTCCATATATCTTTAGTTTAAATGCCTAATTTTTTACTTTTCAAACTGAAGATGTTCCACCAATTAAGAAAATTAATTAAAAGAATGTTGGATGCTTGTGTGTGTTTCCCAATTGGTGGGTTTTGCAGCCATGTTTAATGTTTTTCTGTTTCCAGTTGTTTTTCATGAAAGATTGTTTCACGCTGCAGGGAAAATTAACTGTACAGAAAGTAAACTGAAAAATAGAGAATTTTTCCCCCTCTTATTGCTGTTATAATTCATGTTACTTGTAACAGTAGTAGGTCAACATTCTGATGCAGTTAATTTACTCAAAAAAAGAAAAACCCTCTCTGCTGCCTCTTAACACTACTTCCTCTTCCCTGACATCCTACCTAGAAATAGTGCACGGGGCACTCCTAAGGGGATGGTATTAGAAGTTATTTTCAGGATAACGTTTGCTGGTTTTCCCAATTCTCTTCCATCATTACTTGCAAAAAGAAAGTATTAATGTGCTCTCTGTTAAGTGTCAAGTTGTTTCCTTTCAGAGAAATTGGTAAACTTGGTTTCCTGGACAGAGGAAACTTATCATATTGTTTTTCATGTTCCCTAGTTGGAAGCCTGAAAACAAATCTAGCTAAAATTCACACTTCTGCATGCCTAACATTATTACTACTACATGAAGGAAAATACAAACTAGTTTATCCATCAGAGAGGGAATAATGAATGCATAATAAAATAAATGACATGGAGAGTTGAGTGGCCATGCCTGTGTCTGTTGTTTCTAAAACTAATGTTCAGGAGGTCCATAAAAGAGCACTCAGCTTGCTCACATGTTTGTGTAAATCCGTTCTTGAACCTCTCTATGGTTGGTTGCATTTTCATAGTTATAGTGTGTTTTGTTCAATAGAAATTGATCAATTTTTTAAAAATTTTTCAGCCAAGTGTGTAGTAAAACTAATGTTTTACTTACAGTAACATGAGAGAGAAATCCTTTAATAAACTGTCCTGGGTATTTTCATAAAATTTGTCTAAACAAACCTTTGAAAGCTGGGGCTGGCCAGGGCCCTTGTCAGTTTCCCACCCTGTGCACAGCATAGCTACAGGGAGGTGTGGCGTGGCATGGCTGAAGAGCTGTTGATGGGCTGGATTCAGTCCATTTCGAGTGAGCAGGAGGCAGGTAAAGGGGAAGTGCCCTGAACAGTTTAAAATCCAGACATGGACATCCCTGCCCAGTTCTGCTCTCCTCCCATGCTCCTAACCCCAGCACCTCTGTCCGTTCCCTGAGCTTAGTGGCAAAAACTCTTCTGTAGAGATTGCTACCCTACAGCATTTTTTGTACAGAGATGCCCAGTGCCAAACCTGTGACTCCTGCAGAACTGCCAGGATTTCTGTCCTGTATCTCTCTGACTCTGTTCTCCTCCACCCCCAGCAGTTCTTGGCAGGGAATGAGGACAGCAGAGTTGGTAGGGTCCCTGTCAGGAAGTAGCTGAGTCCTGCCACCCAGCTGCAATGCTCCCTCCACCTTCGCCATGCTCCTGTCCTGCCTTGCTCCCCACACTCTGCCTTGCACACAGGCACCCCTGCCCCTCTTGTCTTCTGTACACAGTGCAGGCGAAAGTAATGCCAAATATATTAATTATTTTAGTAAAGTTTATTAATAAGACATATCTGTATGTCTTATCTATCAGATTTTCTCACCGGCCCCCCTGTCTGAGAAGATAATTGCAGTGTGGCCCCTCACCCAAAAAGGTTGGACAGCTGTGCTGTAAACAATTACTGGGATTCTAAAATGTGTTGTACGACCTTCCAAAAAACCTTTGGATTGAATACGTTTCCAAATGCAAATCTTTCAGGCTGAAATTTATTTAGCTTAATGTGGCTGAATGAGGATCTTCGGGTAGAACTCAGGTAAAGGGAGGTGCTTTTAGGCAGGTTTATTCTTGTACTGAACTTAATAATCCATAGCAGGACTTAAGTTTCTTTGTTCTCATCTAGGGAATATTCCACTTCCAGCTGGGTCGAGGCGAGCCTATGCTGCATACTCGTTTGCGTCCTCATTGCAAGGAATTCCTAGAAAAGATTGCCAAGCTATATGAATTGCACGTTTTCACCTTTGGTAGTAGACTTTATGCACATACTATTGCAGGTAAGTAGCACACTACTCAGAATACTAGGGTGATGAGTCTTAAGTTTAAATGGGACTTTGAGTTTGTTTCTAAGTCTCTTTCCACCCATACCTCTAAAATGATTCTGTGCAAACTAACATCATTGAGGACCCAAAACTGTAAGTTACTATTAAAATCTTGCATTGAAAATTTTGTCTAAATTTAAAGAATAGAGTTCCATAAGTAAAATGATCAGGTTCTTTGGAACCTAATCCATGAACTCTTTTTCTCTTTCTCAGACACAGTCCTGTTGTATACTTTATATGAAGTGGGCCACATTGTTTTTCCTTCCTTGGCATCTAGTGGAAGTCATTACAGAGTGGATTAGATGAGGTGTCTGAATTTCACCCTTCTCTGGGGGTCTGGAAGTCACCTTCCCTTCAGGATAGGAGGGAGAAGCATTAATCTTTTGTCTTCCTTCTGTAGAAGTATTACTTTTAATGTCAGTCAGCAAATCAGTTGACAGAGGTGATTAATAGTAGTTTTCTTTGTCCCTTTCCTTGGAATGGAGATTCACTGTTGATATTTACTAGAGAATAACCTCATATTTCACAATGTTTTTATATCCTTTCCTACCAAGTTAATAGATCTTGACTCTCATGAGCTCATTAAAACTTATTCTCAGGTCCTTTTTAATCTAAGAGAAGGAAATCTACAGTGTCATTTTTCAACAGACATAAATGACATTTAATTAATGCTAGATACTGGCATTTTAGGGTAATGTTGAGGATATGAGCACCAATTCATGATGAAACTGTAAACTTGGCTTATTCTCCTCCTGATTCTTGTATTTCAGTGTAGAATTTTGTTAGCTTCCTTAAATATTGCTTTTAAAAATGCTTTCTAGATATTGTTAGGCTCGCGTGAATGGCAACTAAATAATTCATTAATTTGTGACTACAGTGCAACTCATCAGAATAAATAAAAACAGGCATTTTGAGAAGGTTGTCACTGAGATCTGCACCAACTGCTGTTATCCATATTCTCCTTGTTCCTTTCCTTCCCCGATTGTATTGTGTCTTGCATGTTAGTGAAGTGCTGAGTGCAACAGGACTCTGTGTTTTATTTGGCCTTTGGCCCTGTGTAGATACCAGTGATAAAAAAGGATCTGTTTTTTTGTAAAAGATGATAAACAATAAAATATGGGATTTTATAGATAATTTTGATTCAGGTTAAATAAGGCATTGAGTATGCAACTTGATGTACTTAAGTATTGCAAGAGACTCCTGTAACATGAAACTAATGATTTAGTTAGAGAATAAAAGTAACTTCCCCTTCTGGAGAGAAGGGAGTGCTGTGTCATCCACTTATTTTTGGCAGAACCGTGAGATGTGTTCCCCATTAATTCTAGAACATTCATCATTCGGTGGCTGATGTACTTGGTGAAACTCCAGTTAGAGGCCATCAATGTCACTATAATATTATAAATTTTGGGGACAGAACTGTCTTCATTGTGCAGCACAAGATGCATAATTTTCGTGTTAATTCCAAGCATGTTTGCTTTTCTGATGGTGTGTGGTTCTGATTTGTTCGTGGAACAAGGAAGTGGGACTTGAGCTTAGTTCACTTGCATGATAAACTTAAGCACTTGATGTCATAATATGACATGCTAGTTTTTCTGGTTTCTGCTGTAGTTTCCTACACTGGGAGGAAGAAGAGGTGAGCTGCCAACGAGTATGTGGACAGGGTGATGGCCGAATTGCAGTAATGTGAAATTAGTCTGTGTGTACTTGTTTTGAACACTTGATGGCAGTATTGTTCAGAGAAATAATATATAGTGGGGAAACATTCAGTTGATATTTAGCAGGGTTGATATTTGACAGTGGTAGCTGGAAGAGAATAGATGAAACGAGGCAGTCCAGAAGAGGAAACAAAAGGGATCTTTTATCCATAGAGAAAACTTAACCACCCTGCCAGGCCAAGTTCCTCATGTGCCTTCCGTGTGCCTCCCCAGTCTTCTGTATGCCTTTGATGGGCCTCTCCTGCATGATCATGAGATCTCTTCCCGTCTTATCTCTCTGAAGCACTTATTTCTGAGACCAGAAAACATGACTCCTTGCTACTCCTTTGTTTGCTTTCCATAGCCACCCAGGTCTGGTACCCTTTCACAATACCTCTTCCTTTTCATATTCTCCATTTTTTATTTCCTATATGTGTAAATAATGCATAAGCCATGATGATCTCCACACGAGAGACATCCAGGTGCAGGAGAGAATATTGTTCTGAGCTCCCACTGAGATTGATCACCATTTGGAGGCTTTCAGGCCATTCCTTTGGCTACCCTTCTTTGTAATGCAGGGGTCAGCAACCTTTGCTGGCCCCTGTGCCAGTCCTGCCCACCACACCATTGGTGGGTGCCAGAAGCTGTGCCAGGCCTCTGGGTTGGGGTCATGTCTGTGGTTGGCTCCTGCCCCTGCCGGCAGGTGGCCTCGGGTCGGGTCCCGGTTATGGCTGACTCACGCCCATGCTGGTGGGCGGCTTCTGGTGCCAGGGCTGGAGTCAGAAGTGGGCAGGCTGACCCGCTCCACTCCTGTTCAGCCCTGCCCTGCAGGGGGTGGGGTCAGCAGGGCCAGAAGCTGTGCACCGGAGATTCATTGTCCCCGCTGGCCATGCTCCCCAGCTCTTGCCACCCGGCTGCACAGCGCTGGGGGAATAAGGCCAGCAGGGGAGCCTGAGCAGCGCCGCTTGCCTCTCAGGCTCAGCCACAGTGCCATTTTTGGCATGGGTGATGGGTTGCCGACCCCTGTTGTAATGGAAAATCACAGAATATTTCTGGTTAATGAGAGGGAGGGTAAAATAAATGGGTAATGTGTTTCCAGTCACAGTGTGTTATATAATCTGTCTCTTTTAAGTCACTTAAATAAATGAGCAAAGTTATTCAACAAAAGTTCAATTCAGATAAGTTTTTATGCACCCCCCGGCCAACCCACACCCTCTGGATATCTGAACTTTCAGCCTTATCAAATACAATCTTTTTTTGGAAAGTTAAAGGATTTTTTTTTTTAAATTGTATAACTTGTATAGTTTCCTTTATAGCTAATTTTGAAATACTTGTAGACCATGCATCTAATACACAAGTGAACATAAAAATGTAGTGATGTTATGTTATTTAGGCTCATGACATAGCTACTCTTAAGTCAGCGACTATAGAAGGAGCATGGCAATAAATCTAATGTAGATGCAGCATCTGTTGCTAGCCAGATTAATTTCCCAAAGAAAATGCTGCTTAAGCGGTTAAAATTGTGTTGGCTGATAATGTTTGAAAAATATGAACTAAAAGTAGTTGGCCAGTGTCTCAGAGCAGAATAAAAAAAAAAGTAAACACAAACATTGTATTCATGTACCATTCTGTATTAATGCAGAAAAATTCAGACTTTCAAATGTCTGATTATAAATTCATTTGGCAGTAATTTTTGTTTCCACATGCTGAATTTCATGGGATACTAATGTTATGTGATACAATTAACAAGTATAAGATTATTTTAAAGTGCTTTTATTTTACATCATGTAGGAACAATGTGTGTTCTTCTGTGGCTGAAATAGACAACTAGTTTATCTCTATCTATAACTTTCAGGTTCCAGAGGGGGAGCTGTGTTAGTCTAGTTCAGTAAAACAAATGAGTCCTGTAGCACTTAGACTGTCTGATGAAGTGGGAATTTTTCCTATGAGAACTCATTCAGTATATAAATTCTAACTTTCAGTTGAGTCTGTTGAACAATGTCTAAGTTTTAGCATGGGCGTGGGGCAAATAATAAATTTTTGTGTCCTGAAACAAATGATAGTGTCATAGCCAACACACATGTATGTGCTAGTCTGGACAACTCATGTTAAATAGTGGTCAGTTAACTCTAGTTTAAACTATTTTCTAGTATAGGCAAACCTTTCATGACTTGAGTGAAGGTTACTGTAATGTATAAGAGAATTTGGTTCTGATGCCTATATACAGTAATAGCAGAAATTTCTTGAGGCTGCCCCATGGTAATGGATACAGTCCTTTGTGTAATTATATTTGCAAGTTAGAGGGAAGTTTCCCTGCTAGTTGTTATATCTCTCTCTCTTCCATTTTCTCACTGCAGCAAGAAAAACCAGAATATTCATAATTTTTCCCGCCTAGAAAGTGGTATGACCTATGGCAAAGTCAGTTGTAATATAATTTAGGTAGGTCTCAGAGGGGCTAAGGAACCTTGACTCCTGTTGCAGGATCAGGTCAATGACTCTTACCAGATTCTATGGTAGATTAGGGAATAGCAGAATTAAAGTTGACTTAATTTCTGGGGTCAGCCCCATTTTGGTTTTATTTTTATATCTCCCCTAAGTGGAGGCTATGATTTGGGGCATGGGAATTTTTAGTAAATTTTACAACAGAAATGCAGGGGGAGGAAAACAAGTCATTGAAAAACAAGCAAGGAGTCCTCTGACATTTAAAGACTAGCAGATTTATTTATCACATGAGCTTTTGTGGGAGAAAATCCCACTTTGTTTTTCTCCCATGAAAGCTCATGAAATAGATAAATTTGTTAGTCTTTAAGTGCCACAGGATTCTTTGTTTGTTTTGCTGAACTAGACTAACACAGCCGCCCCTTTGGAACTTCAACATGCAAATCACTGAAAGGTCACCAAATGTAGTTTTCACTACGTCAGCATGCACCAGTATACTTGTGGATGTGGAAAGATGAGGCCCACGAAATTAGTGTGTGGGGTCTGGAAGGTGAATACCCTTCCCACAGTGATGGCTTCTGTCCCATGGGGCTGTGCCTGGCTCTGGCTCTTTGCTTTAGGTGTTGGGACCTGGCAATACACATAACAGTGGTAGGAGAGAGAACATCATCTGAACGAAGGCATTCCTGTATTAAAACACTTGTAGTCTAGTTAATGTTGTCTTTGTTGTTCTGTGCTTAGTGTTTCAAAGAGTGACTGCTTCTGTAAAGTTCCGAAGGGTAGCCGCATTAGTCTAGTTCAGCAAAACAAACAAGGAGTACTGTGGCATTTTTAAAGGCTAACCAGTTTATTTATTGCAAGAGCTCTGTGGGAGAAAAATCTCACTTCAAAGCATCTGACGAAGTGGGATTTTTCTCCCACAAAAGCTCATGCGATAAACAAACATGTTAGTCTTACAAGTGCCACGGGGCTCCTTGTTTGCTTTACTTCTCTAAAGCAGCCGGCACTAGTTATGCCCCACTATGTAGGTGATGAGCCCAGAGCTTTCCTGTCCACTCCGCTCCCTCCTTCAGTCAGAGGAGCCCTCTTGGGACACTGGGCTCAGTGACTTTACTTGAGGCTGAAAGCAGCAATTTCCAGGAAGTGTCACCACCACCTCCTGACATCATCCTTCATTCAGCTCTGAAACTTGGATTGTGGGCATTCTTTATTGTTGGATGTGCTGTTGATGCTCATCTCCTACCACCGTGAAATTTTTCAGCTGTCCTCCCACACACTCCCTGCATGTATGCTTTTCTCCATTTACTTTCTGCTGTCCTCTTCCTTCACTCACTTTCCTCTTCCTTCGACAATTCCTTCCCCTCTGCAGTTCACCATGAGCTGTCACCTCTAAAAGTACCCCAAAAATAAGTTTTTTGTGATAGAGAAAAAACAATTATTTAAGTAGATATATAACAGACATAAATCTACTATCTGTTTATTTGTTTGTATCCCTTTCCTGAACCTTTTATCTCTGTCTGAACTGTTAAGCTCTTGGGAGCAGGAATGCATTTCTTCCCACATTGTAGCCTAACATAGTATAAATATTGATAGTCTAACTGTATGGGAATATAAGGATGCAGGTGCTGTACTCTCTTGAACATTCATCTTATATCTTCTGATCTTTTATTGTAATAAGAACGTCCTTTATTCATGACTGAATGGTGAGCCCACCAAAAAGGTACACAGCTACAGGATCTAGAACAGTGATCCTCAAACTTTTGACCTTCAGGTGGAGAAAGATCATGGTTGATTTTGGGCTGTGGCTGTAACTAGAAGCTGGACACTGTTGGGCCTCCGGGTGGGAGCCAAGCCCACAGCAGAGCTCAAGAGAGAATGTTCATGTATGGCACTGGTGCTCCCTTCTTGCCCCTAGAATGTTCCTCTATGCCCCAAGGATTTAAAATTTCTCCTCTGGAAAACTCTTAAGTAGATAGACTTGCACGCTGAACCTAGAGATTTGATTAACATTTTGATTAGGTTTTAGATGTTTTTTCTCTCGTAGTTAAACTTCATGGCTTTTCCCTTCAGGTTTGTACAACATTACTTGTGTTCTCTCTGCAGTGTAACTTGTGAAAGTATTTAACCCTTTTCTATTCTGTGAGAAGTATTGGATTCTAACTGCACACATTCCCTCATCTTTTTCTTCTCCTCTTCCTGATATATCTGTCCCATACATAACATTTCTGCTTATCTGCTGAAATCTGATAGATTCATTCAGTTTTTAAAACGTATTGAGAAGAAAGTCAGATACGAGATAACATACTTTTAGAATAAATCCCACTGTGTTCTACATTCACTTACCTAAAAAAAGGAACTGGTAAAGCAGTGAAATTAACTAATTACTGTATGTTTTGAATTGAGAATTCAGAACCATCCTTCACTGACAAGAGTAGGCCTGTAATGAGTGTCACATAAGGAATTTTGGGTTTTTTTAAGTATTCAGCATGCTCCCCATTGTTGGAGTGAAATTGGAATCTGTCAGTGTAACGTCAGTGATCTTTAGAGAATTTTCTAGACATGTAGGTGCAGGAGAGTGAAGAGCTGACCATCATCTTTGTGTAAAGATAATGGAAAATGTATTATTAAAAATTGTATTAAGCAGATGGGTGGTTTCTGTAAAATAATAAGCAGAAATACAATCCTAACTAGAAACAGTGAGTTTATGTAATTATTTTAGTTGTCCATTTTGTATAGCCCATGTTTGGTGGTACTCATGTGAAATGAACTTACTTTGAGTGGTGAGATGTGACTTGATAGGTAAATATAATAAGTAAAATTCATTTGTGATGCTCGTTGTTAGTTGGTGTTCTGAGACATGCATACATTATGTTATGAAAAACATAGAAAACACATGTGAATTAGTGAAGTATAATGAGTACAGCCTAAAGGAAATACTGATTATAGCTTTATTGAAAACAATAGCTGCTATTGTTAGTATTCAGCCATACAGTCAATAGAAAACAACATTTTTAAGAGCTTTAAAATGTTTCACTTGACACTTTCTAACAGGAAATATGTGTGTGTAGCTTTTAATGCTGTGTGTGAAGAGGAAGTAAAACTTCACAACTGACCTTCAAGAACTTTGTGTTTAGTCAGTACCTGCTGATGAATCAGTTGTATGAGGTGAATCAGAATTAATTTTGTTAATACATGGTCTAACCACTTGATGTCACAGTTTTTCTTGTCTGGAAGAAACTCACTTGATAGACGGGTGAAAAGTTCTTATTCTTCTTAAAGACAGACATTTTATTAAAGCAAATTAACATTTTATCAGTGAAATATTGTGTGCCTCCCTTAGGCTATTTCCATAAAATATATCAACAGATGGGTTTGTACTTTGTTTTTTCCATTGTCTTTGCAGTGTTTTAGAAAAGTAAAGATTATGCCTTTTGGTTACTTAATGTTTACGTACTTCATTCAATTTAACTCCAGTCTATAAGACTTCCCTGAAATTTTGTTCAATTAATCCATATTCAGCTCTATTAGGTACTGATAGTCATATGAAAGCTTAAACTTTTTTGTTGTTATCTTAAAGATGCAACGGACCTGTAAAGTGAGCCTCTGCTTTGTGGGAACAGTTTTTTTATGTGTAGTGAATTATGTGCTCAGCTTTTCTTTTTACCTATCCTCAATTGCCAGAAAAAAGCACAAATTAATTAGATTTTTACCAAAGCCCTGTTAAATAACTGTGTGCAACTTCTGCATACATTATGGAATATGTATTCAAGTTTCTTATCAGATTTAGTCTTACACTGTAGCAAGCTGACTTTGGTTTTACTGACAAATTAGTGCTTTCACTGACAACTTGGGCAGGAATGCACTAATGAGAATAGAAAGCTTCTGTTTTACTCAGATAACTGGTGAAGGGGAAGAACAGACTGTGACGGTTGTACAGTAATAAAAAGCAGCATATGACATTTTACATACACTTTGTCAAAACATATGTGTGTGGCAATGGTTCTCTGTAGTTAATATTTTTAATTCGTTATGCCTAGGTACTGCAAGGGTCTCTCTACAGGGGATGATTCTACATGAGTTTGCTGCAATTCTTAAGCATAGTCGGGTGAGTTAAGGTTGAACCTCTGTCCTTAACTCAGAATTTTCTTGCTTTTATGGGTTTTAAGTTACTCCATTGACACATTTTTATATTGATACATGTAGGTCAAATTTTTAAAAAGAGATTAGTGATTTTGTTTGCCCAATTTGAGACAACTAAAAGACGCCTGGATTTTGGAAAGGGCTGAGTGCGCATACTTTGAAAATCTGTGAAGTCTTTACAGGGAGCCTTAGATTGGCACCCCCATCCTCCCCACATCAGTAGTTGCTTCTGAAATCTTGAACAATAAACTATAACCTGGCACCTTCTAGAAATACTATTTTTTTCATAATAAGATATGAGTGCATTCATTGTCTGCAAGAGTAGTGAGATATTCGAGCTAATCTCAAAGCAGGTTATAATACAATTAGCTCAGCAAAATCACAAATCCAAAGTAATACATGAAACACTACTTTTTTCTTTCAGAGCAGTTACAAAACTGCAGTGTCTGCTTATAAAATAAGTTGATTGCATAGACAGAGAGGTCAGCTGCCTTTGTTTGTGTGTATATGTATGAATTTGCTATTTTGTCAAACTAATTATATTTTATCTTGGCTTCAAATTAGCTAGCATCTCTTCTCATATTCCTTCCTAACCAAATACACAGTCAGCACAGATTTATGTAAATAAGTCTAACATTTCAAGAAACTCAGTGTTGTATTCTAAGTACAAATGCGCTAAAACAGTGTTATAAATATAACTTAAAACCTACAAATGCAAGATTTCAAGCTGAAATGGCCCCTTAACCTGCCCATTGTGCTTAAGCTTTGCGGTATTTTGCAAGTTCAGTGAGAGACTTCTCTGCAGACCTTAGCCATAGTGTGCTAAGGACAGGATTTAGTCTCAAAGAACATACTATAGTGTTATAAATGTATGTTACCAGAAACTTATTTAACTGTCACCTACTTTTTCTTCCTTTTAACTTAATTATTCATTGATGCCACAACTTACAAAACTAACTTTTATAATTGCTTTTGTGTTAAAGGAATTAGAACTAGATATTTAAGATAAGAATCCCTCTGAATTAGTGGCGATTATCCAATCTATTGTATTTGCTCTTTGCCTAGTAAGTAATGAACACTTTTTGGAATTTAAGTATCTCGGTGTGTTTTTGATTGCATCCGTATCACATGGTTTATTTTAAACTTCAAACTGAAAGCCTGTGTTGCTCCATTTGTTGTTCTGTTAATGCTCAAAGATGAAATTACTGTAGTGTTATGTGATTATGCAGAATGTTAACAGGGAGGAAATATTGCTGTGAAGAAATATTAACTTCAGACTCTTCTTTCAAAAGGATTTTTGGACCCTGAAAAGAAGCTTTTTTCTCATCGAATATTGTCAAGGGATGAATGTATTGATCCATTTTCTAAAACTGGGAATCTTAGGTACGTATGGAACTATGAAACTACTTAATAAATAAGGCAGGAAGGAAATTAAGGCAGAATGTTGAGAACAAGTATTAGAGGGAGAAATTGTCTTTATCTCTCCTGTACCCCTTAAGTCTGTACCTTCATAGAGAGCAATAAAACTGAGAAGTGCAACCTGATGTGTACAGGCTCCATCTACTTGATACTTCATTGAGAGTTGCAGCATATAGTGCTCAAGTAAGATAATTTAGTCTGACGTTCAGTGATGACCTCTGTTTTCAGATGTTTCTTGTCTACAGATAACTGCAACTAAATTTTTTCCCTCGCTATGATTAGCAAGAAACTTGTCCTATTTTATTTCATCTTGTGGTTGCACATTTTTATATTGTGGAAATTTAGGTCAAGATTTTCCAAAGTAAAATTAGATGCCAGGACACAAGACCCTGTTTTCACTCGTGTAGCAATTTCATTGTTGATCAGAATTTTTGAAAATTACACTATAGTGCATAAATTAAGTTCCTTAACCCAGTGTTTCTCAACCTTTAATGAACACAGGAACACCTAAGTGTATTAATTACTTTACTTTGTGGAACACCTGATGAAAACAGTCTCTAAAAAGCCAGAAAATATTTGTAATATTTGCATACTATGCATTCTTGCAAAAACAATTCAGGAAACAAATTAAATACAATTTTACAAATATAATGTGCATTTTATTTCTAAAAAATAGATAATGATTATGCATGCAAATTAAAACAAAAAATATTACACAAATTTTAATAGGAATTTTGGGTCTGCATGATTGATCAAAGTTCATCCATTCTTGGAGTAGGGTTTGTCAAAGGAAGTCTTACTATGAAAGTTGTAGCCAAGCAATTTTGATGTTGGCAGTAACAGTAGTGGAAAATTTTAAAATGCCCCAGCTGCGGCAAATAAGTAAGGTGACAACGGATGCCGACATGTGCCTGGAAGTTTTTGCTGCAGCAGGGGCTTTTTAATTCTTAGGCCTGTCACTCAGATTGGGATTGTTGGGTCATGGAATACATTCCCTTAGGTCTGTGGAGCATTGATGTTCCGTAGAACGCCAGTTGAGAGAAACAGCCTTAATCTACATTTTAGGCTCCCAGTTTTTAAAACATGGGCTTTGTCTGTGTAAAATGTAGGATTGCTTGATTATCTAATAGTAGCCATATTAAGTGTAATAGGGAAGGGAGGGTTCACCGCAGCTAATCAAATTGTGTGTGGGTTTTTTTATATTTTGGATCGGTTCTGAATATTCTTCCCTTGTCAAATTAGTGACCAATAAATACCAAGACTTCTTTTTTTAGGTGTGAAATGAATGTGTGACTTAAGATACAGTATAGGATATTGCTCCTGCTCCTTTGTTCCTGAATTATTTTGTAGTATTTGGATAGAGACTATAACCAAGAAGGATATTTCTGAATAGCTGATTTGGTCTAACTTTGAAGAATTTAGTCTGAAGTTCAGTGTGATACACTGTGTGTAGTTTACAGGGCTCATATTTTTGATCACTGGAACTGAATGGGACAAACAAAATTCGGCTGTTACTTTGTTTTTAAGACACGTATAACTAGCTTGAAAAATATTTTTAATAATTGTTCATAAAACTTGTAAAAACCACAAAAAGATTATTGATTGAGTAGCCAATAAGAAGAGCTTCAGATGGTTTGATAACTGTTACAGGTAGATGAATTGACTCATCAGGAATCTTAGTAAATATGTTGATTTTCAGAAATTATACATGTTCAATGTACATGCTCATTTGACACATGAAACTAACTAGAGTATTCCCTTTTGGAACTACCCAGAATGTCAACCAGGTGTGTGTTTTTAAATGGTGATCTTAACGGAAGTAAAAACAAACCACTTTTTTTTTTTTTCCTTTTAGAAATCTCTTCCCATGTGGGGACTCCATGGTTTGCATTATTGATGACCGAGAGGATGTTTGGAAGTTTGCACCTAATTTGATAACTGTAAAGAAATATGTATACTTTCAAGGTATAGGTGATATTAATGCACCGCCTGGATCAAGGGAAGCTCAGATGAAAAAGAAGGGTAACTCCGTTTTATTGATTTATTTACAGAGCAGCTGTTGACTAACAAATCCTTTCTTAGACCATTGCTGTCAATAAAAGTGCTGATTTAAACAGGAAAGTGAACAAAACTATTCTAACAAAGCATTGTTTAAAAATAATAAACCCCTAATAGTGAGGTTTCAATGTCTGTCAGACTCATCAATTTTGCATTTGTTAGAGAATTTTATTTATAGCAATTTTAAGATGGTATAATTAATAGTGGAATAACAGATACTACAGCAGTGGTTTTCACCTGGGAAAATAAGTTTGAAAACATGATGCCTGGAAAGATCAGTATACTCAGGATTTATTGAATCTTGTAGAAGTAGCTGTAAAGGAATTTACTTTTTTTGCTTATAAGTATTTTAGAAATAAACTTTTTATTTTAGTATAGTTAGTATATGGTATGTTCATATTGAGTCTGTTTGCTAATTTTTTCTTGCCATTCTTACCATCAAGAAACGAATTCAATTCTTTGGTTGTTTTACTCTGGTAAATGTTGTGTGGTTTAAAGATACAAGACTGGAATGAATGGCCAGACTTATGCTGCTTCTCAAAACATAGTATAAGATCAACATATGTAGTGGCAGTAGTGGTGGCCAAGGGGCAGTCAATTCACATATTCATCTTTTTATGATCACCCTTACTAGTTATTCCTGTGAAGAATATTAACTGCATTTGTCTGCTACTTCGATTGATATTCTTTCTCGATACAAACAGCTGCCCAAAAAAACCCATCTAAAAGCTATTTGTAGAGTAATCCTTCTCCAGCAAATGGGTCCATTGCTCTCATTTGTTGTGTCTCACTAGTGCCTTCCTTAAGGGTTTGTTCAATATCTTCTGATGTTGGTAAAAATGTATTTTTCCCCCTAATTTCTAAAGCATTTTCTTGATAGTGTATTCAGTTCTGAAAAACATGGTAGAAAAAATATGAACAGAATTTACTGGAATGCATTACTCAAAAATGCGATTATTGCGTCATGGGAATAAATGATTCTTTTTCAATTGGTCCCAAGGAAAAAAAGTTTGAAAACCACTGATTTTAAGTGAAATGATGCTTGCTTACCTAGTAAGAAAAAGGGATTTGATTTTTGTGAGGCAGTCGAATAATAAGATGCGGGCAACAGAAGCTGGGATTTTCGACAGACTGAAAGGAGATAGGTACCTCACTTCTGTTAAGTTTCTACCGGAGCTGGGTGGTGGTAAATTTTTTAAGCCCTTTGAAAATCCCAACCAGAAGTATTCAGATACAGAGAGATGTTTTAACTGTAGGTTGAACAAGTTTAATTTATGGGAGAGAAGGATATTGAGTTTTTGAACGCATAACCGAAAGTGAGTCTATTTGGAAAGATTAAACATGAAGTTTCATCTTACTTTTTTTGTGTGTGTGTTCAGTAAATCATTCTTCAAAAACTGAACCATCTGATCCAGCAGCGACAACAGCAAAAGACTCTGAAGAAGCAAAGAATGTTACATGTGTGGAGGAACAAACAAATGGTCTTAAGAAATCTGCAAAAGAGACGTGTACTACAAATGGTAGTAACTTTGTGAGCAGTGAAACTTCTAACTGGGGGTTGAATTCCAGTGATAAATTAAATATTAGAGACTCCTTAAGTGATTCCAATGATCACAAAACAAATGCTGCTGTCATTAATGATTTGGCAAGTGTTAAGGAGTCTCTCACTTCAGAACAAGATGATAGGACAGTTACTGAGAAGCAGCAGACTCATAACAAGGCAACAAATGACTTGGACTTTGAACTGTCAAGTGACAGTGAAAGTGACAGTGCATTAGATGTTAGGAAGTCGTCATCCTCTTCTGGCTCAGATAGTGAAAATGAGGGAAAGAGAAGTTGGAAGAAATCAAAGCAGCCTATACAAGATGAAAATTTGCATCAAGAATGTTGTACTGATGTGAGCGGGGGGAAGGATGGTAAAGTGAACCATTCCGTGGAGACGACATCACCTAGTGCGTGTCCTCATGACAAGGCAGTTGATCTTGAAATGCAAGAAGACAGCGAACAGGTCAGCCTTTGCGATCTGGGGAACGGATGCGCAGACAGGAAAGAAGCAGAGACAGAATCCCAGAACAGTGAGCAATCTGGTATTACAATGGGTGAATCTTTAGATCAGAGCATGGAAGAAGAGGAGGATGACGACACAGATGAAGATGACCATTTAATATACCTCGAAGAGATCCTTGTTCGGGTACACAATGATTACTATACCAAGTATGATAAATATTTGAAAAAGGAGATTAATGAAATTCCAGACATAAGAAAAATAGTACCAGAGTTGAAGAGCAAGGTATTGGCAGATGTTACCATAATATTTAGTGGACTCTATCCAACAAATTTCCCTATAGAAAGAACCCGAGAGCATTATCACGCTACAGCACTTGGGGCTAAAATTATAAAGAACCTGATACTGAATGCTGATGATCCCAACAAAGCAACTCATCTGATTGCAGCAAGGACAGGTAAGGAGGTGAAATTTATCAGTCTTTTGTTAATAACAATATTGTTTTCATTCATTATTTTAATTATACAAAAAGCTGATGAAGAAGAGGTTAAATATGGGCCCTGGTAAACTGATCATCTTTGTTAATTTAAATTATAAGTGGGAAATAGCTTAAAGTTTTTCTGTAAATTGTTTTTTAAAGGCCTTGTATCCTTTTTGCTTCTTTAGGATTAAAAATGTTTTAAATTGTTTCTTGTTTGAAAATACTTGGCCTTGACCGTGTCAAAGGGAAAGTGTTTTGTTAGCTTTCACCCTTTGATTGAAGTGAGGGAGATGCTGTTTGATAAAGTAAGATGTTCGAGAAATTTTTTTTCAGTAAGTGTAAATGAAGAGAAACAAATAGTAAGTGGTCCCGATGTAAAGTTCTTCTCTTAATTGCTGAACTTTCATTTTGTCTTTTGTGATGCTGTCATTTCACTTCATTGTCAGGTTATCCTTGTCTTCCAGACTAAACAGGACCTGATTTCCTAATGTGTTTAACACACAAAAACCACAAACTTCAAGAAAGCAAAACTAAAACACCTTTTTAATTTCTCTTCATATGCACTGTAAAGAACCAAAGAGCAAAAGTCCAGTTTCTTCCAGAAATCTTTTTTCTCTAGCCTTCAGTTTCTTACAAGTTTAGAATACATTCAGAAAATAAGCATTAATTATATTTCAAAGGCTTTCAGTATAAACACATCATAGTATATTTTTATTAGCATGTTAGAGTTTTCTGCCTAAAAGTATAATTTCAGTGCAAGCTCCTAATATCACTTCCACTTTAATAGTTCAGCTAGATCAGTCTTCTTTTTTGAAAAAAAATATTTTGTCTCATTTGTTATGAGTTCTGCACTGAACATTAAAAGAAGTAGTAATTACTGAGATTCTAAACTTTGTTTTGTTTTGTGGGTTTTTTTTTTTTGGAGGTTTGTGGCAAAAACATTTTGACTGAACTTGGTTTAAAAATTATTTTGCTAGATGGATGGTGGTTAAGGCCCTGTCTTCGCTGCCAAAAATGGGGTGTTTATTACAATGGGATAACGATTTCATTATAAAATCTTAATGGAAACAAGGTGCAGATATCTTTTATTGTGATAGAGGCAGGTGAGATATCGGTGGATAAAGGGTATGTATGTAGTGTTGATCTTGGCTAGCTATACTGTGGTAAAAACTACTTGTGCCTCATTTCCATTTGTATTTTACTATAAGATAGATACTTCCATTAGTCATCACATTGTAATACATACTTTTCTTGGCAGTGAAGGCACAGCTGTGTGTCAAAATTGGGAACACTTTTAGATTGACTGGAGTTGGAGACTCCTAAATCTTGCAGATGTGGAAGTTGGGCCTGTGAATTCATATAATCCTCATATGTGAATGTGTTTTGGTACACACTTCTGAAAACTTGGGTCACAGTATTTTATTATCCCTCAGCTTCTGTTGCAATTGCTCCTGAGCAGATCTTATTCTGAGAATTGCATTAATATCAGTGCAGTTCCATCAGTTAGCAACTAAACACAAAAAGTGAATCACATTGCATTGGAAATGTAAAATGCTATCAAGTCTTTTACTCATAAAAATCACTGAATTAACCTCTCGTGTTTCTTAGGGTTTTCCATTCCAGATTTCAAATGACAAAATTTCTTGGTTAAAATGGGATTTGCTTGTTATGTCTACTGATCAGTTTGTTCTTGCAGCAAGGCAATAATCCTGAATTTATGACCAAAATATTTCCATTACAGTTGGACTCAAGATAATTAGACTTATGCATTTATAGCACAATAAAGAAGCTGAGGTAAGGGGGGAATAATGCTTGAATGTTTGACTGAACAAGCCTTGAGGAAAGAATACCTAGTAACTTGATTTATTTTTTTTGTATATGTCGTTGCCTCTTTTGTGGCGGTGGAAAGTAAAACCACTCTTATAGACTGAAGACTGACTGGCTAGGCAGCTGTTCTGCAGAAAAGGACCTTGGGGTTACAGTGGACAAGAAGTTTGATATGAGTCAATAGTGTGCCCTTATTTTCAGGAAGGCTAATGGCACATTTGGCTGCATTATTACGGGCATTGCCAGCATATCGAGGGATGTAATTATTTCCCTCTCTTGAGCAGTGGTAGGGCTACATTTGGATTACTGTGTCCACTTTAGGGTCCCCAACTACAGAAAGGATGTTGACAAATTGGAGAGAGTTGGGGTGGAGGGAAAAATGATTAGAGGGCTGAAGCATATGGAGAGAAGCTGAGGGAAACAGGCTTGTTTAATCTGCAGAAGAGAAGAATGAGGGGGGATTTGATAGCAGCCTTAAACTAGTCAACTGGGTACCAGAAAGGATGAAAACAGCCTGATTCTGGTAGTAGCAGATAGCAGAATTAAGAGCAGTGGTCTCAGGTTGTAGTGAGAAAAGGTCTAGTTTGGAAAACTTTTTTACTAGGAGGATGGTGAAGCTCCAGTTTCAACTGGAATGGATTAGCTGGGGAAGTGGTATGATCTCCAGCTTTATAAGTTTTAAGGTGCAGCTTAGCAAAACCCTGGCTGGGGTGATTTAGTTGAGGTGGTCTGATTTTGAGCAGGGGTTTGTACTAGATTATCTGAGTGCTTTCCAACCCTAATCCTCAATGGTGAATTAGAACTGTAGGGTCAAAAGACCAAGTTTAAAAAGTGTATGTAAAAGAGTGGAGAGAGAAACTTAGTATTGGTGTCGTAATCAAATGCATATTCTATCCTTGCATGTCGCCAAGTTCCAAAGGGGTGGCTGTGTTAGTCTAGTTCAGTAAAATGTATTCTATCCTGTTTGCCTCACTGTTTCATAAGGATGAAGAAGGCAACTGAAGATGCAGTTGGATGGAAAAAGTGTTGTGTATTTTCTTATCTAATTGGTATACCTAGGTATAAAAATCTTGCTCTACAGGGATGTTGTGCATACTGTTACTCCGGGGAGTAGTCGCTGGTGGGTTGTACTGCTACAGGCTGGGGAGTGATCAGCTAAATAGCAGCACTGGAGAAAAGGACCTGGGAGCACTGTTCCCTCTAAGGTGCGCGGCAGCGCGGCCGCACACATTAGACACCCCTCCCCGCGCAGGGGTTTCCAGTCCCCGCGCACGGGAGGGAGATACCGGCAGAGCAGCTGAGGCTCAGCCAGGGGAGTGGGGGCGGGGCCGGCCTGGGAGCGGATCAGCTGAGCAGCTGGGGGAGGAGGAGGAGGAGGGGCCGGGCTGGGGCCGGGCGGCCCCAGGCTGTCAAAGGGAGGAGCGGGGCCAGGCCAGCAGAGCAGCTGGGGGGGGGGGCAGCAGAGCCCCTGAAGATCGGCTGGGGGCTGGTCAGGCTCAGGGTTACCAGAGAAAACCAGGAGTCTGTGTCACTTTAAGACTCCTCCTCTTTGTCCTGCCCTGCTCCCTGCTCCAGGCATTGCAGCTGCAGTGCTACACGTGGTTTCGCTTTGTTCTGTTGCTTCGGCTCCTCACCCCGGGCTTCTTTCCAGCCTCCAGCTCAGGTCCTCTCCCCTTTCCCTGCACCTGATTTTGGGGGAGGTTTAATCTTATTTTTTGGAGGGGTTGGGGCTTTTCTTCACCTTGATGGGGTCTCTGAAGTGCGCAAAGAGAAACCTGTGACTGCTTCTTTGCTTTCTGCTTTGCTGCCCTGCTTGGCTTAAAGTTTCTGGGGACAGTTGTTTCCCTAATGGCTGGGCTAAGCCAGATCTTTATTCCTGCTAATGAATCTTGGCTTTTGACAACAAATTTTTGTTTACAGGTCCAACAAAGTTCACTTTTGATTGTGAGAAGGTTTGAATCTGTAAGATTTTCCTTTTCCCAGTGTGATTTTTTTCAGTTTGTTTCTCCCTTCCAAGAAGAGATTAGTCCACTATAGATGTGTCCTTAAATTTTAGTAAGATACACAGATGTGCAAGTATTAGCTATTCTAAAGTAGATGCTGGGCTGGGCCTGATCCTATAGTTTAAATGAAGTCAGTGGGAAATTTGATGGAGTAAGGATTGCAATATTTGTCCATTTGTTAGTTTATCAAATCATAGAAAACAAGCAGCTTGCTTTTGCCTATATACTCTATGCTTATTTTTATTTTGGTATATTTAGGAAAAAACTGATCATTGCATTCAAGAATAGGTGCTGTCCTCTTGGGTGGAGCATTTGATAGTCACAAACATCTACTCTGCCCTCCCACCCCCCATTTGATGTGTATTTCACATAAAAGCAAACAAAACGTTAACTGTCATAAAATAGATATATGTAC
The DNA here is from genome assembly GCA_007922195.1 of Podocnemis expansa. NCBI lineage: Eukaryota > Metazoa > Chordata > Testudines > Podocnemididae > Podocnemis > Podocnemis expansa. The sequence goes on from ML682005.1 coordinate 40,319,346, forward strand.
ATCTGTGGTTTATGGCAGACATAGTAGGATATGATGTTTCCAGAAATTTGCATTTTAGGTAAAAGGTTATGTTTCAGGCAGATCTGCACATAAAAACCGGCAGCTCTTATTTTTTCTGATTTTTCCTTTCCTGTGTGTATATAATCTAAAGAGCATGTCTGTGGTTTTTTTTTTTAAATACTACACAGTGAGGCTCAAAACTGAGGCTAGACAGGGATTTCTGTACACTCCGCCTGTGCCCCCCAGTTGTCGGCTAGAAACAGTGTTAGAGCAAATGACTGAGCACCTCCTATACCCTCCCAGACATCCCCCCCTGCACCACACCCCTAACTTCAAGTCATGGGGAGAATACTGCTGACAGAGATTACTTTTCCTTTAGAAGCCAACACCTCAAATTCTGTTAGACTTCATGTAGTCAAGGGCCCATCCCTCTGTGTGTCAAACAATGAGTGAATTCTGTGGAGGAACTTACTGTGTTAAAATTGATTTTAATCTTGTCCATAAGTACTACATTAAATTTATTGGAGGTGTGCTTCCGTTTGCAACTCACAATGTAAAAACATCAGTCTGGATAGGAGTTCTGCAGTATGATTCTTGCACCTTGATATAAGCATTAAATACTTAGTTTTATGACTCCTTAAAGTGGTTGGCTTTACGGTTACTTTAATGTGAAGAGGAAAAATACTTTGATATTCTTGAGCCTCTGTTCTTGCAATTAATCTCACGCTGTAACTAGGGGCTAGACAGATTTCCCTGGAGTCGGGTGATCAATGGGGCAAGCACTTGGGGGGGGGGGGCATTGGCTGGGTGGATGAAGAGGGCCCAGGCGGAGCCCCAGATGTGTATGTGTCCTCCAACATCCTTCTTTTTGTACTTCCCTGTCCTCCTTTCCATGTTTTGGTATCTGGTAACCCTAGTCTGGCAAAGTGGTTGAGGATTGGAAAGGGGGGGGGG
>ML682005.1:40320399-40411530 GCA_007922195.1 Podocnemis expansa
GATCAAGGGGCAGTGGAGTACACAGTTATCCTTTATGCCCAGAAGTTTTTATATATAGAATGCCTGTAGCTCAGTTGGTAGAACAACAGATTTGTGATCACAGGGTCAAGCCCTGGGTTGGGTTTTTTACCTTTTGGCCTGTTGCTCCTTAGGGAAGGGTTAAATTGGGGGGGGGGGGAAATATATATAGCAAACACTAATAAAATGAAGGAAAATAAAGTATACTGTGATCAAGATTACTAATAGTGACCAAGTAAGTAAAACAAATAAAGGGTCACATTTGAACTGGCTAGGAACAATTTAGGACCATTTTTAAAATTGTAAAATGGGCTGCTGTGCAAAATGAAAAATGAGAGGCAAGTTAATTGCTTTCACTTTAACTTTTTTATGTGCTTATTCATTTTGGAAAACTGACAAAGGCAGACAAACAGGACTGAAGAACTGATGAGACAAAAATGTCACATAAGTATAGAATAAATTCAAATTATTAATAAAAACAATTTAAATAACATTAATTTTTCATTGTTCTATATTTTTCAATAATTTCCATCACGTGGAGTTGCACAAAAATTTTATTCAGAAAGAGTTTTGCACACGGGTTCAAAATTTTGCACACAAGCCGTCAAACCTTAGAGGGAACATTGCCTGGGAGTCATGGTGGATGGGAAGCTGGATATGAGTCAGCAGTGTGCGCTTGCTGCCAGAAAGGCCAATGGCATACTGGGCTGCATCAGAAGAAGTGTTGCCAGCAGATCGAGGGATGTGATCATTCCCCTCTATTCTGCACTAGTGAGGCCACATCTGGAATACTGTGTCCAGTTTTGGGCTCCCCACTACAAAAAGGACATGGACAAATTAGAGAGAGCCCAGAGGAGGGCAACCAAAATGATCAAAGGGCTGGAGCACAAGCCCTATGAAGAAAGACTGAAGGAACTAGGCTTATTTAGCCTGCAGAAGAGAAGATTGAGGGGGGATTTGATAGCAACCTTCAACTACTTGAAGGGTTGCTCCAAGGAGGATGGAGCTCGACTGTTCTCGGTAGTAACAGAGGGCAGAACGAGAAGCAATGGTTTCAAGTTACAGCTGGGGCGGTCCGGGCTGGATATTAGGAGAAACTTCCTTACTAGGCGAGTGGTGAAGCATTGGAATAAGCTGCCTAGGGAGGTGGTGGAATCTCCATGTCTGGAGGTGTTCAAGTCCCAGCTGGACAAAACCCTGACTGGGATGATCTAATGGGAGTGGTCCTGCTTTTTTTGGCGGGGGGTTGGACTAGACCTCGTGGGGTCCCTTCCAACCCTATGATTCTATGGTTTGAGTGGACTGGGGCCCACCCACTTTAGCACCTGGTAGCAGCACAAGCTGTAGCTGCAAGTGGAGCCAAGGCACTGGCACCTCTGCCTTGCTTGTGGCCGCCTACCAGTCCCATGGCTGTGGCAGTGAAGTTCACGCTGCTGCCAGCCTGAGTGCTGTGGCTTTTGCATACTCTCAGGGGTCAGCTTCCGGTCACATGAGCAAAAGCTGCCCTTGGCTGGGCCTGCTCTGTGCTTGCAGCAGCCTGGCCAGAAAATAGGGGTGAGCTATCCATCTGCTGTCAGTGCTGTTTTTCATTGGTTAGACTAGCTGTTTTATTTACCACTGATTTGCTTACTACTGACTTTGTGGAATTCTCCTAAAACTGCTTAATGAAAATAAAGATCTCCAACTGAGAGAGAAGAAACTTTTTATATCTGAGAAAAAATAATGGTGTGGAAATAAGCTTTTTAAAAAGGAGTTGTCAGTTAATACCAAAAAAAGTATAAACATGCATTTTTTAAATGACATGGCTTTAAAAATCTTAATTTTTTTTAAAATACATTATTTGATGGCTGATAGTTTCCTTTTCCCTCTCAGAAATTCTTACAGAATTTTGTCTTCAAGTTCAAGCATTCTGTCTTACTGCCCAACTTCCTTGCACTGTGGCTCAGTCACTGACTAGAGTTGTCTTAATTTCCCTTTGCTGCTGTTTGGCAGAGCTGAATGACATAGGAGTTGTCTGAAGACTTGGAAGATCTTCATAAATTTACTGTAGAGAAGGCTGCCTTTGCGATCATATAAGCTAGAAAATCAGCTGCTTTTTTTTTTTTTTTTTTTTGTGGTTTGTGGGTTTTTTGTTAATGCAAACTTCAGGGCTGCAGAAGTCGATGACCTAGGTCTGCGCCTTCACCAAGAAAAGCTTCCAGTTCTCCACGTGTGAGAGGATATTTTTAACCTCACCTGATTTTGAGATGAGGACCAAGGTCCCCAGACTGTCACTTAATAACATCATTTAAAAAGCAAACCGACTGAAGTTATTTTGATAATGTTGGTGATTTCAGGGTGTGTGTGTGTGGGGTTGGTTTTTTTTTTTTGCTCAAAATAGTTCACTTACTGCAAGAATAAATGTGGTATTTCTTACAAATTAGTGCTGCAAGGTCTATGTGGCATTTCTGGATGCCTTTTAATGACTTGAACTTTGCAAGCTGGTAACTGAGAACGTATGAGTGGCCATACTGGGTCAGACTGATGGTCTGTCAAGCCCAGTATCCTGTTTGTCGGGCCAGTTCCAGTTGAGGCCTAACTTACCCAACATTACTTTTGAACCTACTCACGCTTTTGATATTCACATCATCTCCTGGCAATGAGTTCCACCCATTGGCTGCGTGTTGTGTGAAGAAGTACTTTCTTCTGTTTTGTTTTTAGTCCTATTGCCTATTAATTTCATTGGGTCACCCCTGGTTTGCATGTATATGCAGGGCTGGACATAAGAGTTAAGCAGGTACACATGCATGGCCAAAATTTAAAATACAAACTTTAAAGTGGCCAGAAATGTGCAGATGCGTATCTGCACACGTGAAGCTTTGAAAGCCTGGGGCTCCCAGCCGCAATGCCTCCCCACTGCCCAGCTCCCAGCTAGTGGGGACCAGTGCTCCCTGCTGGGATTAGGCTGCTGCCACACTTCTCTCTGCCAGGCTCCAGCTCTGCACCGGGGCTGGGTTGTGGGGGGGAGGGGGTCTCCCTTGTCTAGCTTCGTGCTGGACAAGGGTGCATGGTTCAAGCTTCCTGTGCCCAGCTTCTGACTCTGGAGTGGCCACACTACTCCTGCCTGATTCCATACCAGGACCAGGCTGGCTGGGTCACACTGCCCCTGCCCAACTCCTGGCTCTGCACTGGGACAGAGTTGCAGGACTCGCACTCCTTCCAGAATGGTTCCTGTCCTAAGAGGTGGTAGGGCAGGTGACTGCAGCTCCAAGAGATGCCCACAAACTCCAAGAGCAAGCCCCCAACCAGCAGCAGCCCTGGATTTGGGAGGTCTTGGCAGGAGCAAGGGAGTCCCTGGCGGTAGCAAGACTTCTGCCTTTGCTCTGGGGCTTGTAGGCAACCCTCAGGGCTGCAGCTACCTGTGCCCTGCTGCTTTGGAGATGCCAGCAAGCCTGGGGCGGCAGCAGTCTTATAGCTGTACTGGAGTGGAGTGAGGCTGTTGCTGCTGCAGGTTTGTTGGTGTCTGGGGAGGCAACAGGGTGCAAACGGTTGCAGGCCTGTGGGATATCCACAAGTAGTCAGAAGCCCCAGAGCAGGGGCATTCCTGCTGCTGCAGGAGATTTCCTCCTCCCCCAAGCCCTGGGACTTGCCACGCCTAGGACTGCTGCTGGTTGGGGCTTTCAGGTATCCTGTGGGGCTGCAGTCAGCCAGCCATTCTGCTGCCAAATCCCCAGGCTGCAGCCTTGCTGCTGCCCCGACCCAGTAAGCCCCAGAGCAACTGCAGCCGTGGTGCTGCACAAGGATGTGGGGAGCCTGGGTGGGGCTGCAGCTGCTGGCACCTGATCTAGAAGGCCTCAGATAGCTGCAGCCTAGGCTGCTGACAGGCTTGCCTGCCTGCTAGCCTCCCAGACCAAAGAATCCCCCTTGTCAGTTTCAGTTTTGTAGGACAGCAGTGAAATTGATAACAGCCATGCTGCCAGTTTAAGCTGTACCTTTTAGTGGGGTGGCAGAATTTATTTATTTCCATCCACACCCAGGATGGAATCCACAAAATGGGTCTGGATAGCCTTCCGATACCTGAGTACCAAACTGCTTCTGTCGGTACTCATTAGAGAACATGATCTGAAAAATCACATCAACCCTTATATGCAAAGTAGTGAATAAAACTTTTCTGTTCCTTTTCTCAAAGCCATTTATAGATGTTTAGAACTTTATCATACACCCCTTAGTCATCTTTTTTCTAAGCTGAAGAATCCAAGTAATTTTAATTGCTCCTCATATGGAAGCTGTTTCATACCCCTTTATCATTTGTGTTGCCATTCTCGGTACTTTTTCAAATTCTAATACATCTTTTGAGATGGAGTGACAAGAAGTGCACACAGTTTTCAAGGTAAAAAAAAGCAAGGAGTCTTGTGGCACTTAAAGACTAACAGATTTATTTATTGCATGAGCTTTTGTGGGAGAATATCCTACTTCATCAGATGCTTTGAAGAGGGAGAACTTACAGAATTGGATGAAAATAAATGCAGAGGAGTATAAGACATGGGATCAGGTCACACTACATCATCAAATCAGAGCATTTTAAGGATTCAGACATTAGGAAACAGCACACAAAGGGAGGATGAAGTGAAATTACCTGTTATAATGTGAAAAGATTCCATAGTCACGATTCAGCCCTTCTTTCACACAATATAATTTGCATATTAGTTGGATTTGCACTGTTTCTCTTTGAGGTCTTGGTGTCCCATTGATTTTTTTGATGATCATTGTTAACAAATCATCAATAGAGTGATTAAGAAGGTGGAAGTGCTCAGTAACTGTATTTGTGATTTCTGATGTCAGTTTTGTTTGCATTTATTCTGCGTAGGGATTGTCCTGTTTGTCCAATATGTAAGGCTTGGGGGCATTTCCAGTGCATGATGGCATAAATCACATTAGTGGATGAGCAAGTGAAGGACCCTTTGATGGAGTAGCTGGCTTGATTAGCTCCTATGATAGTGTCTTTTGTGCACATATGTGGACAGAGTGGGCAGCGTGGTTTGTTGCAGGGGTACGTGCCTGCTTTAATGTTTCTGTTGTAGGTCTGTAGTTGCTGGTGAGTGTCTGTTTAAGGTTCGGGAGTAGTCTGTAGGTGCGGAGATGTCTGCATCTCAAGGCTAGAGAGAGTGAGAGGTCATCTTTTAAAATAGGCTGGAGGTCCTTAATGATCTGTTTTTCAAGGTGTGGCCATATTGTGGATTTACACAAGGCAGCGATTCCCAAACTCTAACATGTTGTGTACCAGTAACATAAAATGCTACCGCTTATACCACTATCAATTTGCTGCTGACCCTCTGCTCATAAGCTACCTTTGGAACTGGTTCCAGTGCTTCAGTTGTCAAGGCAGCTTGGGTGGAGCATCGAGAGCAGAACTTAGCCCAGAGTTGCTGCTAACATTGCACTTAAGCTGTCTTGGTGACTGAAGCGTTGGTCAGCCTAGACATGTACCATAAGGAGGTGGCCAGCCTGCCACTGGTGGTACCCATACCACGGTTTGGGGACCCTGACTAGCGGTATTATGACTTATTTGGTCTGAAATATTCCTTTCTAATAGTTGCTAACATTTGGTAAGTTTTTTTGGCTGTCACTGTGTATTGAACAAATATTTTTAGAGATCTATTCATAATGACTCCATGATCTCTTTCTTGAATGACAACAGTTAATTTAGGCCCCATCATTTTGTATGTATAGTTTAAATTACTTTTTCCAATATGTATTACTTTGTACTTATCAACACCAAATTTCATCTTCTATTTTGTTGACAATCTCACATAGTTATGTGAGATTCCTTTTCTCAGTTGTCTTTGCAGTCTGCTTTGGATTTAAGTAAGTCTTATATTGTCTGCAGATTTTGGCACCCCACTGTTTTTATTCACACTTGCAGATCATTTTATGAATTTGCTGACCAGCACAGGTCCCAGTACAGATCCTTGTGGGACCCTGCTGTTTACTTCTCTGCACTGTGAAAACTGACCATTTATACCTACTTTTGTTTTGTATCTTTTAACCATGAAAACACCCTCCCTCTTGTAAGTTCTTAGTTTGCTTTGAGTGTTTGTAAGACCTTGTCAAAGACTTTCTGAAAATCCAAGTACACGATTATCCGTTGGATCATCCTTGTCCACATTTGATGCCCACCCCACAAACAATTCTAACAGCTTTGTGAGGCGTAATTTCCCTTTACAAAAGCTGCGTTGACTCTTCCCCCAACATATTGTTTTCACGTGTTTGATAATTCTGTTCTTTATGGTCATTTTCAACCAGTTTACTTCATCCTGAAGTTGGGTTTGTTGGCTTGTAATTTCCAGAACCACCCTGACACCTTTTTTAAAAACTAGCCTTATGTTACTTATCCCCCAGTCACGGCAGTGGGTTGCATGCCACAGTTAGTAATTCTGCATTTTCATATTTGAGTTCCTTCATAACTTTTAGGTGAATGCTGTTTGGTCCTAGTGACTTATTTATCAGTTTGTTCTAAAACTTCATCCTGCTGGCACCTCATTCTGGGACAGTTCCTCAGATTTGTCACCTAAAATGAATGGCTCAGGTGTGGGAATCTATGCATCCTCTGTGGTGGGAATTGATGTAATAAATTTGTTTAGATTCTCTACAATGGCCTTTGTCTTCATTTGGTGCTCTTGTTGCCTGGTCGTTGTCCAGTCGTCCCACTGAGTTTGTCAGGCTTCCTGCATCTGAAGTACTTAGCATGTTTTTGTCAAGTTCCAAAGGGGCAGCTGTGTTAGTCTAGTAAACCAAAAAAAGCTAGGAGACTTTGGCACTTAAAGACTAACAGATTTATCGCATGAACTTTCGTGGGAGAATATCCTACTTCGTCAGATGCTTTGAGGAGGGAGCACTTACAGAACTGAATGAAAATAAATGCAGGGGAGCATAAGACATGGGATCAGGTCATACTGCAACAGCAAATCAGAGCATCTGTAAGGATTCAAACTCTAGGAAACAGCACACAGAGGGAGGTTGAAGTCAAATTATCTCTTAAAATAATAACAGGTAATTTGACTTCAACCTCCCTCTGTGTGCTGTTTCCTAATGTTTGGGTCCTTACAGATGCTTTGATTTGCTGTCGCAGTATGACCTGATACCATGTCTTACGCTCCCCTGCATTCATTTTCATCCCATTCTGTAAGTTCTCCCTCCTCAAAGCATCTGACAAAGTGGGATATTCTCCCATGAAAGTTCATGCGATAAATCCGTTAGTCTTTAAGTGCTACAAGTCTCCTAGCTTTTTTAGCACTTTTTTGTTTGTTTCTTTTGTGTATCTTTGCTCTTTCACTTTGCTCTTTGGCCATGGTGGCATTTTGGTCATCTTACTGTTCTTTTTGTTTTGTTTGTTTCAGTTGGGGTATACGTTTAGGATGAGCCTCCATCATGTTATTAAATAGTTTCCATGTAGCTTGGAGACATTTCAGCAGGGTGACTGTTCTTTTTAGTTTTCCTTAACAAAAAGCAGAACTATACAAAAAATGAAGATTTTAGAAGTTAAATGCTATTGTGGTGAATTTCTTTGCTGTTTTCCTCCTCCTGAGGATGCTAAATATAATTACTCATTGCTATTACCAAACATTTCAAATGTATGTGCTTCTCAAACCAGATCCTGTGCTTCATTTAGAACTAAATCAAGAATTTCCTTTCCTCTGTTGTGTTCCAGGGCTAGCTACTCAAAGAAGAAGTCATTAGTGGTGTCTAGAAACTTTCTCTGCATCCTGTCCTGAGGTGACAAAGACCCAGCCAGTATGGGGATAGCTGAAATCCCCTGGTTTTGCAGCCTCTGTTCTATCTGTTTCACAGTTACTGTTACCATTTTGGTCTGGTGGCTTGTAGTATAATCCCATTGCTAGAGTCTAATCAAGCGTGTAGTTTGAGTGCATGGTGATTCTGTAAAACAGTTGGATTCATTGAAGATTTTTACTTTGACTCCTATGCGTTCTTTCACATATAATGTCACTTCCCCACTATTGTGACCTACTCGGTTATTCTTATTTCTTTCGTACCTGGTGGTGTTGTGTCCCAAATGATTATTGTGATTCAATCAACTTTTCTGTGGTACCTGTTCTATCAGTATCCTCATTTAATGCCAGGAACTTGGGTTTATCCATCTTGCTAGTTAGATTTCTAACATTTGTATGCAAGCACTTATGAAATTTGTCAACATTTGTCTGCCTTCATGCAATGTGATTTTAAAGCATCCAGTATAACTCTTTACTTCCTAAAGCATTGTCATATTTTTTAAAAAAGCATATTTTTTGTCCCAGCTAGTTCCATAATCATAAACACTCCAATTTTGCTTGAACAAAAATAGGCTCTATCTTTTGGTAATTCCCACTTCTGTAGAATCTGTTCTTAGTTGTACAGAAGTCTCTGCTTTGACTCTTGGGCATGAATGCCCTTCCTAATCTGGTTTATAATCACAAACCTCTCCTTCAGAACTCTCCTTAACAGTTGCCTCTGCTGGAATGCCTGTAACAGGTCATGCAATTAATTACATGGCTTGGTTGAGTGGGAGCCAGGTACAGCAGACATGTTGAGGGGTAGGCAGGATGTTTGAGCCATGGAGCTGTGCAATAGCTAATGTACCTACAAAAATCCCTTCCTTCTCACTTCCCTACAGTTTGTTATACTTGCTGTATCTTGTTTCAGATTAACTGTCTGGCAAAGGGCAGTATTTTCTTGTGTGTATGTTCAGTGCTGTGTGTAGTAAGATCTTGAGTCTGTTTGGAGTATTTGATCACTACCAAAATGCAAATGAAAACTTAAATTATATTTATTGTTTCCCTGTGCAGAAAGTAAACTTCAATCACATATAATAGAACCAAGAAAGTATTTCTGAATTCTACACAAAATTGGTACAAAAACATGCATCAGTTTCCAGTTCTGGTTTATCTTGAAAACAATTGTGCAGATAAAATAAATCATCCAGAAGTTGTTGCTTGGGAAAATTACCCTCTCTGGTGTAATCGTAACTTGTTGTTTGGAACAATCAGTATAATTCAAGGCTAGCTGGAGAGTAAGGCACATAATGCATCCTATTAAAACGTTCTGCGGACTTGCTTTTTGGTTGTTTTTGGAATGTATAATTTCACTACTAACACAGTTTTGTTAGGAGTGTATAATACCTTTCTACAGGGAGGGAAAAAAAGCGTGACTAATTAAGAATGTGGTTTCCAAAAGTGCTTTATCAGAAATGTTTTCAGTGACTGCACTTCCTTCAGTGAATCATCCGCTACTGATAGCTTAATATAAATAACTTTAACTTTAGGTTTTAATTACATTCATGTACTTCTTCATAGTATATGAACTGAAAGTATGATCACTTCAAAACTAATTAACAATACTGTATTTGAACACCATTACAAAACAAATGGGCCTTCTCTGTAAGGTGTGTTATTACTTATTAGAGTTGGTCATCTTTACAACCTAATGATCAGGAATGTAGTCCTCCATAACTATTAAGCAAATTTCTATAGCTGCGATGGGGAAGGGTCCTTGCACTAAAGAAACAACATTGTATCTTCTTCCACATGCCTGCTGCAGAACATTTGATAATATAGTTTGTCTGTGTCTGTAGAGTTACTTTTTTCTCTCCTATGTATAGACAGAAATAACTATACTGTATCTTAGTCTCTGGAGTAGAAATTCTGAAGTGCTGAGCTAAGATTTTTAGTTGGGAATTGTGCCCTTCATAGTTGGACCCAGACTTACTCAGCTGGCTCCATGCCTTTTGTACTCAGTCTGTTGAGGCTCCTTACAAGCTGGTACGTAAATTTCATTAATGAATCCGTGGTGTTTACGGGTAGCCTTGTATACATTTTGTAGTTCTATTTTTTTTCTTCAACCAGTCCCACCTCATTAATACTATTTCACACAGATACCATGTGTCTTTTTATTCCACCATGACAGCTATTGATGAATGTATTAAAGGACCAGTGGTGTCTTTGGGATTTTCAGATAATTGTGAATGGAGATTAGTTTTTAATACAGTGTTGGCTCCTTATATGGTACATGTTAAGTGACAAAACAAGTAATGTGTTTGGAAGCATTTTGCAGAATCAGCTACATGACAGTGAATGGCAACAAGGGCTCCAAGAACACTGGAGTGAAGTAAGGAGTCTAAAAAGTAGCCATAAACATTGTGCACTTCCTTAGGGAAGTTGATAAGCAGATGAAAATGTAAAATGCTAGCTGGATCTGGACCTGGTGTCTGGTGTTTTCTTGAAGCTGAGGCTAGATTAGAATTTTATACATTGTAAATTGAAAACAAACCTCTGATCCAGATCAGGGCACACGGGTGCTACTGTAAAATATTTTATTACCGACACTTACGTACGAAGACTTTGGCATGTTTCTTTGATGTTTCCTTCTTTTTCGGAGAGTCCAAGGGACATCACCTTACCGTTTGCCATATAATAGTGGAGCACTAATGAGCACTTGAAGAAAAGTTGTTTCCTTTTAAATATACAGTGGGTTTCTGTGCATAATCCCGTACAGTCTGACAGACTTTTCCTTTTTTGTGGACTTGTGTTCTATTTGATCTTAATTTATCCCTGGTACTGCATTCAGTTTTGGGTAACTTTTTCTGAGTCTCTGGGGTAATAGTATCCCTGAAATGCGTTGGGTGGGTGGGTGTGAGTGAGGAAGAGTGAGTGAGAGTGAAGAGTCTGGTATTTAAAGAAAAGATCTTTCTTTTACTTATGCAATAAGACAGCACCTGCAGCTATATGAAGAGGGATATTGAAAAGGCTGTCTATCAGTACTTACGCTTCAAAGCATAAACTAATAATTTTCTGATGAGTGGAAAGCAGTTTCTCTGCAAATTTCTACCTGCCAGATGTATTCTGTTGATTTTTTTTTTTAAATACCATCTTTTGAAATAGCTGGCATTGGATATACGCAACTTTACTCAACTGGATGCACCACTTGTAAAAATTTGTTTTCACATATTGATCTACAAAATTCACCAAAAAATCCTATTCTTCTTCGAGTGGTGTCCCGTGCTGCTCCACTTAAGGTGTTGCAGCGTCCGGGCACCACTCCACGGTCAGTCTTCAAGCAAAATACAGAGCGGGCTGCGCTCGCGCCGAACAAGCACGCGGCGCTGCCGGGACGGCTCAGCGCGAGCGCGCCCGCTGCCCCTCAGTTCCTCTTCAACCGTCCGCGACGGCTCCCGGTCTCCTCAGCTCTCTCTACCTTCTTTGCGTTTTTTTTTCAGTCCCCTGTAGAGAAAAAATATAGGTTTCAGTCACCAATCTTTCACTTTTACTCACCTTTACCCAAATTTAAAAAAAAAAAAAAAACACGGAAGAAGCCGCGGCGGAGCCAGCCGCGCTTCATAGACATGCCGGTATTACCCGGCTTCAAAAAATGTGCACAGTGTCGTGAGGCCATACCAACTTCGGATGGCCATTCACTTTGCATTAAATGCCTGGGGGAGGAACATGTCCCCCAGAAGTGCCAACACTGTGCTAACCTCAGCTCCAGAGCCAAAAAGGACAGAGAGCTGCGTCTAAAAATCCTTCTCATGGAGAAGTCGCTCTCTCCAGCGTCAGCCACTGAGCCGACCCTGGCTGACTCCGCTCGGAAGAAAGACTCTTCCCTGCCTAAAGGACACTCAAAACCTCCTAACCCGAACACCCCAGAGGCTGCAGGATCCTCGGGTGATTCGAGGTCTGTGTCTTCCCGTGTCTCTAAGCGGAGCCAGGAAAAACTGCCGACCAAGCACAGCCTACCCAGTGCTGGATCGGAACCGAGGGCTGCCAAGCAAGCTGGCTCGGTGCCTGCTAATACTGATAAGGCATCGGCACCGCCGCAGCTGGAACAACCGGCACCGCAGGTGCACGGCCAGGACATGCTGGCACCGTCAGCACCGGCAGTTCCGACAAAGGAACACAGCCTCTCCACTTCAAAGCCAGTTCCATCGGCACCGCAAACAGTGAACTCGCCTCAGGCACGCAGTTCACCTCCTCGTAAACGCTCTCCTAAGAACCATTCTATCTCTCCCAGCCCCTGCTGCAGCTATCGATCCTCTCTATCTCCTGGCTTATCTTCGCTGCCAAGACACTCTAGCCGCTGTCATTATTCAAATTACTCTTCTCCTCACCACAGCTGCTGCAGTTTACTCACTTCCTCACAGGGCTATGCTTCTGACAGGCACAAGCACCGTCATTCACGATGCTCCTCTAGCCACCGTCACTCTCACTCTCACTATGACACACGGCCATTGTCTCCTCAGGCTAGACTGTCAAACAAAACCCCTCACAAGGGCAAGCAAACCTCCCCTGCTGGGAGTCTCAGCAGCTTTACAAAATCGCCTCACGGGGAGCACTCAGTGGAAACAATTAGGTCTAATGACTCCATTCATCACTCCCCAGTACCTTCCCAATTACAGGAGGATGTTTTTACTCAAGGTCCTAGTAACCCTCCGGATGACTTAAAACAATTTAACGAACTTTTTAAAAGAGTTGCACAGCACCTCGATATTCCTCTTCATGAGGTTGCTGAATCTCAACATAAATTACTTAAAATACTGAACCCATCCACTTCTGCCAAGATAGCGATCCCCATGAATGAGGCAATTATGGAGCCGGCTAATCTAATATGGCAAACCCCGGCCACAATTTCTCCGACCAACAAACGCTATGACAGAAAATATTATATTCCTCCTAAGGACATGGAGTTCCTTTTTTCTCACCCAGTACCTAACTCACTGGTAATAGATGCTGCTAACCACAGAAGCAAGCAGCCTGCATTTAAAGCCACCCCCTCTGATAAAGGCTGGAAGCAGGTAGATGCTCTAGGGAAGCGAGTATATTCATCTTCTACCTTGCTTATTAGATTAACTAATTATGCAGCACTTCTGTCCAATTATAATTATAGCATTTTTGACAAATTATCTAATCTTACTGCAGACTTACCGGACTCTACAAAAGAACAATTTAAGGCCCTAATCACGGAGGGCCACCTAACAGCACGCACCTTCCTGCAGATGTCTCTAGACGCTGCTGATACGGCAGCACGCTTAACAGCTGCAGCAGTGGTCCTTCGCCGTGCGTCCTGGCTTCACACAGCTGCTTTGCCCAGGGAGCTGCACAATAAAATTGAAGACTTACCTTTCGAGAAGACTCAATTATTTTCTTCCAAAACGGACGAGGTATTACACTCAATGAAAGACTCCAGGGCGACCTTACGTACCCTTGGTATCTTCCCTCCATACACTAGACGAGCTAACATCCGCTCGCAACCTTTTCGGCGACGATATCAAACCCAATATTCATCCCTCTCTGATCTCAAGCCAATGGATCACCAACGCATGCAGAAAACCAGGTTTTATAGGCGTAAACAGAGGCCTCAACACACCTCCTCAAATTCAATATCTCAACCTCCCCAAACCAAACCTCACTTCTGATGTGTTGGTCGAGGGTCTGACCATTTCTCACCTTCCAGCAATGTCCATTCACTATCATCTTTTGAGTTTCGACTAGCTCACTACTATTCGGCCTGGTCGAGTATTACTACTGATCAATGGGTCCTGGAAATAATACAATTTGGTTACTCTATCCCATTCGTCTCCCCACCCCCTCCACATTTCCCTTCCCCGTCCCTCTTCAGGGACACCTATCACGTACAAGCTCTTCAGCAGGAAATTGAACATCTCCTACAACTGGGAGCTATTGAGCCGATACCCCACCTTTTCATTTCTCGGGGTTTTATTCACGTTATTTTGTGGTACGCAAAAAGTCAGGCGGGTGGCGACCAATACTAGACCTAAGACCCTTGAACAGATTCGTTAAACGTGAAAAGTTTAAGATGGTTACCCTTAATACTATCATTCCCCTATTGCAAGAAGGTGATTGGTTTTCAGCCCTCGACCTTAAAGATGCTTATTTTCATATCACTATTCATCCCTCTCATAGGCGCTTTCTGAGGTTCATTGCCAACGGCGAACACTTGCAATACAAGGTTCTCCCCTTCGGCCTATCGACCGCGCCTCGCACCTTCTCCAAAGTCCTAACAGTGGCCATATCCTACCTCCACGCTTGCAGTATCAAGATTTACCCGTACCTCGACGATTGTTTGATCGTGGCCTCATCCCACGACCACTGCCTTCGGGCTTTACAGACTACGACAACTCTCTTTCATCAACTCGGCCTGAAGATAAATGCAGAAAAGTCAATCATGACTCCAACTCAGATCATAGAATTCATAGGCGCCGTGTTAGATTCGAAGAATTCCCGAGCATACTTACCTCAAATGCGCCAATTAATGATCTGGGAACTAATCGACCTCATCCTCACTGCTCCATTAGTCACTGTACGAACGCTGATGAAACTCTTAGGCCATATGGCAGCGTGCACAACCGTTGTTCTCAACGCACGCTTAAACATGCGCCACCTACAGGCATGGTTCGCCACGGTCTACAGGCCACAATTCCACCCACTTCAGAAGACGGTGACAGTCCCCAACTCAGTCAAGGCATCGCTCCTATGGTGGCGAGATCCACGAAACCTCTCAATCGGTGTACCATTTCTGCAACCTCAGCCAGCACATACCATAACAACAGATGCTTCTTTGAAGGGCTGGGGGGCTCACATGGCCAACCTAGCGGCACAAGGCAGATGGTCTCGGCTAGAGGCATCCCTACACATAAACATATTAGAATTCAGAGCCATCAGACATGCCTGCATTCAATTTCTCCCTACCATTTCTGGGAAAGCCGTCACTGTCATGTCCGACAATATGGCGTGCGTATACTATGTAAATCGCCAAGGGGGGGCCAGGTCCCCTTCCCTTTGCGCAGAGGCGGTCAAACTCTGGAGGTGGTGCATTCACCACCAGGTTCATATCTCTGCCGTGTACTTACCAGGTGTGCGAAACACCACTGCAGACGCCCTCAGCAGGTTGTTTCCAGTAACCCACGAATGGCAGCTCAACAACTCTGTCTTACGGGCCATTTTTCGCAAATGGGGTCACCCAGTAATCGATCTCTTTGCAACAGCAGCAACTACGAAATGCCCAAAATTCTGCTCCAGGGCGCAGAACGAACCTCGAACATTAGGCGACGCATTCCTGATCAATTGGGCGAGTCATCTTCTGTATGCTTTTCCACCGATCCCTCTAATACCCAGGGTCATTCAGAAAATCAAACACGACCGTGCTTCAGTGATATTAATTGCTCCGGCATGGCCCCGCCAGTTTTGGTTCCCTCACTTACTAGATCTATCGGTACGCAGACCCATACGCCTCCCACTAATAAAGGATCTATTATACCAGTCCAACAGTCCAGCACTTCACCCGGACATCTCCAGGCTACACCTCACGGCGTGGTATCTAATTGGTTCCGGGTAGACGAGGAATCCTGCTCCCATCAAGTCAAGGACATCCTACTCAATAGCAGGAAATCATCCACTAGAACATCATACTCTTACAAATGGCGACGCTTTACCACATGGTGCATAGCTAATGACCTTCGCCCCGATCAAACTACTATACCTCAGATATTGGACTATCTTCTTCACTTAAAACATTCGTCCCTTTCGAATAGCTCCGTAAGAGTTCATCTCTCTGCCATATCAGCACTGCACCCTACGAGCAACTACTCGCTTTTTGCACACCCTATAGTTAAAAGGTTCCTAACAGGCTTGAAGAACATTTTTCCACCTATTCGCCCTCCAGCAACCCCATGGAACCTCACTCTTGTTCTTACAGTACTCATAAAATCACCATTTGAGCCACTGGCGACCTGTTCTCTGTACTACCTTTCCATGAAGGTCTCCTTCCTGGTCGCCATCACATCTGCAAGGAGAGTGGGTGAACTGAACGCCTTGCGCTGCGACCCTCCATATACTGTCTTTCACAAAGACAAGGTAGCATTACACCTGGACCCAGGCTTTTTGCCTAAGGTAGTCTCAACTTTTCATGTTAATCAACCTATCCACCTTCCTACATTTTGCCCAAAACCGCATTCCTCACCACGGCAAGCCGCATTACATGCCCTTGACGTCAGAAGAGCTCTTGCCTTTTATATTGACCGAACGGCTCCTTTTCGGAAATCGAACAGACTATTTATATCTTTTGCAGAACGACAAAAAGGAATGCCCATTTCCAATCAGAGACTTTCAAAGTGGATTAGGGACTGTATTCATACGTCCTACATCATTACGAATACCCAGCCCCCGCCAAGCATTCGCTCTCACTCCACCCGAGCCATGGCAGCAACAACGGCCTTCTTACACAATGTTCATGTTGAAGACATCTGCAGAGCAGCGACGTGGTCTAATCCACACACGTTCATATCTCATTATGCTCTGGACTTAGCAGCAGCTAGAGATACGATAATGGGTCGTGAAATCTTGTCTTCAGGCAGGACATCCCACCACCTTCCTGCATAACTGCTACGTAGTCACCTTAAGTGGAGCAGCACGGGACACCACTCGAAGAAGAAGAGTTGGTTGCTCACCTGTGTAACCCTGTTCTTCGAGATGTGTGTCCCGTGATGCTCCACCACCCTCCCTTCCTCCCCTCTTGTCCTGTTTCTTACAGATGCCAACCTGCTGGGAAAGCGGAACTGAGGGGCAGCGGGCGCGCTCGCGCTGAGCCGTCCCGGCAGCGCCGCGTGCTTGTTCGGCGCGAGCGCAGCCCGCTCTGTATTTTGCTTGAAGACTGACCGTGGAGTGGTGCCCGGACGCTGCAACACCTTAAGTGGAGCATCACGGGACACACATCTCGAAGAACAGGGTTACACAGGTGAGCAACCAACTCTTCCATTGCTTCAGTGGTCTCTGAAGAAATATAAAGAGGTTTGGCAGAATTCTTTTTATGATTTTTATAACTTTGTATAACTTTGACAGACAATGTTGGGTTTTTTAAAGCTTTTTAAATTTAAATTTTTGAGTTTAACTCCTTCCTCATAGGTATGAAATTCTCTAATTGATGAAAATTGTTTTTATTGTTTCAGAGTGATGGTGAAATAGACACTTTAAATTTTTTTAAAACTGTAATCTTTCATACAAGACTAAATACAATATTCTTTGGTTGGCTTCCTTCACTGAGCTTTAGATACAAGAATCTTGACAGGGTTTGTCCTTAGCAATATTTGGGTAGGCGATGTCAGGTTTTTGAGGTCCTGAAATTCTCCTTCCTTTTTAAAAGCAGAATATATTTAATAATATCTTCAGCAATTTTGTTCCAAGGTTTTCATGACCCCAGAAAATATTATGTAAGGCTGTAGGACTTTAGAAAGGTACATGACAACCATTTAATATATTCTGCATTGTTGTAGCCATATTGGTCCCAGAATATTATACAGACAAGGTGGGTGAGGTAATATTTTTAGTTGGATCAACTACTATTATTGAGAGAGACATTTTTTGAGTGTACACAAAGCTCTTCAGGCCCGGAAATTTAGCGACACTCATTTTGTTAGTGGGCAATAAGATACATGTTTCATTAAACTTCCAGTTTTGATGTAAGTGGTGCTCTGCTGTGTGAACTGGAAATTTTATTTCCAATAAACTTTTACGTCCAACAAATAAGTAAATAAATCTTTATTGCTCTTAAGTTTGGCTCTGCTAATTGATAAGTGTACTGGGGTTCTTTTTATTAGTCGTATATTGACAAGGCCAGAGCAGTTACACTTTGGATACAGTCTAAAGAAGTATGCCTTTCTACTATCTGGTCTGGTTTAGTACTTTTTAAGGGGTATCCGATTTAACGTATCTTCCACACAGCTCTGTGGACATACATCATGCATTGCTTGATTAAACTTGAAAAGTCCAACTTTCGTACAGTATTTAGCTTGGACAACAACTATAGAAAAATCAATTCATTTTCTGCTTTTCTTACATTGGCTCACTGCTGTACTGTTGAGGTCACGAAGGCTGTGAAGGGGTGGTGACCTGTGAATTTAGTCATAATTTGAAAAGGAGAGATGGCAGGTTCCTGTTAATTCTTCTTCTGTAAAACCTTGGTTTTTTTGCAAATATGACTGAACTAAAGTCCTGCTAATGGTCCAACAGTCACTTTTTATAAGCACTTAATTCGGTTAGGACAAAAGTCTTTCGTTTTAAGCCCCTCCCCTCCCCTTAAGATGCCATCATTGTATAAAGGATTCAAGATCTGGCTGTTAAAGAATGTGTATATGTTTGTTTATATATCACTGGCTCCTGCTGTCTGAAGAGGAGAAATATTCAGTTTGTTTTCAAACAGGGTAGAGACAACTGGTACATCAGCTAAACCCTTTAAATAATGAAGTCTACAGTAAATTTGGCCATAAAAAATAAGTTAAAATCTTATCAATCATCCAAACCATTGCAGTATTTAGTCTCTTTTATGTTTCAGATGTAACAAAATAATCTTTTGTCAAACGCTTGTCAAGAGGACTGGAACAATAAAATGCATAACCTGAAATCACTAATAAACACTTTGATTATATTGCTCAGCTTTTATTATTTCTTAGTTACAGTTTGGGTAGGTTTTGTCTGCAGTCAGTGTCTTTGCACCCTTTTAAACCGAAAGTGACAATAGTGCAACTGCTGTTTCCTTACTTCTGTTGCTAAGACATCAGAAGAGTAACTATGAGAAATACATTGTTTTCTGTGCATTATGGCCTGTGTTGTCATGCTGCAAAAGTCTGTCATGCTTTTCTTCACAAAAGGTAGTGAATAGCCTGGCTTCTTTTTGGGTGTCTGAAATTACACCCCAGTTGTGATTTTTTTTTTTATCACAGACCTAAAAATGTTTCTTCTGTTACTCGATTGCATTCTCCTTGAAAAATCTGCCCAGGTAAAATTCTAAGCGTGATCATGAAGCTGTTTCTGAGTGGAAAGATTCCATGGATGCACCCTCCTTGTTTGTTTTTGCTGAACTACTAGATCAGATGTGGCCAAACTGTGGCTCACGAGCCGCATGCGGCTCTTTAAAGAAAAATTGCGGCTCCTGGAAGAACACAGCAGGGAAGGGCAGTATGGTGGGAGACGGGTGAGAAATTTGCAATGGTCAGGGACAGCAGAGAGGTGGCAGCATGGTAAGAGCCAGCAGGGGAGGAGCAGCCTTGTGAGAGCCTGCAGGGAAAAGCAATGTCATCAGTTAGATGCAAAGACAAGCACTCAGAGTAAGTAACTGTCAGATTCTACACAATATTAATTCTACCCTCTTTGTCTGTATACATTATGATAAGTCTTTAATTACATCATCACAGGCTTCATTCATTGCACAAACTGGAGGCAGAATTGAAGTAGCACCAGCAAGAAGTAGTCTGAGCTTCTAAGTGCATGATTTTTTTAAATACTTTTTTGATGTTGTTTTCTGGATCAGTATTTTTAAAACTGGCAACATAAATTGATCAAGAGTGTGTCTACAATAATCTACAGATAAATAGTGATAATTTAGCAATTTAAACCTGAAAAGCAATTGTAAATTAATTTTCTTTTTTAAAAATCACCTGGCATTGCCAGATATTGTAATATAAAGCAGTTTCTCTTGTATTTCTATTTTGAGAATTAAATAAGAATCATCAGAAATGATTGAAAATCGACACAAGTGTTACATCCAAAACAACCGACCTCTGTCAAAAGGTTATTAAAAAAAATCTATTAATTTAAAGAATGTTACAAGTACTTAATTATGGATCATGATTCATTTTCAAAATGATTTAGACTTAGGATAGACCACCACTACTGAAAACTGGCTTAAAAAAAAATTCCTTAAGTCCATGGAACAAGTGTGCCTGAAATGTTAGTATGTCATCTGTTCGCAGAAGGAACTGCTAGTACATTTATTTTATAAGAAAATTTTAATTAATATAACTAAGTCAATTACCAAGATAACTTACATTCACTGCAAAGTTCAATAGCAGCACTATACTTCTACTGATTAAATAGCATTCAACATGTATTAATTCCTTGTTGTATAGTCAAAATCCATTTATATTTCAGTGCAGTCTTCGTGAATGACTCTATGGGTATCTGAGCCCATTAAACAAGAGTGTAATTGTTGTGAAGGGCTGAGGGTGGAAAATTGTATTGTAAACTTTCTGGAAAAAAAATTTCTCACCAATAAAGATTTTACTTTGTATTATAAAAACTAAATGATGATAGTTAGAATTTATACAGGGCCTGACCGCAAACTGAATAAACTCAATAAGATTTTTTCCATAATATCTTCTGTGCATGGACTCCAAAGCACTTATTGAAACAGGCTCTTGCACTTTGTCCCCATAAATTCTCATTGATCTGTTGTCATTCTGAACAGTTGAAAAGGTGTACCTGTGTACATTTCTTCACAGGATTAAGATGAGAGCAGTGTTTTTCCCTTACTATTACTCTCATTTTAAAATTAGTTGTGTCTGATTGAGTCCTCAGACCTTTTGTCTTCACTGTCCATGAGTATTTTAGTGAACGAGTTTACTGGCAGAAATGTTGGCAGAGAAGCGGGGGCATTGTAGGTGCCGGGGTGGTGTGGGGGATGAAGTGTGGCATGGTTGGGGAGAGTAGAGAAGCAGCAGCATGGTAAGAGACGGCAGGGAAGTGGCAGCGGGGGTGGGGGAGGGAAGCGTGACATGGTCAGAGAAACCCCAGCATGTTTAGATTTTTCTCATAGGCCCTATTGCAGTGTACTTGTTGTTAAAATAAAATCATGTTTTACAAGTCCTAAACATGATGTGGAATACTAAGAAATGAAAATACAAAGGAGAAAAGTTTAAAACTGAACATAGATTACTTTCAATTTTTGGCACAATTTACTACTGTGAAGCATCATATTCCACAATGAAATTCAAAACATTCTGCAATACTTAAAGATCGGCGTCTGAGAGAGCTTTTACCTGTTGCATTGACAAGTTACTGCCCAGTTTTTAAAAAAACTTGCCACAAGCCTGTAGTGTTCTACATCTAGTGACAGCTACGTTTTTACTGTATAGGCCTAGTTTCATGGTAACCTTAAATAATTATTAGAATCTGACAGTAGTAAAATCAATATTTGCCCTATTTTTACCATAAAATTAAGGTATGCAATGAATTTTAAGCTTAGTAATTTTGAAGTGGGTAAAAATACGTGTTTATACACCTCCGTGTGGCTCTCAAAGGTGTAATAATTCACTTGTGTGGCTTTTGAGTTCCGTAAGTTTGGCCACCCCTGTACTAGACTAACACGGCTATCCCTTTAGAAACAACTCTTATTTCTTTAGTTGCAAGGACAAATGATGTTTATAAGCCCAGAGCTATTGTGCTTCCTAGGAACAGAAAGTATTAAAATAAAAACAGCTTTTATTAAAACTGCTATAAGCTTTATCTCCTTTATTACTACAACATAGAATCTGAAAGTAAACAGTCCCTTCCCAATATTATGTAATTGCAGTCTGGCTGTCTAAAACCAGTATGACTTCCTGTAGTACATTTTTCACTGTAATACCTAATCTCTTCTTGCCACTTAGCTGCTGTTTTATTCTCGTTGCCTCTTGAAGCAATAGATTCAGGTCCATTTGAAGCTTAACAGTTACTTGGTGGGAGAAGGAGGGTAATCTGCAACAGAAATAAATCTGTCAAGTTGAAAAATCTAGCTGGCTGAAAAGATCGTTCCATACAGCTTTAGAAGTTGGGGGGCCAGTTGAAAGGCCTAGAATGCTTTTTCCCCCCCCTTTGGGATTTTTGCTCTCTCAGTAAGAGTGGACCTAAAAGTAAAAAGCACATTGGGGGCTGGGGGATGGGGGCTCAACTCATGTAGTAATACTATCCTTCTGTTCATTTAAATTGACTTTAACTAAGTTTGATGTATGTTTCACTTAGTCATGTATGTGTTAAATTCTTATCATGATCTAAGTGAAATCAAGAGATTGATGATCCAGTCTTCAAGTTTTTTCCCTAGCTTCTTGTTTTTAATCAAAATAATGACTTTATTCATCTCATTCTCTTAGACCTCTTCCTGTTTTGCCTGCTTAATTCCAATACCCTTTAAATAAATGTTTTCTTACAGTAGGCTGAAGAGCTCCTCTCACTTTTTACCTTGTAGAACTCCTGTTTGTTTCCAGATCCTCTCTCTAATAATCTGAATCTCTGTTTCTCTCTCAATCTCAATGTTTTATTTTCTCTGAAATATAGTCAATGGGTAACTGTCATTTAATAAACTTGGAGGTTTTAACATATGTAATCTTTGGTATTTCAAAAATGACTTGCTATTAAAAATAAGGCTTCTACAGGGGCTGCCTTCATGAAACATTGCAAATTGCTTTAATTGTAATATATTGAAGCATTTGGAGGATTTTATGACTGAAGTTTGTTAAAAGGTATTGGAATAAAAACATAAGAATGATCACATTGGGAGAGATCAATGGTCCATCTAGCTCTGGATTGTGTTCCAACAGTTATGAGCACCAGAAGCTTCAGAAGTAATGAATGGAACAGGGCTGTTTTATTAAATAACCTATCCCCTGTCTTCCTGTCTCTGCTTCTGGCAGTCGGAAGTGTAGGGACCTTGGGAGTGTGGGTACATGGTATATCTGCTCTCTGTGTATTAAATGTGAATTATCTGTGTGTGCTAACTTATTTTCTTCATGTTTTTGAGAGAATTGATTTTCCCAATCTATAGTTTCATGCACAGTAAGCATTTGCTGATGTTGGCATATGTGGAGCTCTAATGCATGAGCTTCCAGAAACTCTCCATCAGCCACACAGTGTTTTTGTTTCATGCATGGCAGAAATAAAAATGAAACATTAAGGTATTAGAAAGTCCTGACAATGCACTACTTCGATGCTTTGTTTTTTGTCATTCTTAACTTTAATTGTTGGATTCTGGTCTTAACTTGGCAACCTGTATTTCTTATTATTGGGGGAGAGATTTAAGTTTTTATTCTTTAGCTATTAATCAGGAGACTGTGAAATTTGCTGCCACTGATGTATGGAAAAACTCGTATCTGTAGAAGTGTTTTTTGTTGATTAATCTAAAAGTGCGGCTGAAAAATCTAATGTGCTTCTTAAAGGAAATTTAAAAAAAAATCTTCCTGATTGTTTTTTTTCTTTTCCATTTCTTCTGATGAATGGGGGGGGGGAAAGAACAGTTATACCATTTTTCTCTGTGTTTTATCTTGTAGGCAAACAACTGTAAAAGTGATTGTTCTTCTCCTTCTCACTATCAGAGTTGAACAACCCATCAGGCTAATGGCTCACTTTTTTTATAACAATTTTAAAGAGTTTTTTAATGCTGAGGAAGGGAGGATAGAACTAGTTGTGAATGAAGAGGGTTCAGTATAAAGTTTTGTTACCTAGCTGTTTGCTGTGGGCCACTGTTATATTCTCCACAGCTGTTGAAATTCCAGATTTTGTACTTCCTTTGATGGATATTGCAAGTGAAGTGGAATTGTAAGCTGCTAGTTATGCAAATAAAATATCTGAGAACTAGGCTGAAACCACCAAATTAATTTCATTTGTGTTCTCAATCAGGCTTAAGTTCAGACCTGGAAAGTAGGAATTATCTCCATTTTTGCCACTTTTCTTCCTTCCTAGATCCCTATGCTTGAATTACTTGGAATGGGGGGAGGCTTACCACTTAGGGGACCTACCTCAGTTTGGACTTACTCAAAGGTGGATGGCAGGTTTTGCCCCCACTTAATCCTCCCTGTCTGGCCACAGGGGCTGCCGGGAGAGCAATAGCAGTCCACTGACACCCTATCACGGATGAGGTGGTCCCTCAGCTACAGGGGGTTGTGGTGTTTTGGCTTAGTGCTTCACTGGTGGATCCTGGGCTCTGACTCCCTACTCTACGTCATTCTTTTCATCTAGTTAAGAAGGAAGAGGTGCCACCAGGTGCCTTGGCCAGCTGCTCAGCAGAAGCCTGCTGCATTTCATCCCAAATACTCTTCCTCCAACAAGGGACTATGGAGAAATGGATGACTTTGGCCACACCCTTCCTTTTTTAGGGGCTCTGCAGTTGGGAGAGGCATCTGTGGTGTCAGAAGGGAAGGGAGGAGAGCAAGAGGAGGCGAGGAGGGGGTTAGAGACAGAGGTGTGAGGTAGGTGGTCTTGAGTGGGTGCACCAGTGTGGGGAAGCTCAATTAGACGTGAGGCCAGTAAACTGGGGGCAGGGGCAAAAGGCAGATTTATAGAGGGGGTGCTGTGGTGGGTGTGGAGGAGGCAGGTTTCACTCTGGAAGGAGTCAGGGCAGAAGATGAGGGAAATGATTGAGAGGATGGGGAAGTCAGGGATGGGAGGAGGCAGGACAGAAGGTGGATGATGATGATAGAAAAGAGGGGGCAATGAGGAATGGGAAAGAGCAGTTCAAAAAGTATACATGGGTAAAGGCAGTGAGGAGAAGACAGTTTTTTCCCATAATCCGAGTACTGCTGTATCTTCTTTTAAATTCACTAGCATTGACTCATAGCGGCACAATATATCAACTTGTGCAATGCTAGATCAGCAATTTTGAAATATTTAAATACCAAACCTTTTATGGGACCAGATAAGCAGAGTGGTTTATGCTTGAGCTATGCTGTTCTTGAGTTGTGTGAGTCCATGACAGAAAACCCCAGGATGTTGTATGTGCCATCGACAGGCCACCATCAGAGGAGTTGCTGTTTTTAGATGTCTTGCCCTTCACTTCAGAGGGCTGATTTTTAGTACTGATGAAATATTTGCCAAAATATTAGTTTTTTAGGGTTTGTGTTACATGCCATTTGCCATCCCTAACACTATCTCCTGTATTCTCAGTATTTGCATCATTATTTCATGGCGTAAATATACATCCTCTCTCACACCATGTGACAATGCAGACAAAGTCAGTGGGATTGGCAGCACATATTGGGCAATGATCACTAATGAAACGGAAGTGTGATAACCATTTTAATGTCGTTCTTTAGGTGAGATGTGATCAAACAAATAAAAGACTTGAGAACAGTCAGTGGATTAGACCGATGGTCTCATCTAGCCCAGTGTTTTCTTCTGATGTGGCCAATGCCAAATACTTCACAGGGAATTAACAGAATAGGGCAAATGCCAAGTGACCCATCCCCTGTCAGTCCCAGCATCTGACAGTCAAGTTTGATAAGCTCTGCAGATGTTTATGAAGTGTAAATTAGGCAGAACTTTCAGGTGTCTATCAGAGCTAGATATAACCTTCCCAGAACAGAGCTTTCTACTGTTCCCTCTTCTGCAATACCTGTTTGTTATTAGTATTTATTCATGAATTGGTGGCAGGTTGCAATCTCTCTATTCTCCCAGGATTAGCACATTTCTGTTTCTCTTTTTGGTTTTTGATGGAAAGTTTTTTGATATTTTCTCAGTAATGATCATGCTTCTACTACATATCTCAGACATTGGAGTAAAAAGCCCCTCTCAGTCTTTCCTAGTTACATACGCATCTCTGGATCTGAAATATGCTTGATTTCTCCCAGTTTCCATCTCCACTTTACAGTCACTGGCTTATATATTTGAGAGTCTGGTTTGTATCTGCATTACAGTGAAGTAGATTGGTCCTGATAGTTTTCTGGAGAGATCTGTAGCAGCCTAGCTGGCTTTTTGCTCTTTCTAGTCATGTGCCTCTGGTTTCAGTGGTCTTGGTCTACTCTGTATGCTGCATTATAAATCAAGGCCTTTGGCCACAGTGGTTTTAGGATTACCTCTTTCTTTTACAAATATGTTGCACTATCTAGGGTGCAAGCAGACACCTTATTTGCCTGCCCTGAGTAATTTTACATTCAGTGCTCCAATCTGATGGTGGTAAGTCCATGATTTCTTCTTTAGTGTAACTTAACTCCTGCCAAAATCATAGCAAATCAAAGCAGATGACCACAAGTTTGACAGTGAGTGTAGTATAACTTCTGTGATATAACAGAACACTGAACACACGTCTTATGAAACATGCTTTGGCTTTTAGGGGTGTTGAAGGGGCCACTCTTTGGCCTGTCCTACTTTAGACTGTGGTATCTTTTGGTACAAGAATAAGTTTGTGGAAATATGGAAGTTTGGTTCCCTTTACTTTTTTGTTTGTTTACTCAATGCAGAAATGCTAAAGTGTTAGCGATTGTTTGCACTTCCATTCAAGTGAGATTTAACAGAACACGGGCTATGTCTGCGCTAAGGACACAAAAGAATTCACCATTAAGAAACTTTTGTGTAAAATAGCTTAGCGCAGCCAAGACTTGTTTTAACATTACCTGAAATGTCTTTGAGCCAGCTGATAACTTTCAAAATAGGTCCCAAAATGTCCTGTTTAAAAACTTACACTATAATTCACTTGAGGTTCTTTGCTACACAGAACACTGTAATATTTTGTGTGACTTGATAATAGGCACAGAGAAAGTACGGCAAGCTCTGGACTGTAAACACCTCCATGTTGTAAACCCGGACTGGCTATGGAGTTGCTTGGAGCGTTGGGACAAGGTAGAAGAACAGCTCTTTCCCTTAAAGGACGACTACATCAAAACACAAAGGTAAAATTAGTATGCCAGAAGAAAAAAAGATTGACCAAGTTATTAGACTGATTTTATTCTCATTCTCTACAGTTGATTCTAAGTGGTATTAATCTTTTAAGTGATTGACATATTTGATGCCATTACTAATGACTTTTAATAATGTGAAGTAGTGTTATAATTAATGTAGTTTTTAAATAACTTCATTCTTGTGGCAGAAATTGCTGTTTTTGGTTTTAAGCCTAATATTGAATAGCAAATATTTATATACAGATCATTAGTACAACTGAGTGTATGCATGCATTTTGCCTGGTTTGTATTAGTGTCAACAGATTACTGTGATAGACTCTAAATATTTAATGCTACAGAGGAAATTGATTTTTAGGATGCTTCAGAAACTTCTACAAATTTTGAAAATATTTTAAGATAGCAATTTTAGATAGTTCTATGTTTGGCGATTAGGTGACAATGTCTGTTCGCTCCATATGCATCCTTTTTTCATTGTGTTTGGTAGGATTCTCGTATGTATATTGGGAACATGCACTCCATCAAAAAGACATTCATTTTAAGAAAAAGGAAGAGCAATTTTGGCCTACAATAATTTGTATTCTAATTCCAGTGCTCTGGGTTGTTAGACGGTCAGTTGTTCTGTCTTTGTAAGGGAACTTGTAATACTTTTGCTTACAGTTACAAATAATATAAATTTCTAATTAAACTTTCTAAAATTTCTTCAACAGAGAGAGCAGTCCTGCCACATTTCCTGATACACACAGCACATTCCAAACTGCTCTATTTCATCCAACACCCATCCATCCGAAGTCTCAGCCCGGACCTGAAGTTCGACTTTATGACCCCAACACTGGAAAGCTAATCAGGAAAGGGTCTCAGTCTTCTGGCCAGTCTCCGTATATTCAGTCTCCAGCTCCTCCCCTTACTTTACCAGTCCACGGGGAACACTCATCTTTCAGGTACATGAAAGCGTAGCTAAGGATCACTTATGCTTATTTTCAAATGTCATTTTTCTAAGATCACACTTTTATTGTTACTTGATATCTCATTGTTAGCTTAGTTACCTTAATTTTGGCCTTAGTTTGCTTGCCTCTTTAAAAACAAAAATTGTTTAAACTCTCCTTACAATATTTTACTAAAGGAAAGAAAGAAATAGGTGAACAGCTGTTATGATACGGATGATTTAATTCCTTGTAGAGTTTCCTTCACTGTACTTGGAGAAACCACAAAGTGAATAGATTGTTTTTGTATTTGATGTTCTCTCAAATTTATTAGGACAACTTGTATCCCAAAACAAGTGTGTTTTGCATATGATTTTCAGTTCTAGAGAAGTTCATTCATTACTTAAGATTTGTTGTTTGGCTGTCAAATAAAATACATCTGACTTCATTATCAGTTTTGTTTGAGAACTTTTCCTCTTTGTTTAACTTGTACACATTCTTTCGAATGGAGGATTTATTCTGGAATTTTATGGTTAATCTCTGTTTCTAAAGGGATAACTAATCAGTGATACAGTGACTTTGTACTAGTCAGTCTGCAATAAAACCATTAACTCACTTTTGAATTAAGATGCTAAAATAAAAAAGGGTGGTTTTGTGATTTAAATGCAAGAAATAGCAACTAAGAGATCTGGGGTCCTTGCCCCAGGTTTTCTTTGATCTTGGGCAGGTCATGTAATCCAAGATTTTCAAAAGGGGGAGCCTGATAGGTTCGTAAGTAAGAGTTTTGTTATTCTTCAGCTTTTCTAACATCCAGTGATTGTGGTACAATTGGGCTGGTTTGATTATAACTGAAAATATTGCATATTGTGTCCAAAATATTGCAAATTCTGTTGGAGAAGGGACCATCTAAGAACTGAATGAAGACTTCAGAAGAAGCAAAATGAGCTTTTGAAATAAATAAATATTCTGAATTTTAAAATAAAGAATAATGTGGAGATCCTGGCTTTCAAAATTATGGGTTTCATGGTTAGAGGTGAAACTTTGGTTCTGATATAGGCACCAAAAACAACTTGTAGTGTATTGGGCAAAAATCCAAGGGGAAAGTGACTTCTGCATAGGCATGATGTGTTTTCTATGGATTATGTAAATTCCTCAGTTGACCCTGTCTGATTTCAAATTAGCCAGTTGTATAGAATGGTACAAAGAGTTAATGCTACCTAGAACTATAGTCATAGAAGAAGCTAACTTTTTGTAGATTTACTTCTTTCTTGATGTTAACAGGAGATTTTACTAATCATTAGTTCATTTAAAATTCAATTTTTTATTTGGCAGACACTTTCAGAAACTTTACCAGTTTTATAAAAAACTTTTGAGCAAAACTTTTATAAAGTTTTGAGCATTGAATAATTCTGAAAAGTCCACTAAGGCTTAAAGGAAAAATAAGGGAAACATTGGTTTACAGGCATTTTTGCTTATGTTCTTATGTTTACTGGGGCTTGACCAATGCACTGTCCAGTGATTATCAGGAAAACTCTTCTGTGGCAAATTGAGGCTTTTGTTGTGAATTTATTTTTAACAGTAAAGAATATTTAACATTTTTACTGTAATAGCACCCACAGGCTATGATGCGTTAGATGCTGTCCAAATGTAGAAAACACCACTCCAGTTTCAAAGAACATACAGTCTGAAAGACGAGATGTAAAAAGGGGAAAAGACAAACAGGTAGCTCAGAGGGAAATGGGAGAGACCAAATAACACACAGTTAGATGTGCACAATTCTTAGCCACACAAAGAATATGCACAACTTACCACCTGCCTATCACTTAAGTTTAAATATTTTGCTTGTGCCGTGTTCCTACTTAGCAGCACAGATGCTGGAAGTAACAGTTAGTCTTCACTGTCCCACAGTTGTGGGGTAGCTAGAGGTGACAAATACATGATTCTTTTTAAAAACATCCTAAAAAAAACAAGCTAAAATGTTCAAAGTTGGTACTTACTTTCAGGCATCTATATTTCACTATAATCAGCAGGGATTGCTGGTGTTCAAGACTTCTGAAAGTCGGCCAGATTTATTTGGGTGCCTAATAGGGATCTTTTTCCTAATTTTGGACATCTAGTTTGAAAAGTTTATTCTGTTGATTCCATAGAAGTTGCCTCCAGGACAAACTGTTACTGTGATTTGAGATGAGCTAAAACCATAATGTAATTTCAACAGATTCAATCTTCAGATGTAGTATTCTCACCCCATCCCTATGGCTTTGGTTACAGATTCAGTTCACAATTAGAGAGGACCAGTGTCTGGTTCTGCTTTAGAAGGATCCAAAAAGTGTAAGAACTTAAGGTTGAATTCAGAACCTGTATATGCTAGCACCAAAAATACTAGTGCTGAAAGTGATTGAACTTCCAGTTGTCTTAAACAGCATTGATATTTCAGCAGGGAATTTGTCCTGGGTACTGCAAAGCAGGAATTCTTATGAGACCAGTGGCATTCTAAAACATGTGAAAGGGAATAACTTAGATACAACAATCCAATGTTCTTTGGGTGATTGCACATGTCCATTCTGCTGGAGATGTTTGTGCTCTCCTGAGCGCATTTGTGTGAGAGGTTTTTCTCTTTTCTCTTAACCATATCCATTGGGGTGGCCCAAGCACTCTCAGCTGCCTCTCAAACTGTGCACAGCAAAAGGTGCCGAGCCACCTCTGACTTCCCTCGGGTCCTTCTTGCTGCCAGAGATAGTTATTGGATGTCCCTGACCTTGCTTCTTGTAAATCTTTAATCCTTTAGTGCCAGATTAATAGCTGCACTAACTATACAGTAGGTAATTAATTAGGGTTTTTTGGTAATGCTTTGTGTTAGGGTACTGCACTTTCTGGACTTCAAACCCTGTCACTAGTGACCCACTTCAGCTGCCTTACCTGCTTGGGAGAGGCCATTTGTATGGGCTCTAGCCCCATTCGGGGGGGGGGGGGGAGCATGGCAGCTCAACTAAAACAGCTACAGCTCAAATTCACGCTACAGCCTCCTCCTTGTGCCATTTTTTTTCTTAGTCTGGCTTCTTACGCCGTTTATCTCAGTCTGGCTGTTTGGGCATCTTGGCATCGGTCAGTAGTATACTTCTAGTGCTATCTGTATCGAGAGTCAGATCAGCATAGCTGGTGCCAAGAGTCATCAGAGATTGTACTTAGTATCAAGGTAATCAAAAGATGCAATGAGGCTGGTCTCTTTTGAAGACTCAGGAGTGCATACAAGGAGAAAGTTCTCCCCAGTCCACATGTCTAAGCTGGGCAGTTTGTTGATTTCAGAGCCCAGTGTGGGCTTGTTGAGACCAACCCTGAAAGCACCTTCACCATGTCCTCACATTGTCATACCACAGAGTGTCTTCCCAGTGCCATCTATTCTTGAGGCATTCAGGTATTCCTGATCCTCTTGGGGGTACTGTCACTACCATTTCAAGGCATTAGCCTGGCACTGTCACCCAAAGTACTGCTGTCATCACTTTCACCTCATCACTGGGCAGATCCATTGGATTTGGCAATCAGGATGTCGATTTAAAATGGTATCACCTACAGAAAGTAGCAGTTGGTGCCCCTGGTTTCCTGCTCTTCAGGGCTTGAACCAACCTTTTCTTGAATATTGATGCATGGTCATGCTTCTTTTTTATGAGACTCTGAAATGGCAAAAAAACCAAGGAGTCCTGTGGCACTTAAAGACTAACAGATTTATTTTTCCTGTGTGTCCAAAGCTAACATGTCCTATCCTCAGACGTATGCCACCTGCCTGCTCTTGTTTCAGACTCAGCTCCAGCAAGGTACATGCCTGCAGCCACCTCAAGTGGCTCTGTCTACTGGTCAGTCAGGAGCATCGGTGGCAAGCCCAGTGCTGAAAAGATTTGGGGTCCTTCTCATGACATGCTGCAAGAGGACCAGGAACTGGACCAGCCCTTGGCATTGTTAGCGTCCTCTTCCTTATCTTTTCATAAGGTAGTTGTGATACAACCTGTTTCTCCATCTCTTAACCCATCAGGAGTTATTGAGGATAGCAGTAGCCCTATGCATCCACAAAAAGAAGGCCCGGGGAAAGTCCCATAAGACACTTCGACATCTGCATTTCCAGCCAGAATAATCTCATAGATAGAGCTATCCTTAAACCCACCAGGGGTTTTCTGGCAGACCCTAGCTTCCTTGTAGAAAGAAAATAGAGGAGGTACTTTGACCCCTCTCAGGATCTTTAGCAATTACATAATTCCTTTCTAGGTTCCGTTGTCAGAGCAGCAGTGAAAGAGAGAGAGGAAAAAGGGAGCCAGGCATCAATCCCAAAAAACTGAGAATGAGAAAGTAGACCTTTTTAAGAGGAACTTTTTATTCCACAGATGGGTTAGTTTTTTTTATTGCAAATCATGTGTTGCTGGGATGTCTTAATTTTACCATGTACAGTTTGAAAGAGAGCTCCCAAGTGAGTAAATCTTAGTTTAAAAAAAAAAAAAAAGGCACAAAACAACAACAAAAACCACCACCTATGGTTGCCCTAGCTTCCATTATTCCTTCCCTGGAGGTCAGGAACAAGTAAAATGCTCTTGACTGAAAGGATGCCTGCTTTCAAACAGTGATTCATCAGAGTCACAAAATTTTTAGAGGTTCGCTATATGTGGGCACGATGCTTCAGTTTGGTCTCTTGGCTACCCCACATGCCTTTACAAAGTGTTTTGCTGAACTCACAGTTTCCATCTGAAGTTAGGGGTCCATGTATTCGCTTATCTGGATGACTGGCTGAGGAAGGGGCAATCCAAGTTGAAGGTAGTATCCAGCCTAAACATAATCTGATTTGCCTTCCATGCACTTGGCCTGCTGATCAACACAGACAAGCCTATCCTCTGTCCAGTAGAGAAAACAGAATTTATAGGAGTGGTGGTGTGCTCAGCAATGGCCAGGGACATACAACTACGGATAAAGTTACAGGCAATCCAAAACCTCATTCTGGATTTAGAGGATTATCCTCTGAATATTATGAGAAACTTGTTCAAGGCTTCTGCGGCATATGGCAGTGTACATGTATGTGGTCCCAGTATGCCAGGATGTGTCTGACTCCTTCAAGGCGGATTGGCAAAGGTTTTTCTCTAAAAGATACCACATACAGACATTAGTGTGCATATCAAGTCATATCTTATCCTCCCTAGATTTCAGGATAGACCCAACCAATGTCTGCAAGGAAGTTTTTCATCTCACTTCAACAGTCTCTTACTTTAGTTTCTGATGCCTTGGACCTGAGTTGGTAAACATAAACTTGAGGGCTTTGTGAGCTGTTTTGATTACTTTGCATGGCCTTCCTTGCATCGAGGAAAGTGGCGAATTAGTGCTGACAGGCAACAAAAATGCTATATTTTGTGCAAACAAGTAGGGAGAGCCCAGTTCTCAGAGTTTGTTGGGAGGCAATACTACTCTGGTATTTTTGCTCAAACACCTCTGTATTTCTAGAAACAACCCATCTCCTGGGGGTTCAGAATACACTGGAAGATCACCTGAGCAGATTTTTATCAAGCATTATGAGTATTCACCCTTTGTTCACCTGACAGTCTGGAGGCTTTATCCTGCTCGAGAGAGAAGTGCTGGAAGTACTGCTGAATAGTGTGGGGGAGGGGAGGGCATATGTGTGAACATCTAGGACAACATACCTTACATAATTGGAGGAGGTATTCCCTCTGGTCGAGGATGAAAAGGGTCTCATCTATTCTTGCTTCTGTTTAGCATGTGCTGGGCTATCTTTTATCTCTGAAACATGAGGGATTAGCTGTTAGGTTGATCAGGTTCCACCTAGCGGTATATGAGGATTGCACCCTCTGATGGATAACTACTTCCTTTTTATCACGCTAAACAAACAAGGAGTCTGGTGACACTTTTAAAGACTAAGAAATTTATTTACTGTCTGAGAGTTTGTGGGAGAAAAATCTCACTTTGTCAGATGCTTGAAGATGGGGAACTTATAGAATGGGAGCGAAATAAACGCAGGGGAGTACAAGTCATAGGATCGGGTTAGACTGGATACAGTCTGACCTGATCCTATGATTTACACTCCCCTGCATTTGTTTTGCTCCCATTTTGTAAATTCCCCTATCTTCAAGCATCTGACGAGTGAGATTTGCTTCAATGAAAGCTCATTTGGTAAATAAATTTGTTAGTCTTTAAAAGTGTCACCAGACTCCTTGTTTTGCTGATCTGGATCAACACAGCTGTCCCTCTGGAACTTCTTCAGTGTGATGACTCTGAGAATTTTAAAGCTTGGAAAACATGTTTCTGTGCATACAGAACCCTGTGCCCACCATAGTGCCTGAATCTAGTCATAACAAAACTGAATTGAGCCTTTAGCAGCCTTCTCTCTATTGCACCTTTCAGTGAATGTAACATTATGTAATGGCCATTAGGGTGTTTCATGTCAAATCCTCCATATTTGACTTATTATGCAGATAAAGACACTGCCATCATCTGCATCCTAGCTTTCTTATGGATGTGGTCCCCACTTTTTATATCAACCAAGCAATTCCCATATTGGAAGAAAGATTGCACACTCTTGACCAGGGATTTTCAACCCTTTTAGCATTGCAATACAGTTGGCAGCCCTCCCAGTCATGCGCTGTACACAAAGTAAGGCTCCCACCACCACCACCAAGGCACCTTTCACCACCAGCACTTTTGACAGTGGCTCAAAATGAAGTAGCCCCTACCAACAAAAACACTCCTGCCACCACAGCACTTTCAGCTGTTGCTCTTGAAGAGAACATCCCTTCCACTGCCTAAAGCTGCCACTGGCAGCAGTTTTGGCATCAGTACAGAATCCCCTGCCCAGGTACCCTGCTGCTGCGATTTGCTCCATCACGGACAGAAGCCCTACGTCACCAGAAGAAAACCCGGCAAGGGTTTCTTTTGGCAGTGGACAGATGGAGGAGGCCTTTGGGCAGCAGGCTGACTTGCAGGAACACACTCAGCAATCATGCCACAGCACACTTTTGTGTGGTTATGCAGCGGTTGAGAACTGCTGCTCTAGAGCAGCGATTTTCAAACTTTTTTTTCTTTGGGACCCAATTGAAAAAAAATCATTTATGCCCACGATCCAACAATTACATTTTTGAGCAATGCATTCAATATTTCCGCCATGGCAGTAGGGTGCCCTGTGACCCAGTACTTGAAACTCTGTGACCCAGTACTGGGTCCCAACCCATGATTTGAAAACCACTGCTCTAGACTGTAGAAAAGCTTTAGCATTTTATCTGGGACAGACTAAATCTATTAAGTCTTAGTCTTTGAACTGTTCATTGCATTTGGGGGTTTTGTTGTGGATACCTGGTTGTATTCACCAGTGCTACCCACTGACTCTCATGAAGCTGTGCAATAGAGTACTGGGACATTCAGCTAAATCCCAAGTGACGTCTCTGTCATTTCTAGCTAATATGCCAATATTAGACATTTGCCAGGCAGCAACCTGGTCATCCATATGTTTGCTCTTGCTATGTTATATCTCAACAATATAGAGACTGTACTAAATCTGCTCAAGTGCTCCTCCAGCCCTTGTTCAAATAGACTCCTAATCCACTTCTGATTGGGACTGCTGGTGAGTCACTGACAGTGAATGGCCTTATGCAGTCTCTTGAGAGCAAGCAAGTTTCTGTCTTAACTGTTCTTCAAGATATATTAATAGTCCTTAATTTATTCCCCAAGTTAAGCGTAATATCAAGAAAATGAAACCAGTTGTTTTTTCATGTAATCTCACCATATGTGTTACTCCTCATCCTTCTTCTCTTCCATGACATTCTCAATGAACAGTGAAATTGTTAACTTACAAAGTGTCGTTGTCACCTGAGTCAGCATTGTCATCTGAATTACCCTGAAATATCTCAGGGCTATTATTCGGGTAGAGTGCATCAGTTGAACTTGCTTTGAAGGTTTTGATTGCAATCATAACAGCTTAGACATTTATTTTTTCTTCATAAATGTTGACTGGAGGCAATTGAAATTACTGTCCGTGTTTTCCTGGGAACCGCATCCTTCATTTAGGGAAACTGCTGTAACAGAGTTGATCTCTCATCTCTGTTTTCCGTAATTCTATACCAATTCTGTAAATTTCCCTCTCTGATAACTCTGAATCCAGCATGTGTCCCTGGTAACTCTTCCCACCCTGGACACTGGTTTGGAGGAGTGAATACAGGGTAGGAAGTCACTAAGTAGAGTTCTAATCCTGGCTCTGGAGTGTGAGTCACTGTATGGCATCAGGGAATGTTTCTGTTTCTTGGTCAGTAAAATGGCAATAATAATAATTTTGTCCTGCAGGAGAGAGAAACACAGTAACGAGAACCCTAGAAAGACTATAAGAAAAAGAATTGTTCAGTGTGCAAAGCAGGGTTTGAATTGTGTGGAAGTAAATAAAGGATGGAGTAACACCACACTGAACTACAGGGATAAAGCAAAACATTGTATGGGTGCTCATTCACAGAGCACTGTACTTTTGAGTGAACAGGAGACCAGAGGGAAGGGACAAATGTATGTGATCCTATAAATAAATATTGTATTAAAAAGCAGATGAGGGCAGAAATAAAGTTCCATTGCTACTATCCTTGACTTTGGAATCTAACTCTGTTAAAAAAAACATTTTTGTTTTTTGAAGATAACTATACTGTTGTGCATCCTGGGAGTCTCTATGTGGGCTGACGCTATGAAATGCAATACCTGTAAAGAAAACACTTACAAGCATATCTGCTAAGCTCAAATACCAATTAGTAAAGGCATCAGCATAGAAATGTTGGTCAGTTTGAGTGCTGCTGTCTCCTTAAGAGCTATAAACAACTCCTTTTTGACAAAAATATTAGGGTTTTCATTGGAGAATAAATAACTAAGCTTTTAAATGTGTTGAATGTGAATGGATGCAGCATTCCCTTTTTGAATCTTGAAGGCAATCAAGGAGTGAATTACATTAGTTTATCTCAGTGGGATGTTTGTCCAGATGCTTCTTACTCAGAGCTATGTTTAGAAGAGAAACACTCTGGAACTTCTGAAGGATTCAACTACCTACCTTCTCGAACCATGGCTGTGCTTCAGGCACTAGTTCTCATGAGGATAACAACATTCCTGACCAGTGACCAGCTGACTTCACACGTTCTTGTATTTTCTCTTCATACTAAAATCTCTAGTAATAAGCAAAGTGGGAATTCCTCTTGGAGAGCTGATCTGATTCTGTAGCACCTCTGACCTGAAATACATTGAACCGAAATAACTATATTGATTGTAATGTCCACTTCTAACTATTTCAGGGCCAGTCTGAGTGGGCATTTTGCTTTTGGATTCAGCAAGTCTCTCTTAATTTAAGTGAAATGGGTTTAAAAAAAGCCAAGATATATCAAAATAGGATATACTTAATCCCAGAAAGAATGTCTACACAAATAGGTGCTAAAACAATTAAAGAAGGGAATTGCAACAAAATCAGTTATTCGTTCAGTTTATTGTGTAACAAGCCATAAGTGCCGACAGTGTGGTCAGATCTCCACCAGACTTATACAATCATCCGGTTTTTATCCTGGGCAATTAAATCTATATAAACTACAAAATTCCCTGAATATGATGGTACTTAAGAGGGCCTTTTTGAGTTGTTGGTGACAGCAATTAAGTGACTACTCTTTCTTTAGCGGGATAAATGTGGATTCCTTTAAAAAGTCATCTCTTTATGTGCAAGAATCTTGACAATTGACATCTTAATATTGGAGTTTGTTTTCTGTTTTAAGAGTAAATGTTTGGCGTAGAATTATAACAATTTGAGGTGAAGTAATCAAATGTTGTCTGAAAACATCTTGGCCATGAATAAAGTAAAATAAGATGACATGTTTAAACCTGAGAGAATGCTAATAATACAGTAACAGGCAAGGGCAGACTTGTTAGAAAATGGGTATAATTTACTTATGAAAGGTGAAAAGTAGCACTGTGGTTTTTAAGTGAGACTAAGACGCACCTGTAGTAACCCTTGGGGAGGAAGGGGTTAACTATCTGGTCAGTGAGTCCCAGGACAGCCAATAGGAATGAAGCACAGTTTTTTGAATTGGAACAGCAGCCTGGCCTGGGCCTGTTTGGATGCAGCAGAGCTCCTGGAAGGATCAGGAGGAGGCCAGAGGGGCCTGAGGAAGAATCCAGCAACATCCTTACCAGAGATAAGTTAAGTTTGGTACTGACCAGGCGTGAGTAGAACAGGGAATGTTTGTTTAGACATGGTTAGGGTATTTTCTTTGGTTTTGGCTTGTTTTTTGGATTCCTCTGTGCTGAGCACATGTAATCCCCCTCCCCCACTACCCTGTAACTACCTAAGTTAATTCCCAGAGAAGCAACTCTCTCTATGTTTATTATCTGTTCTTTTTGATTAAAGATTTTACCTTTTAAGTTCGTTCTGGTTCTGTGTCCTGGAAGGCAAGAGGTTTGTGTGCATGTGCCTTAGACTGCACAGGCAGCTACTAGAGGGGACTCTGTTCCAGTTCCAGCTCATATTGCAGCTGGAGTTCAGTTACTTTCCTGAGAGAGGAATAAAAGTAATTTGAAGTACCTCACAGGGAGGAATTCCCAAGGGCGCCTTCCTGGGTCTCAAGAGGTTTTTTTGCATTTGGGTGGTGGCAGCGATACCACTCCACGGCCAGGAATTGGAGGCCTTGGAGAC
This sequence comes from Podocnemis expansa, assembly GCA_007922195.1. Lineage (NCBI taxonomy): Eukaryota > Metazoa > Chordata > Testudines > Podocnemididae > Podocnemis > Podocnemis expansa. The sequence continues at coordinate 40,358,471 of ML682005.1, forward strand.
TTTTAAGAGCAGGCTTTAAGGCCAGTGGCTTTTCTGGCCTCTTGCGGGCCCCCACCTTCTGCACTCAGAGTGCCAGAGTGGGGGAAAAAGCCTTGACAGCACCAAATATTTTTGCTTACTGAGATGTGAGCACTTATGGTTGAAATAAATATTGTGGAAGTCATTAAAATAAAGCTTATCTTTAGAATTTCTAGTTTTAATTTACATGCTCAAAGTGCATTTGTTTGCTGAGGTTTTGAGAGTAGTCATTAAAATACTGAATTCATGGTAATGTTCATGTCCTTTTTACACCAGTGTATTTAATATAGTCTGCAATGGAGCTGAGTGGAGAAGAGAAGTCAAAACCCACCTTGTACCAAGCATCAATGCCTTTCAATTCATATGAATAAAATGATACTTATTAGAAGTCCATAAATAAGCACTTTTATCATAAGGCAGTCTTACAAACAATTTGTATGCAGATGCTTAACTGAGTGCTCATAAATACTCCTTTTAAGTTAATGGAAGCACTCAACAGAACAAAGTGCATGTATCTACATGGTTTTTAGGCTCACGGTCTAAATTAACAAAATTCATGCAACTGTTGGCATCCAGGGGTCAGAAATAGTATTTGTTTCTCTTCAGGTGAATATTTAAAGGTGTTTTTTAATGCTCCTTTGCCAAATTAATTCTATTGCTGGTATTCCTAATAACCACTGTAGTTAAAGAATGACATTTGTGTTAATAGGTTTTTTTAAAATTCTTTCCTTAGCATCATTTTAGCTATTTTTCACGTGAGCTTTCATGGGTGAAGTCCCACTTTGTCAGATACCAGAAAGTGGATTTATCTTTCCCTCCCATACTTTTAAGTTTTTTTTTTCCACTGTAAGTTTCTTCCACTTCCGGTCATCTGGCGAAGTGGGACTTCACCCACGAAAGCTCATGTGAAAAATGAACTTGTTAGCATTTGAAAGTACAACAGGACTCCTTGCTTGTTTTGCTGAAGTAGACTAGCATAGCTCCCCCTTTGGAACTTACTATTTTAGTTGATACACTGATCAGTGTAAAAGGGTATAAGGTATATCATCTTCAGAAGTGTGTATGTGTAAGTTGGTCACTAATGCTCTAATATGCATTCATGTAATATGGCACATCAGTGCCTAGGTGCATGTACATGAGTGTAAACAGATTTTTTGCGCTCCTAGTTCTGAAAATATATTCCTGAAATTTGCTTGGAGGACCAAAAGTTGTTAAAACCAGCTGAGATGCTAGAACTGGTATTTAATCTTCATTCAACATAATCAGTGGAAACAGTAAAGATTAAGAAGTGTTTAATAAAATAAATGTGCTGTCTTCACTATAAGCCTGTAAGAAGTCTCTCTTGTGTTTTTGTACTATTGTTTGGTGAGACATCAGTGATATAAAACCTATCATTCTTTACCTGGTAATTGTGCTCAGTTAAGATGGACAATATTGTGAGAAATGTTGACAAAAAGTCAAAGCAGTCTGTGTTCTTGTCCCCCCTCACCCCACCCCTTCTGATTCAGGGTGTGCATATATTGCTGTGAATATACATGATCATGGGTTAATACACAAATCTCTCTTTCCTTGCACTGTATGAACGTTTTGGAACTTAGACTACTTCTTTGCATCCTTTGCCTATAGACAGGAATTTTGAACTTTAGCTATGTTATTTCCGTTTGTCTTCTGGCACATGCATTAGTTTTTGAAGCAGATGAAAAAGAATTGTATTAGAGACACCAAAATGCTCGTTCTTCAACCAGAAAGAGACTGCAAGATGTATATTGTTGACTCTAAGATAAAATGATGATGCTTTAGCTACCTGCTACATGTCATTAGATAAAGTTTAAATTCCTGCCAAGTCATATTCTTAAATTTCCAAACTAACTTCTACCCCTGTATTTTTGTTTTGCAGTTCCCTTTCTGAAGGAAAGTTTGACTAACGATACAAATACTATCAGACTCTTTCTATTGGCTAATGTATTTACTGAATGAAAAATGAGTAGTCAAGTATACTGAAAAATGACGCATGTTTTTAATGTTTGCCCTCTGACAGTAGTATTGAGCGTACAGAATGGACTACTGCATTTTTCCGAGTGTAAACAATATTCTCCAGTGCAGATTCTTACCAAGACAGAATTTTTTCAGATCGTATGTGACGGATTATCTGGCAAAAGGAGAAATATTACAGTGAATGATCCCTAGTGAGCTGACCAAATGCTTGAATGAATAGAAGAATTGAGAATTAAGAGAAAAGGATAGCATTTCTACCCTACTGTCATATTTTACATTGAGGAATGGGATTCAGTTGGCAGAAGACTGTGGTGTTATATAAATCACATCTCAGCAAGGAGTTTGCAAGGGCAAACGTATTTTTATCATTTTGGAAAAACAAAGGTGTCTTCCCTTGAGTATTCATGTGAAGTAGTGATGGTACTCACTATTACTTCCCCTTTTTAAAGAGTTAAATTTATTTACGTCCTTCTAGCTAGTTGTGTCCTTTGAAAGGGGTAATTGTATAGAATATAGCTTGATTTCTAGATTTATTATTTTACAAGGTAGTGTAGCTGTTTCATTTAAAGTTATTAAAAGCAGGCCTTGATCTTGCAAAAATTTGTCCATGTATATAATCAGCTCATGTGAGCAATTCCATAGAAGTTGAGCATATGCAGAAGTGTCTGTTCAGTCTTGACTTCCACATTTCTTATACATCAAAGCTTAACGAGCAGCAGCTGTTTTGTCTTGTTGCTTTGACTGTTAAGAGCATATGGTTAATTTAATAAATTTGTACAGCTTCCCAGAACTATGTAGTGATATTTGGTTCCCTAACTGGTGGTGACAGTTTGAAATAGCTAATGATTTAAGACAGACTTGCAGTATTGTATTCATCTATAGTGAAAAGTCCTGGCTGCTGTGGGTGACGTTAACTGTCATACCAAAGGCATACTGATGGTTCCAGACTTGTGTTATGAATCCTTGGGATCTTGGGTGACTGGCACAATGTTGGGTGGTGCTGAGGCCAGTGTAGCTTATGCCACAGGACCAGAAAGGCCATACAGTCAAAAGCACAATGGTGGCTTAAAATGCTTTGCAGAACAGCCAAACATTTGAATTATAGGGAACAGATTCCATAACTCCTTCTTGATGAGATTACATTTAACTAAAAAATGAAGAACCTAATTAAGAACTGTGGAAATCTCCTGCTGTTATCTGTTTATGAGCCTACAACTTCTTTCCTGTCTTAATAAACATCATCAAGCTTTTTCCAGTTGGAATCTGTCATTAAAACAGCACTCTCTGCAATTATACAGGTGCTCAATCCATATTAATGGATGTTTTGACAATTCAGGTATTTTAAAACATTATTTTTGTAATTTCCTTGTGTAATTTATATATGGTGATTAAGTTAATGCAGTAGTAAAGATCAGTAAAATTCTACCTCAGGGCATAAATACACAATATGAACAGAATTCTGAGTGATTTCCAAAGCACAGTCTAACATCAGTAAATAATTGACAAGTTCTGGTGAGCAAGGCACAGAATTAGATTGTTGGTGCTGTTGAAAAATCTCTTAAGATCTGATTATTGATAAAAGAAATATCTGATCTCAGAGGATGTAGACAGCATCTACTATGGGAATTAGAGAGCCAGCTGATGATCTGAAATGAAAAGAGTTGTTGGTTTAATGATTATCTACCATGAAAGTACTGTATATGAAAATAGAGTTTTTAGACTTGGAGGCAGTCTGCCTCATCTAAAAGTTGCTCAAAAAGCAGACAAGGAAAGAGGGAACGAGACTCCACTTTATAACAAAATCTTAACGATCTCTGAGTATAAAAGCAGTCATAATGAGTGGTTTCTCATTACTGGGAATATACAGCTGGCATTATTCAGGCATATCATAAGCACTAAATTCTAGAGATGTTACATTTACATTCAGCTTTGAAAATAATTAGGAAAAAAACAAGGAGTCTTGTGGCACTTAAAGACTAACAGATTTATTTATCGCATGAGCATTCATGGGAGAAAATCCCACTTCATTGGACGCTTTGAAGAGGGGGAACTTACAGAATGGGATGAAAATAAATGCACTGGAGTGTAAGACATGGGATCAGGTCATACTGCAACAGCAAATCAGAGCATTTGTAAGGATTCAGACCCTAGGAAACAGCAAATAGAGGGAGGGTGAAGTCAAATTACCTGTTATAACGTGAAAAGAATCCATAGTCACGATTAAGGCCTGCTTTCACACAATCTAACTTGCATAGTAGTTGGATATCCGGCTGTTTCTCTTTGAAGTCTTGATGTCCCATTGATTTTCTTGATGACCATCGTTAACAAATCATCAGTGGAGGGATTAGGAAGATGGAAGTGCTCAGCAACTGTTCTTTTTGTGTTGTGATTTCTGATGTCAGTTTTGTGCCTCTTTATTCTTCTGCATAAGGAGCAGGCTTACCTGGCTATGTGGACTCCCTCCTCAGACCAATGTTCCCTCTAATTTTTAGTAGGCTGTGTGCACAAAAATTTTCTTTTGTGCAAATTTTTAGAAGTAGTGTCCAAATTTGTGTGCACTCCAGTGAATGTGGTCAAACTTGTGAGCATGATGAAGGAAGTGTGTATGATGCAAATAATCTGTTTTATTTTTATATGCTGATGTAAATGATTTTATAAATTACGAAACCTTATCTGAAACATGCTACTTGAAACCACCTTCTTAAAGTAGCATAAAAATACTAGCACTGTTGAATTTTTTTTGTGCATGCTTTATTTTGTTGTGTGCGCGGGTTTCATGACCTGTGTGCGCATGCACACGCGCACACCTTAGAGGGAACATAGCCTCAGACCCTATGTTACCAGCATCCCTAGCTGTCATCGAGACACCATGGATTTCGTGAGGAAACTCCAGTCCATCGGTGAGCTTCCTGAAAACACCATCCTGGCCACTATGGATGTAGAAGTTCTTTACACCAACATCCCACACAAGAATGGGTTACAAGCTATTAGAAGAACCATCCCAGGTGATGCTACAGCACAGACAACCTTTTCGGACGCAAGGATAATTAATTTATACCTCCAAGGCAGTGGCACTGCTATGGGTACCTGCATGGCCCCACAATATCCCAACATTTTTATGAGTGACTTAGAACAGTGTTTCCTCAGGTCTCATCCCAAAGCACCTCTCCTCTGCTTAAGCTCCATTGATGACATTTTCATCATCTGGACCCATGGTAGGATGCACTTGAAGATTTCCACAGAGATTTCAACAGTTTCCACTCCACTGTTAAACTTCGCCTGTAACACTCCACACAGGAGATCCACTTTCTGGACACTACAGTACAAATTAAGGATGGACACACAAACACCACTCTACTGAAAACCTACTGATTGGTATAATTATTTACATCTCTTGAGCTCCCATCCCAAACATGCCACATGATCCATTGTCTACAGCCAAGCCCTAAGATATAACCGCATTTGCTCTGATCCCTCAGACAGAGGCAGAATCTCTTATCAGGCTTTCTTAAAACTACAGTACCCACCTGAAGAAGTAAAGAAACAGATTGACAGAGCCAGATAGGTACCCCACAGTCAACTACTACAAGAAAGGCCCAAAAAAGAAGAAAATAGAATGTCACTGGTCACCATGTACAACCCTGAAGTCAGACCTCTACAACAGATCATTAAGGACCTCCAGCCTATTTTAATAGATGACACCTCACTCTCTCTAGCCTTGAGACAGACCTCTCCTCACCTACAGACAACTCTCGAACCTTAAACAGATGCTCACCAGCAACTACAGACTGAACAGAAACATGAAAGCAGGCACATATCTCTGCAACAAACCACGCTGCCAACTTTGTCCACATATCTGCACAAAAGACACCATCATAGGACCTAATCAAGCCAGCTATTCCATCAAAGGGTCCTTCACCTGCTCATCCACTAATGTGATTTATGCCATCGTGTGCCAGAAATGCCCCCAAGCCTTATACATTGGACAAACAGGACAGTCCCTAGGCAGAAGAATTAATGGGCACAAAACTGATGACAGAAATCACAACACAAAAAAAAAGTTGCTGAGCACTTCCATCTTTCTAATCACTCCATTGATGATTTGTTAATGATGGTCATCAAGAAAATCAATGGGACATCAAGACTTCAAAAGAGCAACAGCCAAAATCCAAATAATATGCAAGTTTTAGATTGTCTGAAAGCAGGACTTAATTGTGACTATGGGTTCTTTTCACATTATAACAGGTAATTTGATTTCACCCTCTATTTGTTGTTCCCTAGAGTTTGAATCCTTGTAAATGCTCTGATGTGCTGCTACAGTATGATCTGATCCCATGTCTTGCACTCCCCTGCATTTATTTTCATCCCGTTCTGTACTTCCCCCTCTTCAAAGCAGGGGCATCACTGGTTCTGGGCACTCTGGGGCACATGCCCCGAACCCCAGCGCCAGTGCCCTGGCCGCCTGCAGCGGCGCCTGGCCCTGTCCCTGGCCAGGGGGCAGGTCCTGGGCCAGTGCCCCGGGTCCATCCCCCAGCTTCAAAGCGTCTGAGGCAGTGGGATTTTCTCCCATGAAAGCTCATGCAATAAATAAATCTGTTGGTCTTTAAGTACCACAAGACTTCTTCCTTTTTTTTTTTGCTTACTAGACTAATGTGACTGCCCCTTTGGAAATTGAAAATAATTAGCTGTTTCTTTCTGGGTTCTATCAGAGCTCAAACCATTTCACAAGTGTTAAGTTTTGCATTGCTGTGAGTTTGTCCTGTGTGTGATACATAGCAATTTTTTTGTTTTTCTTTTTTTAAAACGTGTGGAAACTGAGGTCAGGCTGAAGAGTTTGTCAGTACTAGAATCAAATATCTTGCCCTCAGAACCATATTTGACAAAGAAGGTAATATCTTGCAAAGTTAAATATCAGTTTTGCAGTGCAAGGGATATGTGATTGTGCTTGGAAAGGCTCACTTTGGAAAGCCTGTGATGATTGGGGCATAGAGAAGATGAAAGCTCTTGAATATATTACCAGACTTCTGAAGGTGGCAGCACTGGAGCTCATCTGTAACTAGAGTGTTTTTTGACTCCTTAATTTGTGTATGTACAAAAGAACTGGAGAGGGAAGATTTTCAAATGGACTATGTCAGTTAGATGTCTTATACCAGTTTCCTTTAACTAGTAGTTAGGTGCCTAATTGCTGTAGATGCCTTTGGAAAATTGAACTCTATATTCTTATTTTGTGCCCTCTACAATAAATATATCTGAAAACAACTTCTGTGGGTTTTATCTAGTTTATTTCATGTATTCATACAATGAATATAATTCTGTCCAACCTCTTGTTTCCTGTCATGTCTTTCAGCCTTAAAATGTTGGTGTCAGTAGGAGTTGTAGCTGGCAGCAGAAGATAACTAATGGAAGAGGATGGGACTGGGTCACTAGCTTTATGGCTTAGCCTGCCTCTCAATAAAAATTTCCCAAATATAAAGGATGTATTGTACTGAGAGCTCCCCCTGGTACTAGAACTGCACTTATTTTTCAGTTTGTTTGTTGACTTAACGTATACTTCCCTGGTGAGGTAGTGAAACGAAATATTTGGGCTACTAGACATTCAGGTTGTTGCATCAAAACAGTATTGGTAGAACACTGTGTATGATCTTATAGTGGTGTTCTCCAGCATCTTTTCCAATTTATCTGGCAGCTCATTTCTTCTGTCTTGCCCATGTTTAATAGGGTGCAAGACCGTGGAGTTAACAGCAGTATAAATCTAATGTGAGAAGAGATTCAGGGACATTTTGAGTACCTGTAGAAGAGGTGTATTTTTTCTGCACTGTATTAAGTACTTTACTTTGATCCATATTTTCGGTGTAAAGGGATTGCCTTGGGGAATTCTTTGAAGTACTTTGAAATATGGCCTTCAGGCTTACTGATTTGGATAGTTGAGTTCCATGGAAACAGAATGGAGCTATACTAATCGAGTATGGAAACAGGCTAAACAAACAAGGAGTCCTCTGGCACTTTTAAAGACTAAGATTTATTTATTAAATGAGCTTTCATGGGAGAAAATCGCACTTCGTCAGACACTTTGAAGATGGGGAGCTTACAGAAGGGGAGGAAAATATATGCAGGGAAGTGTAAGTCATAGGATCAGGTCAGACTACTGCATTGATCTGCTGTAAAAGAATCCCCTTTAGTAGCTGGCTGTGCAGTTGGAGGCATGTGCACACAAACCTCTTGCCTTTCAGGACGCAGAACCAGCACTTACTCTAAAAGGTAAAATCTTTAATTATAAAGAACAGATAAGAACACAAAAATTTGCTTCTCTGGGATTTAACTTGGGTAGTTACAGGGTAGGGGGAGGAGGTACATGTGCTCAGCACAGAGAATTCCAAAAAGAAACCAAAAACAAAGAAATACCCTGACTGTGTCTAAGTAAACATTCCCTGTTCTACTCATGCTGGGTCAGTAACAAATTTGAGCTTATCTTTGGTAAGGATGTCGCCAGATCCTTCCTCAGGCCTTTCTCTCTGGCTTCCTCCTGATCCTCCCACGAGCTCTGCTGCATCCAAACAGGAACAGGCAAGGCTGCTGCACCAATTCAAAAACCTGTTCTTTGTTCCTGTTGGCTCCCCTGAGACGCTCTGACCAGGGTGTTAACCCCTTCCTCCCCAAGGTTACTACATAGCCAATCCACCCAGGGGGCGGGCCAGTGGCACAGCCTCTGGTATGGCCAGGCCACACTGGAAGCTGCACCATGTGTGCAGGCCGCTCTGGGAGCCGATCTCCAGCTGGGGCTGGCCTGGCCCCACCCCCACACACCTTCCCCAAGCACCAGCCCTTTTGCAGAGGGCAAGGCTGTAGGCTGGAGGGTGGTTGTGGCCCCAGGTGAGGGCAGTTTGGGACCCAAGGGGACCCTAGTGGGGCCCACCAGTGTGGGAGGCCCAGAGGCCCCTAATCTGCCACTGCCCTTGAAGTAATCAATATAGAATGCTTAAGTAGAACAGATGATGGTAACAAACTCATGCAGCTCTTGAACATCTTCACTCTTTGAAATACAGTGGATCTGAGATGTTGTTCGTAGAGGCAGTGGAGGACTTGACCAACATGCTTCAGCCTTGTAATGCCAAGATCTGCACATGTTAACAAGCGGTTCTCTGTTTAAGGAAAGACAAAATGTGGTTCATTTTATCCTCTTATAGCCATTGCCACAAGTAGGGAGTGTAGCACCAGGAAACAATTACTTGGTTTTTCTTTTGCATTTTTAAATACATGCTCTTATTTCAAGTGTGATCTGATACTACCTGCAACACATTTGTATAACATGCAAGCCACTCCAGTTTGCACTTTTCAGAATCGGAAGGGCCAAGAAATGAAAAGCCATGGAGATAAACGCAATCTCTGCCCTCTGTAAATGATCCTACTTTATCCTAGGGGAGTGACTTTGCAAAAAAAACTTACTCTGATATCTTCCTGCACTTTCAGTATGTTTGAGTAAATAAATTCTGCCTTCCAAAACTGTTAAACATTTGATACTGACTAAATTCACAAAAAAACTATTCCTTTCTTGTTCAGTCAGGCCAGTGTACAGGAAATTAAGATTTGAAAAGCACCAATGACCAGTATTATCTATGATGTAGATGAAAGTGTGGGCAGAGGCCTGAATGGTCTCCAATATTCAGATAAGTCAGTCTCTCTCTCTCTCTCTCTCTCTGGTAGTCAGAATAAATCACATCATTTACAGTCACTATAAATCCATGTGAAGATGACCTTGTTTTGTTTGACATACGCAGGAAAAAATTATTGGTGGTGCATGGATTAAAGGTCAAGAATCAGCATCTTTTTAACATTGGCCTTAACAGCCAAGAACTCTCCTCTTTTCCTCTTTTCTCATTTATTAACTTAAAGGATGGGGGGGGGCTCCTGCTTCTTCCAACAAAACCACAATCTACTCTTAATTTTGAATTTTCCTTCTTTAATATTGTGGACACAGGCTATTAATGGACGTCTGTGCATGATTTCAATGAGCTGTTACAGATGGTGTTTCCAGAGGGATAGCAGTGTTAGTCTGTGAATAGCAAAAATGAGAGTCCTTGGGCACCTTATAGACTAACAGATGCTGTATTGTTGCTATCCTTGGTGTAATGAACATCTTCTCAGAATGCTGGGGAAGAAGAACTTATCTTCACTCAAAAACTTCATCAGCAAAAGCTGTACCTGCATAGCACTACCTACAAAACCATTTTGAAAGATTCTTAGCACATGGCTGCTTATGTCCATACCTGGGCCGTGCACATTTTGAATGTACTGGCAGAAGGTGTGTTGTACTGTGGACAGGCATTTATAGTGTCCTAGCAAGCTTTCTATATTTGTAACTTTTAATGTGGCATAGCCAAGGGGGAGGAGAGAAGAATACAATCAGGCAACATGGTAATGTAATTTTCCAGTTCCAGACACATCAGTTTGCTCAAGTCGGACATGGCTGTGCTTCAGTGAAACTGTGGCTCTTTAAAAACTGTAAACTTCATGTTGAATCTGATTCAGTTCTATGAAAATTGCAATTCAGAATGATTTTTCTCATGTGGGACCTGTACAATTTTTCAGAGTTGTTCAACCACATCAGCAGCAGCTGTTTGATGAAGAGGAGTTACCAGCAAGCGAGAATGAAGATCAGCCTGGTCCATCCAGACGGAAACGCCAGCCAAGTATGTCTGAGACAATGCCACTATACACGCTATGCAAAGAGGATTTGGAGAGTATGGATAAAGAGGTGAGCTACACTAATTATGTGCCAGGATTCTAACAGTATAACTGAGTTAGTCAATTATGCATAATAGTATTTAAACTCTTAAATTATGCTCTATATGAAATGACTTTGCATATTACCAGGTGCACATAACTAGTGCTGGAGAAAGCCAAGTTAACCTTGAAACAAAAATATATTAACTGGTCTAGAAATATAATTTTGTTCAACATGCAGTTGTGCTATAGAACAAATTTAAACTAAGCTACTATAAAAACTTTCATGGAAGTGTAAACACAAAGTAGTATGTAAAATTTTATGCACTGTCATATTGAATTTCATGTAAATGGGAACCTTAAAACTCTTAGTTACTGATTAAAAATAATAATAATTTTATTAGCATTCTACCTCTCAGAAGAAACTGTAGTTTACTTTTCAACCTTGTGTAACCAGCATTCAGTAGTGCATTCTGTATTTGCTTAAGACAGATGATACAGCTATTTCATGGAGAGTTGTGTATGAACATTGTTTTGATTCTTAAATTATGGTGGAAGTGATTTCTTAAATTTGAAACCTAGCTTCATCTAACAATGAAAATCAGTGGGGTATAGCAGTAATCTTTTGAAAACAGGATTGTGTTCAATGCCAACTTCAGAGACATCTTAAAAATAGGAAAATATTGATTTATTGTTGCTGTTTTGGGTAAAACTCTGGGTTTAATGGTGTGTCTAATGTTTATTTAGATGCTGCAATATACATTCTAGGTTAATTTACACTTTTGGGTTCTTTTTTGGAAAAATGTTGTGTAAAATAATATTGCATGACAAACTATTCAAATCAAATGCAAAAATTAAGGCCAATATCATGTACAGCAGTAGGTTAATATATTATTCATTATCAAATAATTACAACGAACAATTACAAACTGGTTTTGTCATTTGAGGGTGTTGTCAAAGGTTAAGAAGCAAGTACCTGAGCAAAAGAGGTGTGTTCCTTAATTGCATTGAGAGTATCTTCTTTAACCTAGAATTCTACATCTCTTGTTTGCATCCCAAATCAAACAGTAAAGGCAGATAGGCAGTATATGTTAAATAGGTTTTGACGTAATTTGGAACAGATATTGTTTGCAGCACCATCTTGACATGGATTCTTTGGAATGCCATCTTTGAGATGGATATAATAATTTCAAAGGAGCTTGGTCAAGAGTCTGCCTTTCCCTTTGAATCCTGGATTGAGAAGTATAAAGAGCAATTCTGCTTGTATCATATTTGTTTTTGACTTGCTCAAATGGTCATGTATTATTTTTTGTAGCACTTACGGGCCCTAGTTAAGACCCAGACCTCATTGTCCTAGGTGCTGTACAAGCTGTTCCTGCACCAAAGAACTGGCAGAGTTCATATAAGATGAGAGGTAACAGATGGATAGACAGACATATAGGGGGAGTACAAGGAAACTGTTGGTGGTCATCGGTCAGCTAAGTACATTGGCCTAGTTCTTATGCTTTTCTCTAAGCACTAAAGTAAAAAAGTTTGGGGTTTTATATGGAGGTTTTTAAATCAGATTTTACTAGTTTTGCAGATGTTCACGGGGACATCCTTCCAACTAAGGGGGTGGCATGGAACAAAGCATAGTCTTCAAACAAGCATGTTGTAAAAGTTAACAAGTGGGTGAGTGAGGCTGCTGTCGTGACTGGAGATAGACATGAAAGAGAGATGATAGTTGGCATAGGGAGAGGCTATAAAGGGCTCTGAGAGTGAAGTCAAGTCACTTTGATGTGATAAGTGTAAAATTTTCTGCTCAATTGTTTCTTAGAGCACACTACTTAACTCGTCACCTGGACCACCTCTGAAGTGACTGTTGTTTGTTCTGAACAGTCTGTGGCCAGGCTTACACTGGTGCTAAATTCAGTGGCAGTTAGCAGGAGTTATGCAAGCTATGCAGAATAGCTAGCATAACTCTCATTTACTTCCTAACTCCTCTTCAGCGTGGCATCTTCACTGCGCTGCAGCATTTTGAGTGGGTGGTTTTACTAAGTAGGTTTCTGGATCGACTTAGCGGATCTTTACCGACCCCTCAGTTGATTTGGTATGATCAGTCTGATGGTAGCAACATTCAATTGAAGAGTGGTGCTGTCAACTTTAAGAGTGTAAACCATAAGTGCGGGGTTTTTTGGTGTTTTTGGTTGGTTGGTTGTTATAAATCTACTGTCCCCAAGAATCTGGAACTTGTTTTCAGTGCCTTCAGAGCAAAACACAAAACCTTACCTAGACTGAAGTTTCCCATAGCACTATAATGTAAAAGATGGGGTTGGGAAGAAAGAGGCATATGAGGAAATGTCCAGCCCTTGATGACTGAAAACAGAGAGGAACAACTTTTATGTGCACTTAATAATTAGGAGAGCCATTCAGATGCCATTGTGGCACATACTGGAGAGACAGCTTTCTTTAAGATAATGTTCCCAGTTTTGAAGTCTTTAAAAAGTTTTTTTGGAAGTGTCACAGTGATCATCCAGTCTGACCACCCACAGAGCACAGGCCATACAATTTTGCCTGATAATTTGTACAGTTGACAGAATTCTCAATTTCTCCCGATCTTTCCTTTCCAAGATACCCTGTTCGAGTAACCTCAAATTTTACAGCAAAAATAACTCTTTGCTAGAGAACACACTTGAGAAATTTTCATCTGAAAAGCAGCTTTTCGGATGGAGCACCAGGACGGAGCACCAGGACTTGCAAATCAAGGCTACACTGGGAAAAAGTTGCAAGCCTAAAGATAATTTTCTCCTGTGGCTCCATGTAGCAAGTTGTTCCATAAACTCCCTTTTCCTGTCATGTGGTGGTTTTTTTGCATCCATTGACCCACAAAAGACTCACCACTCCCGGTTGTTGCAGTTACCTGTGCTCTTTGACAGTACTGTTAGTCTTCCCAGTTCCAGCCCCAGGTACTCTAAGTTGGGGGTCTGCAACTTGTGGCTACAGAGCCTCATGTGGCTCTTTGGCCGCCCCATTGTGACTCCACCACCAGGGGACCTTGATGGTGGACCACTCCTGGTTGTAGGCTACCCTGCTGCCAAGGGACCCTGCGGCAGATGTCCTGGCCCATCTCCCAGCCTCCACATCCCATCCTCCTGCCACCAGGAGGCTACACCCACTGTGGCTCTCAAAACACTTAGCTCTCCATTGAATGGTGTCCCTGTAGGGGTGCTGCACTCTAGGTGTCTGTCATGTCAGTAGGCAGGTTGAGAGATCTTTGCCTCAGTCCCCGCTCCAGCCGTGCTCGAACTGCTGCTTGGAATTTTCTTGTCAGTTTCAAGCAGCGCAAGCACAGCTGGGCCCTTCAGTTCCTTCTCAACTGTCAAATGGCTGAGTCGGGCTCCACAACCTCTCCTCTCCTCTCCCCTGTTAAATTGAATTAGAGTAAGGTAGTTAATTAGTAGTTAGGTAGTAGTAAAGCTAGAGTTTAATTTATCAGTTTGTGTCTTCAGTTTTCTTTCTTAAAAACAACCAAAAACCTACCACAGCTGTGATCCCTGAAATGCCAGGATCAGTGGGATTCAAGTGATGTGCCTGACATTGGGATGCCATGCTGACATCAGATACACATTCCCTGTGTGTCCAGTGTCTGGGAGAAGAACACATTACATCTAAGTGTCCACACTGCTGAAAGCTGAGTTCCTGAGCGAGGCATGACAGAGAGCTCCAACTGAAAATGCTTCTAATGGAAAAATCACTACGACCAGCCTCTGATCCTGTTTATGGGTCCTCCCCAACACCTAGGGGGAGAGACAAGGGGAAGAGGTCCTCCACTCCATCATGTCCCTCCCCTCATCACAATCCAGCCCAAGAAAGAAAATGACGCTCAGACCAGCTGCATCTCAAAAGCCACTCAGCACAGCATGTGATCCAGCACCAAGTAGAGGTGTAGGGGAGGGGCACAGAAGAGCTGCTGCTTCTGTGCCGGGAATGTCAGTGTGGACAGCCAGCACCGGACCTAAAAGCAGTCTGTCGGTACCAACACAAGAGATGGCTCACAGAGAAGCCATGGCACACATAGACACAGGGTTTCAGGAACTGGCAGGCACACCAGCAACACTACCTGTCCTTCCAGCACCAAGTAGAGAGGCAGCACAGAGCCACTCTATAGTGGCACCTACCTCTACAATAGTGTCTGCAGAGTCTGACTGCAAAAAATGCTGGGAAAAGAAAAACAAAAACCAAACATAGAAGACAGGAGATCTCTGTCCCTGGCATACTCACCAGGCAGAAGTGAATTCTCTTCACCACTAACCGCTTTGTCAAATAGCAGAGAGGAGGAATCAATCTCTGCGTGATCTTTCTTCTACCATTCATCCAGATGCTCAATTCCACCTCCTAGGAACAGAAAACACCATAAGAACTGTATGGATAATGCCTGGTCTTTTCCTCCCTGGATGATGATGATACCCCAGAGTCAATTCCTGACACAGTGAGGTAACTGAGATGACTAGTCCAACTGCATGGGCTCATACAGGAGAGCCTCTAAATCTCACAGGGTTGCAGCATCTTCATCTAGGTCCTCAAGAACCTCACAAGTCATTGTGAAACAACTCCCCATTACTCATGAGGAGACAGATGGGGGAAGACTCCAAACAAGATGAAAACATCCCACGCACTTCATCCTCACTCCCTGATGACATGATTATTTCAACCCCATTGACATCGACCGACTATTTCAGGACATTCCAGGAGTTATTTAAAAGGGTGGCACAGGATCTGGACATCATCCTGGAGAAGACATCACAATCCAGCCACAAACTATTGAAGATACTTCACACATTTACTTCTCCAAGGTAGCACTACCAATGAACAAGGCTACCAGGGAATCCGCCAACATCACTTGGCAAAGTCCAGCAACAACCATGCTGACATACAAAAGAGCAGATGAGGAATACCACATTCCCTCAAAGAATAATTAATACTTCTTTGCCCACCTGCTTCCTAAGAGGCTGCCCTAAAAAGGAGCAAGCAAAGTTGTGGAAAAAAATACCCCTCAGGACAAAAAGTGAAGGAAGGTGGACACATTTGAAAGGAAGATCTATTCATCAGCTTCCCTGCAACTGAGGATAGCTAATTATGCTCTCCTCCTGACAAACTATGACCATAACCCATACTCCAGATTCTCAACTCTCGTGTATTGGATCCCTGAGGTCAAGAGAGAACAGCTTCGAGCACTAATTACGGAAGGGCAGCTTATATCAAAAAATGGCCTTACAGGCAGCCCTGCATGCAGTAGATGCAGCAGGCAGGATGATTGCACTCAGCAATACTATCGGAAGAGCTGCAGTCTACAACAGAGGACATACTTTTCGATAAGGTCAAATTATTTGGAGCCAAAACTAACTAAGTGATCCATATGATGAAGGACTCAAGGGCCACGCTCTGCATGTTGGGCATCTATATGCCAGCTAATCAGAGGAGGCAGCTGAGGTACCATCCATATCAGAGATAGTACCAACAATATCCCACAAACAGACCACTGAACAGGAACAGTCAAAGACAACAGTTGCCCATCTAATACAATCAGGCAGCGGTGCAGCAACCAGCTTCTTCCAAACAACAGTTCTGAGGGTTTGATTGAGGGCATGATAGTCCTACCCACTCTGGCACCAGACACGGTCATGACCATGTTTGGACATTGACTACAACCGTATTTACTCAACTGGCAAATCATAACTTCTGACAAATTGGTCATCAGAATTGTCTGGTAGGTGTATTCCATCCCCTTCATCTCCATCCCTCCTACGCACCTTCCCTATCCCTCTCTCTCTCCAGGGACACACATCTCACCTACAGTGCTACAAGCAGAGACACATCATCTTCTGTCCATTGGAGCAATAGGACCCATTCTGAAACAGTACAATGAGAGGGGCTTTTACTTCTGGAATTTTCACATTCAAAAGAAAACGGGGGGTTGGAGACTGGTCCTGGACCTAAGGGGTCTGAATAGATTTGTCAAGAAATGAAAATTCAAGATGGTCACTTTCACAACTATCATTCCAATGCTAGAGCAAGGGGACTGGTTCCGATCCCTCAACCTCCAAGATTCCTATATTGATACAACCATCCATTCCTTGCACAGGAGATTTCTTTTAATTTTGACAAGGACAAAGACGCTATCAATACACGGTGTGGTATGCCAGGCAGAGTGCAGTCAGGCACATCAGACCAGATGTGTTCTTATCAGTGGTATTTTGTGTCCAGCGCTGATGTCAGTTTGGCTGCTTGTGTGAATATGTGCGTCAGTAAACTGAGACAACACTCACAATCGAGGAAACCAACACAACCATAGATCTTTGTAGAAACGAAGGTGCCAGACCAGGCTTTATTGCAACGTAGCACTATGGCAAACAGTCCATATCAACAGATTTGTTGGCAGCATTGGTGCTCTCAATGCAGTGGAACAGCTCAGTTGACGACAGGACTGGCAGTCACTCTCTCGGCTGCATGAAGTCTGAGCTCTAGGGTTCCTACTTTTATACCTTATCTGCCTTCACCTTAATTGACCTGTAAATCCCTCCTTTGATACCACCTCTTAATTTGATAGGTCCCTGGGCCTCACCATCCATCAAGGTGTCAT
Source organism: Podocnemis expansa (assembly GCA_007922195.1). Taxonomy (NCBI): domain Eukaryota; kingdom Metazoa; phylum Chordata; order Testudines; family Podocnemididae; genus Podocnemis; species Podocnemis expansa. The sequence goes on from ML682005.1 coordinate 40,375,824, forward strand.
GATTTGGCCAAACCTCTCCTTTACACAGGTCACTTAGGCACAGTATACCTCCTTATGTTTTTTGGCATGAAACCGGCCTGACACCACTTTTCTCCAAGTACATTCTCATCTTTATCTATATCTCAGTGCATTCTCATCTTCAGCTTATTTTGTGCCAATTTTGATGAGGTTATCATGGTCCCTTCAATTCATGCCCAGTCTGCATGCCATTCAGGCCTACTTTCCTGGATTGCTTCGTTAGGCCTCAAGCCAATACCTAGATGCTTCTATTTATCTTTCTTAACCTTTTACTTTCTCCTACACAGGGTACTTCCCTTCAGACTCACCACGGCACCAAGAGTCTTCTCAGAGGTGCTAACTGTAGTCACTGCTCATCTCCACAGATGGGGTGTCGTCATTAATCCATACCTAGATGACTGTCTAATAAAAGCAAGCAGTCAAAGAGAGGTGGAGAAGGCAACTCAATTGGCTATACAGCTATTTGACAAACTAGGACTAAGGATAAACTACCAAAAAGCCATGATGGAATAAGAAATAGAATTTATCGGAGCATCCGTAGGCACACCACAACAGCAAGAGCTGTGCTTCTGGTGAAAAGATTCATAGCAATAAAAACGCTGATTGCATCGATAATGAACAGCCCCATGACAACTGCCCATACTTGCTTGCAGCTACTGGGCCACATGGCAGCAACAACCACAGTAATCCGTCATGCCTGACTACTTGTGCGTCTTGCGAACGTGATTCATGTCTGTCTTCAAACCACACAGACACAGCCTGACCAGGGTATTCTTACTTTCACAAACAGTCAAACAATCCCTGCTCTGGGGGACAGAGAGACAGAACGTTACATCGGGAATACTGTTCTCTCAACAGCCACTGTCCATTATTATAATAACAGGTGCATCCCTTCTTGGGTGGGGAGCTCACTTCAGTGCTCGCATTGCACAAGGCTCATGATCTATGGGCGAGATGAGCATGCACGTCGATTTCGTAAAACTCAAGGCAGTAAGGAACCATGTGCAAACAGTTCTTGCCTGTAATAGAGGACAAAGCTGTAAAAATCATGACCAACAATGTCGTGTGCATGTACTATATAAACAAACAGGGCAGAGTTCAATTGCACCTGCTATACATGAAAGCGACCCACTTATGGGACTGGTGTATAAGTCATGGAGTAGATATATCGGCATCATGCTCACTGGGTTCTCAAAACATTATGACTGATACATTAAGCAGACATTTTGCAACAAAACACAAATGGAAAATAAACAAGTAATCTATTGAGTGTTTCGGACATGAGCCTATCCGGCAATAGACCTTTTTGCCACCCGAGTGAATTGCAAATGTCTGGCATTCTGCTCCAGTGCGGGAGTAAGCAAAGACTCACAGGAAGATGCCTTCCTGGTAAGTTGGCGAGGGATGCTGTTGTGTCTCTTTCACACAATGCCAATAATACACAAAACGATACAGAAAATCAAAATGGATGAAGCCAGAACGATCATGATCACCCCATCATGCCCACATCAGGTGTGGTACTCTTACCTAATGCAGTTGTCGATATCCAAAGCAATACGGCTACCGCTGTGTAGAGACCTGCTCTACCAGGAGAAGGATGACACCCTGCATCTGTATCTGGACAAACTCCATCTCACAGCATGAATGGTTACATAAGTGGTTACAACTTAAAGAGCTGAAATGATCGGAACAAGTACACAACATTCTATTAAATAGCAGAAGACAAACCATGCGCAGCACTTACCTTAAAAAGTGGCACAGATTTTTCCAAATGGTGTGAGGAAAAGCAAGTCTTACCTCATTCAGCTCCAATCCTGAGTGTCCTCGACTACGTCTTGCATCTGAAGCAAACGGGCCTCACTAACAGCTCACTCAAAGTCCATCTGTTGGTGATCCCAGCCTTCCATCTGAGAGTGGATGAGAAGATGATATTTTCTCACAAGATCGTGACGCCCTTCATGAAGGGCATACATAACATGCATCCCGATGGTCAGTGGCCCACAGTGCCATGGGACTTAAATTTGGTTCTAAAGACTCTTACGAAGCAGCCATTTGAACCAATGGCAACATGTTCAGTGAAACTCCTATCCATCAAAGTTGCGTTCCTTGTTGCCATAACATCGGCCAAGCGAGTGGGTGAGACGGTAGCTCTGATGTCTAAACAACCATATACATTCTTTTATCCGGACAGAGTGGCATTACGCCCTCACCCAAAGTTTATTCCGAAGGTCAATATTTTGTTTCATAACAACCAGGAGATCAGCCTACCTACGTTTTGCCCAAAATGGCACAAGGATACACAGGTGAGGATGTTACACACACCAGGCGTGAGAAGGACATTAGAATTTTACATAGATAGGGCGAAGTCTATCAGGAGAACGCAGAGACTCTTAATATCACTTGCAGAATGATCCAGAGGGACGCTGGTATCCTCCCAAAGACTATCCAACTGGATAAAAGAGAGTGTATTTTAATTAATAATGGCTTATAACTTAAATAACTTGCAGCCACCATGTAGGATAAAAACCCATTCAGCATGCTGCATGGCCACAATAGTAGCATTCATCAAGAACGTACCAATAGAGGACATCTGTAAAGCAGCCATGTGGAGTTTGGTATATACCTTCAGCAGGCACCATGAGATAGACCAATCAGTGAAGCAGAACTCAATAGGACTAGCAGTACTCTCCACTGCACTACAGACACACTCCCCAGTAACCCCTCATCCTACAACAGGGGACTGCTTCTTAGACACATAGAGTGGAGCACTTCTACGGGGACACCACTTGATGGAGAAACGAAGGTCGCTTTCCTGAACAGTAACTGATGTTCTCCGAGATGTGTGTTCCTGTAGGGGTGCTCCACATCCCTCCCTCATCCCCTCAGCTTTGAAGTACTTTAGATAGGGTCTGGGCTGAGAAGGAGCAAGGGGCTCAGCTATGCTCAAGCTGCTTGAAACTGACAAGATTCCAAGCAGCAGCATGAGCGTGGCTGGAGTGGAGACTGAGGCAAAGATCTCTGACCTGCCTGCTGATGTGACAGGCACCTAGAGTGGAGCCACCTCTACAGGGACACACATTTCAGGGAAATATCACTTACCGTTAAGGTAAGCAACCTTTGTTTGTTAAAGAATTTTTTAAAATGGCTATTCTTATTTTTTGAGTTACTGACCCCTGATGTAGGTGCTCAGAGGTTCATGGTCTAGCACTCTCCTGGCCTGCAAACAGCCTGGTTCTTGGTGCTTCCCTGCTCTGCTTGGCATTCCCCCCATTGCTGTTCTCTCTCAGCTTCTTGCTCTGTTTGTCTGTCTTCTGGCATCAGGCTAACAGTTGTTCCCTGTTCCTCATTAGACTAGGGTCCATCTATTTAATTAGGGTCTGCAGGTGTGCTCTGTCATATCCTGGCCCTGGGGCAGGGCCTGACAGAGGCAGGGAAGGTGGGAGGGGGCCGTGTTTCACTCTCTGCCCAGTCATATTCCGTAATCCAAGGAATTTTTTCATTTCGAGCATATCACCGAGAGTTCCTCTTTCCTGTTCTGTAGCACCAGCTCAGGCAGGAAAAGTGTGTCGATATCTATTTGTGTTCGGCTTCTCTGTTCAACAACATAAATGCCAGTTGTGCGGGAATTCCTGTGGTGGGCACACTGTCATTTGGAACTAAACTGAGACCAGCATTCTTTTCACGTAGGCTCTCTACTGGCATATCGTTGGTAGCTCCAAACCTGCTACAAGCCTGGGTCAGCTTGTGACTTCAGGCTTTCATAGGCTCCATTGTCCCATTACCAATCCTTAAAACTACCTGGCCCCGCTTCCTTGTTAATAATGAAACTCAACCCAAAATGGCACCGTTTGTTTACATTTTTGTGACTAACATGTTTATTAGCATGACTTGGGCAAATGTTAGTTAACTGCCACTGAGAGTGTGCCAGATGACATGACAATATTATGTAGTTCATACATAATGTATTGTAAAAAATGTTTGTTTTATTTAATATCTCACTAAGGAGATACTATGGGGTTTTGTCAGAATTCAGAGAATGTTCCTATAAAATGATGATTTTTAAACTAGGTTGTTAGAACTCTGCTTTATTGTGCCTATTTTCCTGTCCTCTCCTCTAGATGACCTGCATAGGAGTGCTTCTAGGGTTTTTATTCAGTGACAGTCTACCCTCATGCTCTTAAATTAAGATTGAAGATTTTAGTCTCCTCTTTGTAGCTGTTTTACCTCTAGCAACTTTCTGTGCTATACTGCAAATATAATGAATGCATTCTTTTAAAGCATATGCTTTCATGTAAGCTTTATGTTTATAAGGAGGAAAAATCATTATAGATGGCTTCTAAATTGCAGTATGCTTTTAGTGTAGTTAACTTACATGAGTTTATAACCTAAGATTGCACTTTGGGAATATGTGCTGTAAATTTGCACCTGAATGTACTGGTTTATATAAAGTTATAATCCACATTAACCATTCAAAGCTTTCTGTATAGTCACTAGAGATGAGAAATTTTAAAGAAGACTGATTAAAGTTTCTAGCCCTAATTGTGCTTAGAACATGATTTGAAAAGAGGATGCATAATGTACCAAAGATTCTGCTTAGTATAAGAAAACTCCAAGCTAGAAAATCAAAATATTGGAACTTTTCCCTCTGTCCTGATGGATCCTTGGTGGTTGTCCTCCTGGAAACTGCAGTATAATTGTGTTTGTCTACTTTTTAGAACCTAGTTAGAAGTTCAGTAGCTTATGTAGAGGTTTTATGTAATACACTGCATATTCAAGTGCAATCTTCATGAATTTAAAAGATTCCTTTTCAGCTAAAATACAAAGCAAACTTGTTGATTCGCACAGGCTGCAAGACCCATTGCAAATTATTGTATTTTGTGAATTAGTGGACAAATGCATTTGAAGGACAAAACATGACAAATATCCTTTGATTTTGTCAGTTATAGTTCAGTTTTTTTAACTTGATACCTTGTATGATACTCATAAATATGGTGTGATAAACCCTTTTACAGAGAAAAATAAGAAAATCTTAAAAGTGGGACATTAGAGCATGTTTATTTGAGAAGCAGGAAGAGAACCAGTATTTAGCATGGATCATAGATTGTGCAGTTTAGTGAAGTGTGGATTTGCTGAGTTTCCGGTGTTAGTGGGATTACCACGTAACCGAATTGAAAATTTTTATAAACTTGCTTGGCTAGCAAGTTACTGTTCAAACTTTTGTCTGATTTGTAAAGAAAGATGTTTGCTCACATCCAGTTAGACTATGAAAAATTATTTAAAGGTTGGAAATAATAGTTCTGGTATTGTAGTTTTTTAGGTGTATAGTTGTAGAGTTTTAAATTTTAATCTCTTATTCTAGTTTTTGCTTAACTGTAACTCAGCTCTCTGACAGGCATACTGAGCCTTTTGAGTATTTTTGTTGAGCATTAGTCATTGGTAGTAATAATTTTTAACAACATAAATGTTAACTTCAGCTGGTTGTTTTGAGTTTCATTTTGCTACAGATCATATTATAAGTTGAAACATAACAATAAAGAAAGTATCCTGGCTGTGAAGGTGACACAAGTTTGTATCATTCCCTTCTCCTCCTCCTAGGCACCAACTCTGAGGGTCCAGTTCTGTAGTGACCCAGTTAAATCCTGATACGCAGAAGGTGGGAACTGTGGGGCAGTGTACAAAAGAATAGGGGAATGAACTACTGGGCAGGTGGGTAACTGGTCATATGGGTAAGAATTTCACAGATAGCTACCATTTAATTCGGTAGCGTCTCTGGTCCTTTACAATGTCTTTCTCCTTCCTTCAGCTATTCCAAGTTCTTCTGCCAGTTTTCCTTCTCCTTGCAGCAATGCACCCATCCACTTATTTATCTTATAGGATGCTGCTGCTAGGCCTCACTATTGTGAGACCAGTTGTTGAGGAAAGTGCAGTAGCAGATTTGCAGGGCTATGACTAGTGCCCTACCAATGTCACAGCCTTGAGAAACATGTCATGGACCATGAAATTGGCCCTTCCCTGTGAAAGCTGATCTTCACTAAGTTTCTAGGAACATCTGTCCCAGCCAGGACTAACAGTTATGGGCTGTCTGCTGAGGCACTTGCAGCATCACGGGGGCAATCAAAGGCCTCCTCTAGCTGATACAAAAACTGATCAAAAGCAGCTGTAAAGTCTATAAACATGATGTTAACTTCAGTTTCTCTCTCTCTCTCTCTCTAGTTGTCTTTAGTAGTAATATGCAGAATAAATATAGAGAGCCCCGCAAATCTGCAGATATCTGCTTTACATCCTTGCACAATTTCTGCGAATCACAGATGGATGCGGATCCAGACTTTTTATATAAAAACCCCAGCAAATCTGCAGATATCCATTTTATATCCACAGATCATTTTTTCCGCTTGGATGTAGATACAAGTTTTATAAATAAACTGAAATAAATCTGGGCCCCAATCCTAACAGTTCATAGACTCCTAGACGCTAAAGTCAGAAAGGACCAATAGGGTCATCTAGCCCAGGGGATTGGCAACCCTGGTATTGGGAGAGGGAGAATTGGATCAAAACTTGATCATCCTCAAGCCCTCTGTTTCTGTCTTCTACCAAATTCAGTGAAGCTTAAGTAACTTATACCAGCTGAAGATTTAACTCATGATCCACAAGAGTGCATCAAAAATTATACTGATGTGGATTTAAGTATATACAATAATTCAGCTGAGTGAAATATTCTGTTCATTTATTATTCATGAAATCATGTTTACTTGTGCATATACCTTATACAAAGATTTATGTAAGAGGAATGTTATGATTTATTAGTCTATTTTATCACTCTCCCTACTGCTTGCATCCTGCTAAGCATGTTATATATAGATAGTGACAAATCTTCTGATTATTGTTTTATGTTCTAAATTAGTAAATGTACCTAGCATATGCTGGGAATTAAGGATCAGCATTTTCCTCACACTGTTTAATGAAAACTATTCTCAGTAAATACCAGCCCCTTAGTTTAAAATATAAACTGGATGAGAGGGATTTATATCTACTGTAAAATGACAGTTGCCTTGAGCTCACTTATGCACATGGCCCTACCAAATTCAGTCTTTTCTAGTATGTTGCAAGGTCATAGCATTTTAAAAATCTTGAACTTCACAGTTTCATATATTTGTTTTTATTTAATGGTGGTGTAACAAAGCATGAATAACTATTTTTTAAATGGCAGCATATAAATATGTAAAGCCCTTGAGTTAACAAAAAGGTGAAGGAGGGAAAAAAAACCTTCTGGTTGTCATTAATTGAATGCAAGTACAGAGCATCCAGTAACCGTCTTTCTTCATTTCCTGTCTCTGGTTTGTGGGCTGGGACATGTCAAGATTCAAACAAAGTGATTAAGTCCATTGGTCCTGTGACATTCTTGGCAATGAACTGAACTCCCTCGTTCAGCTGAGCATTGCTTAGAAGGGTTAAAAGGTCTAGTAAACCCTGCATTTTCAGTATCAGTGTGAGTTTTTCTTAAGACTATTGTTGGGTAGTACTTCAGGTGAGCTGCATGGTATTACATCAGTGTGAACAAAATTGTCTCACAGCTAGGCACCAGCCATTTTACATTTGGTTGCCGGATGGTGCTCCTGCATTACATTTCTGCCATGGAGCTAGGCAACAGGCTACTAAAACTGGGTTCCATGGTGACCAGAAGCATAGTTTTGTCAAGACTTGTATTACATCCTGAAACCAGGAACTCCAATGAGAAATTACTGACTCTCCAGGAAGAGCAGTTCTTTGTTCCCCAATTTCAGTTGCCATTGCTATATACTTCCTGTATCAAAGTTTGCAGTTAGGACAGAGTTTAAATCTCTTTTAAATGTAGCTGACTAGTATGTCAACTTTGCCAAATTTGCATCTTCACCTCATGGATGAGAAATTATACGTGCATTACATGTAATGTGGGCAACATTTGGTATTGGGCTCCAGAGAACAAATTTTGAAAGATTTCGTCATGTAAGTTTGGTCAAGGTTTACACCATATTTTGAAATGGTTTTAATTATTGCTTCAGAACATGTGGCGTAGTAAAGTGTCCAAGTAAACGTTGTTGGTAAGTACTGTTATTAGCTTTCCTTGTTATACATCTTCAGCCTTGTTAGAAGTAAAAATCAAATGAAACATGCAGTCTGTAATTGTCTAGCTCATCAGTGGACTTGTCAGAAATAATTGCAAAAGATGCATGAGTTAATGGAAGACTTCATTTCAAAATGTGTGGCAAAAATCTTTGGAGGGTGGTTCCGTCATTGTTTATATGCACTTGGTAAGCAACCAGCATTTTGTTTGTTCCGTTGAATGAATTTTCTCAGCTTTGGATGATCGCTTTTTTCCAACATTATATTACGTACTTGAAAATGCACCCACCAGTTTCATCGTAGCTAAATCACAGGTCTCAGAGCTCTGTCGTTGTCTTAAAAAGAGATGAAATTGGGGTTTTTTAACCTTTTCATTTCTTAGCAAAGCACTATCCACAGCCCTTTTTGTTTTGATAGACTTTCAAGTGAAAGTGGTGCTGAATTGTTGCCCGCCATGTGTGGTCCAGCAAAACACTGTAGGTTGTACAAAACAGTTTTTCACCATTGGCATGTGGAATTTGGCTTCCAAATACTTTCATATGATTTGCTTCAGTAATGATTGCAGAGTGTTTTTATTTTTAAAATAATTTCACTTGTCTTACAGTAGGTCACCAATTGAGATCACTATAATACAAAACCACCCCAGATGCCTATATCTACCAATCAGTGAATTGATTCCTGAGTGGTATTTGCTGCTCTAGAATGTCAGTCAATAAATTCTGTCACATTCATGACTTTTTTTAATAGTGAGGCAAGCTAATGATTGCATCTGGAATCTGTGATAATACATATAACTATTGGATTTTACTATAGGGTAAAAGTAACAAAAGTCCAGATTTCATGGTCAGTGTTGTGGTTTTGGTAGAGCCTTACTTTTAGAACTATAGCTGTTACAGATCTGCTCTGATACTCATGAATTCATATGTTTCATACAAGAAATTTCATTATGCATGGCTTCTTAAAATGCAATACACTATATATTGCATAGGAATTAACTTTTTGATTCTCTTGCTGTAAATTGTAACTTGGGTTAGCTTTAAGAACATGTAGAGTAGAACCAAAGTTTAGTTGCATTTGATCATTTTCTCTGAGTTGACTCTGACCTTATGGAGGCATAAGCCATGTTTTTAAAGTTTTCGCCTTAATTCTGGAAGTGGTCTGAATATTTTTTTGCAAAAAGGCAGCATGTGACTGGATGAGTGTTGGCAAGTAGCAGAGCATCTAAGTTAATAAATACACTGGGCTACATCTATGAGTGTTATGGGTTGTGTAGACAGTATGACAACCAGTATGGCAGTACAATTTGTATAGTTTGTGCTGTTTTCTTATTTCATACAGATCATTGATTTGTCCAGACATTTGGTGAAATTTATTGCATTTCCCAGTTTCTTCTAAAGCACTTCCAGTAGCTCTCATGTTCCTGCTCTCTTTATTCTTTAGTTCTTTTCTGGAAGGGTCCTCCTCTGCAACCTCTGTCCCTTGCACGATCCCTCAGCTAAGCCCTCTGTCTGCAGCCCATGTCCTCTGTCAGCTCCTGAGTAGGAAAGCTTGATGCTTACATTGTATGCACATTGATCAAAGACCAAATTTTTCTCCCGAATGTGTCAGCTTTTATTACCTAAAGATTAAGCAAAATACGTCTATAAAAGCCATTTGTTTTACTTCACTTCAATATTTTAATTGGCTGTGACTTTCAGTATGTGATAAACACGTTAGGAATTTGGCATCAAAAATATCCTACTGCGTGCACAGAGCAAGTGTAGTTAGCAGTTGTGTCAAAGTGTACATCATTTTTATAATGAAAATAGACTGCCTAAACTGTGGGGGGAGGAGGGAGAATTTGATGTGTTGATTCTTTTTTTGTGAAGACGTTTTTATTTTTATTGTTTTATAAACAAGATTAAATAATGTTTTGCTGGTTGGTAGCCTGTAATGTAAAATGGCAGATGGCTGTTGCATCTTCTGTTTTTCTTCTTTTATTATTAGAGATAACTGAAGTTGTTGAAGTACATTTAAAAATCAAATGCAGCACAGTGACTAAAGGAAAGGTCCCAGTGTGTTTTGAATGATAGTGAGAAAATAAAGTTGAGAAGCCATTTAAGGCAACAATTGTAAAACTTTTTGTTTTAAGTCTGTGGGAATGTGAAAAGTAGCAATTTTACCACAGGAAAAAGAATGAAAAACTACAGTGAGTGATGGAGGAAGATGAGAAAAGTAGACAATGAGTGTTAAAGGAAGTTGGATGTATATTTGTTTTCAGTTATTTCATATGTTCAATTCTGAAGAGATTCAGAATGTTGGAGAGGACTGAATCTAGTTTTCTAAGAGTTGCTCATGCAAACTTCCAGTTCAGCTCAAGGGAATTAGAAAACATTGTTGACTCTCTGTTCCAGAAATCAGCATTGATCATTTGGATAGGATCACAATTCAAAATGATTTGGGTAAACTGGTGAAAAATATCTGAGGTAAACAGAATGAAATTCAATAAAGACAAGTGCGAAGTACTTGACTTAGGAAAGAACAATCTGTAGTACAGGAGAAACCATGACATGGATAGAGAGGAAGCGGTAAACTTGGTATATCTAGACTTCAGTAAGGCTTTTGATGCTGTCCTGCATTGTCTCCTCTAACAAACTAGGGAAGTACAATTTAGATGCAGTAACTATTTGGTGGGTGCAAAACTGGTTGGAGAACTACTCCCAAAGAGTAATTATCAACAGATCACACTGGAAGGGCATAATGAGCGGGGTACCACAGGGATCGGTTCTGTTCAGTATTTTCATAGAGAGTATACTTATAAAGTTTGCAGATGATACCAAGCTGGGAGGGGTTGCAAATGCTTTGGTGGACATGATCACATTTCAAAATGATTTGGATAGACTGGTGAAATGATCTGAGGTAAACAGTGAAATTCAGTAAAGACAAATGCAGAGTACTCCATTTAGGAAAGAACAATCCATTGCATACATACAAAATGGGCAAGGACTGCCTAGGAGGGAGTGCTGTAGGAAGGGGATCTGGGTGTCTTAGTGGACAGCACAGCACACTAAATATGAGTCAACAGTGTAAAGCTGTTACAAAAAAGCAAATTCCATTTTGGGATGTATTAACAGGAATATTGTAAGAAAGACCCGAGAAGTAATTCTTCCGCCCTGATTAGGCCTCAGTTGGAGTATTGTCTCCAGTTCTGGGCACCTCATTTCAGGAAAGATGTGGAGAAAATGAAGAAAGTCCAGAGAAAAGCAATGTGAGTGATTAGAGGTCCAGAACACTTGACTTCTGAGGGAAGATCAAAAGAGTGGGGTTTGTTTAATCTAGAAAAGAGGAGACTGAGAGGGAACATAAGTTTTCAAGTATCTAAAAGTTGTTACGAGGAAGAGGGAGAAAAATTATTCTTCCCAATAGTCAATGATAGGACAAGAAGCAGTGGGTTTAAATTACAGCAAGGTAGGTTTAGGTTGGACATTAGGAAAAAATCCTTAACTGTCAGGGTGATTAAGCACTGGAATAAGTTGCCTAGGTAGGCTGTAGAATCTCCATTATTGGAAGTTTTTTAAGAGCCGGTTAAACAAACACCTGTCTGGGATTGTTTAAGAGGGTACTTGTCCTGCCAAGAGTGCAGGGGGCTGGACTTGATAACCTCTCATGGTTCCTTCCAGTTTCTATGATCCTATTTATAGGCTGTAGAAATCCATCTATCGAAAATCATTGAAAAACAGAGTTAGAAGCCATTATAATGGCAACTGAAATAAATAGTTAAAAAACAAATACAGTGCACACGAATTCTAGTACAGTTTGTTGTTAGATGACATTTGAAAAATTTATTCACTGTTTTCCTGGCAAGACTTTGTCTGCAGCATATCAGTTTATTGGCCTGACTGCACAGATTTTTGGTGGTTTACCAGCTTTAATGTTTAATATGCTATTGCAGTTGGACATCTTTGCTCAGACATGCTCAAGGCACAGTACCTTTTGAATGTAGTCTTGCAACAGATTTTTGAGATAATGAAATGTGTTCAGAAGTTTCAATCATTTAAACCAGAAACAGGTGTATAGCTGCTTTCACTTCACATTAAATCACATCAAAATAGCATCTTTGTTTACACCAATAGAAAAATCAATCCACTTAGTAAAGGATAATACCGTATACCTAATGCCTGCTTCACTTAGTGTTTGTTTTCTTCATAAATTTCTTTTAAAAATCCATTCTTCTCTTAAACTTGATGTACAAAAAATAGCATGGGGGATAAGTTACTTCTAACTTGGGGGGGGGGTTACTTAAATACACAGAATTTCCACTTTGAATATGCCTAGTTTGTATTTGATACAGCTGCTTTTGATTTAAGGTAACTGCTTACATAAATAGGGATGTGAGAATATTTAATTTGAAATGACTTTCCATTTTTGTATATTGGTTGTTTAGAACTCTGTGCAAAATGAATAATAGATGCTATAAAGAAACCCAGCAAGTGCAAGAAAATGTATAGCTGAGACTTTATCTCTAACCTTAGTATACCTTCCAAAGGGGTAGCCATGTTAATCTAGTACAGTAAAACAAACAAGGAGTCCTGTGACACTTTTAAAGACTAACAAATTTATTTTATCACATGAACTTTCATGAGAGAAGATCGCATTTCATGAGATGCATTGAAGATGGATGTGTAAGTTCCCCATCTTCAAAGTGTCTGACAGAGATTTTCTTCCACAAAAGCTTATGCAATAAATAAATTTGTTAGTCTTTAAAAGTGCCACAGGGCTCGGTTTTCCTTATTATACCTATGAATTTTAGTGACAACTAAACTAGGAGAGAATTTTTGAAGCTATGGAAAAAAGTCTTTTCATTGTACAGTGCCCCATTGACCTTAAGCACCAAACCAGTAGCATGTGCCTCTTAATTATGTCCAAAGTTATCGGAGCTACAAAAATGTGTGTTAAGATCCAGAATAGTTACTGTGGCCAGTTCCCCCCCCCCCCGATTTTCCTATTTTATGTCAAGTTCAAGACTTCATTTTTGAAAGTGCACCAGAAAAGCTGATGATCACATCTGTTCCTGTCCTTCCCGCCTCATTTATGGTGCATTTACGAGTTGAGCAGCAAATTACAGATGTTCTGTAATTCTTCCAAAATGTCATCAAAATTGTAGTCTTGAAGCATCAATAGATTACATGGAAGCTTTTGAAAACTTTTTGAGGTGATTCTATAAAGAAAAATGTAGTTTGGAGTTTTTACATTTGTTTTAACTCATTTGTGGAGACCTTTTCGTAAAGAATCCTCACTGTGTGCTTCTTGCAAAATGCTATTTACAGCAGTTCACTGTGGAATTCAAGGGTTAATATATAACTTCTGACTTCCCTCTGTCATGAGTCTTCTCCTATTAGGCTTTAACAGTGTTCTCATTATATGGCACAAGTCACTTTTTGGCCCTGGCTTTTCAGTATTTTAGTTTTTAATGTAAAATCTCATTCTATGAAAATGAAGTAATGGGTGCCTCCCAGAGAATGAGTAGTTTAAAAAAGTAATGATTTTAATATTCTTTTCCAAAACCTCTATCACATATTGAAAGTTAAAGTAATTGTTTTGTGTTCTGAGGGCTGTTTATTTTGCCGCCTTGGTATTTGAAGGGTGGTAGAACTCTGTGCCTTCTGTGGTAGACCTTTAAGTGAAGGCCTTTTAAGTCTGTTTTAAGATCAGCTTCTTTCTACAGTGAGGAGGAAGCAAAACTCTGTTTAAACAGAATTCAGTAATTGTGTTTTAGCACATGTCCCTGCTTAGGCAATAACATAACTTCTAAACTGAATGCAGCTAGTCTGATTGATTTTGAAAATGAGTTAGCCTAAGCCATATTAAAACACTTTGCAGAATGGTCAGCTAATACACTGATTGAGTCCTGTGTCTCATAACAAAGTAACAAAAATAGTTTAACTGGAAATTATGATGTTAACCCAGTGACACTCAAAGGCACGTGAGCTGCAAGTGGCCCTTTAATCTCTCCTGTGGCTCTTTGAAGCACATCAGATTAAAACACTTTATTTCATTATTAACCAATGTAAGTTATTAAATAATCAAGAAACTTTTTCAATCATAGAATAATTGATCAACCATTTTGCTGCAAGAATAATTTATAGTAAATGAAACAATGAATTGACACTTCTATGGCTCTTTTGGGTAATGTTGATCACTAATTTGTTTCCTCAACCACTAAAGACTTGAGTATTACTGTGTTAACCTGTATATGTTTGTTGCCCTATTCAGGTGAATCAGACTAACTCCAGCATGTCTATTCCTTTAGTATTTTGTTCTAAGCTAGAATTGTCTGCTTATTTATTTTTCTAATGCATTTTATTGTTTTAAAATAGTCTAATTAGTCCATTATATTTTAAAGTAAAGGGAACAGTAGTTTTCAAAATACTTACTTTTAGATGCAGTCTGTAGTAGTTGAACTGAAATTTTAAACAGAAAATGCATTAAGAATTTTTGATTAGTAAAAATGCAAAACTAAGCTGTTAAATACTAGATCCATGTTCCTTATAAATTAAATAACATATAGTTAATAAGTAAGGAATCCTATAGCACTTAAAGACTAACAAATTTATTTATTGCATGAGCTTTCATGGGAGAAAATCCCACTTCATCAGACTTCATTTAATCAGCATCTGCTGGACAAATCTACTATTTTCTTCACCCCATACCATAGATTGATTTTGATATTACACAAAGACAAAATTACTTGTTTGTTTAAGCCTTTTTCAAAGACATTTGTCTCCTTTGCTAGTTTTTAACAACTTTTTTTTTTTTTTGGACAAAGTTTTGTCTGTCAGAGGGTAATATTTTACTGAATTATCCATGCAGCTTTTTTCTTTCTTGGTATGAGTTACTAGGAACTGCTGGTGTTCTAATTGCTGTGTCAGCATTTATCAAGATTATTTGCACTCTGCATAAATATGGGTTATTAAAAACTTTGGACTGGAGTCCCCTACTGTTATGAAGAAACTGTTTTCACCATGCAGTCCCAAAATGAGTGACTTTGTGATTCAGCCCTATTACTAGTTTCCAATGAAATAACTGAGGCTAGCAATATTCACTTTAATGTTGGATCTTTCTAAAAGAATTTTGATAGAATAAAGTCCACATTAGTTTTTACTTGGTCTGAGGACCACTATATTGCAACTGTATCCAGTAGTCTCTCTGTCACTGCTGTGATAGAGCAAATCTGATGTTAGGAAGTTTGTGCATGAGCTGGAGGTTGAGCGTGAATATCTAACATACGTCTGTGGTGAAGCAAATGATATCAAAAGAATGCTGGGTATAGCTGACATATGCAAAGATCATATCCAAATCAGTATGGTGGCTCAGTACTGAAAGGGTTATTGAAGAAGCATTATAGAAATTGTAGCCTTCAAAAATGTAGACTTGTTCTTTTTTATATGTTTGATCTTCTGATTTAAAAAAATGAAAAAAAAAACAACCCCTACTTTTGGCACTGGATCCAGTTATAGAATAGACAGATTTGCACAAACTCTTATGTGAAGCTAGAATGCTATCTTTCTGTTCTGAGTGCAGTAATGGGAGCATTTCGGGTCAATGAACCTCTAAAACAAAGTGCTAGATTGTGGTTAATCTGTTGTATGAAATATATTGGCTACAGGGGAGGAGATTAATAGTCCTAGTTTGATTTGAACATATTATTTAGAGATGCTTGGCTATTCAGTGTATCAAAATAGTCTCACTGTACCCACACAGCAACTTGCATGTCACGTTTCACTTCTGTTATACAGTAAAATTATTTTTTCACTTGAGATTATGGAAGTATAATACAGGGATATTCACTAACATGTACTTTGAAGTAATGTGTTCTTATTGACAAACAGAAGTTGAGAAAATACTGGGACAGAATAGAATTTCAAAGCATAGTTTGCGAGGTGCTGACCATGACACTTCTGTTTAGGAAAGTCAGTGTGGAAACACATTTCTCACTATGATCAGTACTGAGAATGTAAACTGAGTCTCTCAGGGTAAACATTCTTCTAACTAATGCTGGACTGGGGGGAGGGGGCAAGAAATGTGTTAAAGATGAACGAATTGTAAGAAATGTTCAGAACTGAAATACAAGGGAAAAACTCTGATATATTCATCTAACCTACTGAAGTCAGTGGGTCTTGTATGTATGCACCATGAGGGTGGAATTCTGGCTTTTAGTTTATTGTTACCAAATTACAAGGAAAGTAATGAGATAAATAAGAATCAAAACATTTTGCAGAAGCTCAAACCTTTTTGTACGTTATCTCTATATACAGTTTTGTCACTGTGGCTTCTTTTCCTGATTTCCATAACTGAGCTTTAACACACTTCATATATCAAAGGAAACTTTTAGTTTTGTGTGTACTTTGATGTATTTTTGTGCAATTTTAAATCTGTATTACTGTTTCACAAATATATTGCAAATTTTTGCTTAATGGATTAGTTCACTTGTGGTATTAGTAGTAATACTTACAGCTTTGCATCTGAAAATTCATTTTAAAAAATTAAGTAAATCTTACCATACCCTTGCAGGAAGAGAAAAGGGAGCAAATGATGTAATCTTATTCATGTTCATCATCTATTGAAATCAGTTGGGAATCTGTCCGTTATTTCTGTGGGCTTTAGGCCAGGCATATTGTGTGCAAGGCTACAGAAGGAGTAAGGGCAGAAACAAGTGGATCAAACACACATGCATACTGTGATGGAATGCACAGTCCCTGCTTGAAGGGTGCCTCCTAGTGATGTTACTGGGTAATTAGTCTCAAGTGATTCCCCCATCCACAACTTGTGCTCTGTCACTTTCTTGTCTACTTGGCCCTCTGAATGAGCACCTTCAAGCATCCTCTCTTCCAAGGAAAAGTCCCACTCACTTGTCCTGGCCACTCTTCAGCAAGTCAGTGACCCATGAGTCCACTGGCTCTACGGGGGAGCAGTGAGGGACCCAGGCCTGCTTGCTTCTCCAGGCCACAGCCCAGGGACCCTAAGTGCAGTGACCTTTGCACTATCTGCCACCTTCCTTCAGTCACTCTCAAGTCACTTTTTCCTGGGCCACATTTCCCACAGCCCCCAATCATACTCATACTCATACCCTCACCTCAGGGCTGCACCTAAGTCTGTTCCCAGTGTGCTTCACTGGAGTCTGAGCTGCTATGCACTCCAGGCATCGTCCCCTCTGCTGCTACCTGCTTCTTCAGCACCCCTGGCTCCTACCAGCTCCCAGTGGCACCCACTGAGCTGTCCAGGGTGCTGATTACATCAGCCAGCCCTGTTGGGGGGGAGGCAACCTTCCTCCCTGAGCTCCCTGACAAACTGCCGCTGCAGCACCCTCTCATACTTGGCTACTGGCTCCTAATTGGCTCTCAGCCTTTTGGCTGCCACTCTCAGGCCCTTTTTAACCCTTTCCAGGCCAGTGTGGGGCAACTGCCCTGTCACACATACATCCTGACTATAATATACATGATTGGCTCAACCCTGCCATTTGCTATAGTATCAAAAGGAGTTGCCACTGATGGCAAAAAGGACTTCATAATTTAGTAAAGCAGAAATGAAGGATTTAAAATATTCTACTAGCGTGTGGAGAAATATGATTTCTCGTGTTACTAACTCTGTTAGAGTACCTAAATAAATTAATAAAATGCTTGAATAAATCCTGAATAATTTCACTGGAAGGTTTCCAAGCTATAGTTTGAATTTTGAAGTGTAGTTTCTCTTCAGTAATGGTTTATATCCATGGGGAATTAATTGAAAGAGAATATGTGATTTGGGATCCTGGTCCAGTAGGTTTTTTGTTCTGTTTTTTTTTAAATAGCATCTGAACTCTATTCGTTTAGGAGTAAAGTTTGAAAATCCTAGTTGTGTTCAAATTGTGAATTATAATTACGTTTAATAATTTCTTGCAGTTTGTGACAGCGTTCAGCGTGTATTGATAGGCACAACAAAATAATGAATGTTCAAAGGAAGTTCTAATTTTCTTTATGCCTTTAGTTGTTCCTAAAAAAACAATTTTCTTATAATCAAATTACTGTTTCTAATAAATGGCAGTTTGTGCACTTGTTGTTTTTCATTTTAAGTACACAAATAATTGTTCTTTATTTTTAAGATCTTCAGTTTTCACCCACTAGACCAGTGTTTCCCAACCGGTGTGCCACAGCACACAGGTGTGCTGTCAGGTCTGAGCAGGTGTGCCACAAAATTTTTTGAAAAACCACTTGGAGCTCTGGATTGGCTCATTGGTTCATGAATACTCATCAGTTCATTGAGAAACTGTATGGTGGTGTGCCTCAAATTAATTAAAGGTAGCAAGGTGTGCCACAGCAGAGAAAATGTTGGGAACCACTGCACTAGACTTTCAGTATAGCAGAGAAAGATAAAGAGCATAGGAGAACAAAGGTAGAGAAGGAAGAATTCTAGCTGCTCTGTGCTCTCAGTGATAGCTGACATTCTGAAAATTTTGATGCATTGAGAATCTTTTGCTTATTCTGAGTATGTCGGTAACGGTGTAACCCAAGTTAATTTGGCAAAGTTGTTGTGAGAACTGCCGAGAAACCCTTTTCTTCAAAAACTAAAAAGAGATTGTTTCCAATCACTGCCTTATTCAAAGCCCCACGAACACACACAGAATTCACAGAACAAAAGTGAAAAGAGGCTAAAGTACATTTATTCATAAATAAAAGATGGCAGAGATGTAACAGTCATATCTGTACTTTATACTTCATACAGTTAAAGCATTGCAGGAATTTACTGGGACCAGTGTTTCTTTTAACTAGCCTGTGGTGGTCTTTTTAAACTACACAAATGTTAAGTTAAAAACTGACATTAGAATTAATGTAATAAATACCCTCAAAGTTTTTGAGCATCTTGTATTCATTCATCTTTTAAATTTTCAAGCAACTCATCCTCACCATTTCTCCCAGTACTTCCTACCCCCAGCTGTACCAGTTCAATATTGAGAAGACACTTTTTGTTTCAGCAAAATCAGAGTATCTGTTGTGAAATTCAGGTCAGGAAATGGTATTAAAATGGTCTAACTTCTACATTTGTTTATTTGCATATGCTGTCTGTTAAAAAAACTGTTTTGTCAGTGATTTTTGGCAATACTCTGTGCAGTGTTGTAACTGTGTTGGTCCTGGGATATTAGGAAGGCAGAGAGGGTGAGGAGATGATGATTTTTTTTTTTTTTATTGGTGAAAGGTACAAACTTTTGAGCTTCCAAAGAACTCTTCTTTAGTTCTGGGAATTTAGCTTAGTGCATCACAGCTAATGCAAGGTGGAACAGATTGTTTAGCATAAATAGTTAATGCATATTTCAAGGGACCGGTCATATGGAGGAAAGAGCGGCGACATGATAAAAAAGCAGCTGGGTGGGTTGAAGGTCAATTTTTAACAATCCATAAATCCAGTATTTCTATTCAGTTCATAACTTTACTAAACACTGAAAATAAACTGAATAGAGATGCTGGATTTATGACTTACTGCAACATTCTATGACCCACTAATCTCCCCTGGTTACATAGCCTTAAATTTTTACAGTAGGATCTTAATCTCTACAAATGTGTCCAAGCAAGAAGGTCAAGTTTTTATAGTAAAATATTATCAGCAAGATCAAGAAAGTGTTGTCCATATCTTAATATCTAATTTCCTAAGGCAACCATCCTTATTCCAGCCTCTTAAAGTCTTAGAGCATGACGCTGGACCTCACTCTCCTCAGCATGACGCTACCCAGATCAAACCCCTACAGATCTGGAGGAGGCAGTGTTACACTTCCTATCCAATTCATAATTCTCTTACATCCATTGTTTTTAAACTTGGGACCTTTTTCTGATGATCCAGCATTGTATTTTTATTCAGACATGCGGTACTCACAACTGTCAATAATACTCATTCCCTAAGAAAATTCAGAAGTTAAGCATCTCAGTCCAGTCCTTAAGGTAAAGAAGTCATGTCTCCAGTGAGAGGATCCTGTTAGGCAGCTACATGGCCATCAGTACATAAATTCACTAAAACTCTATATATTAGTCAATCCTGTCTTTCAGCCAGTGCCTTAGTTTGGCAGAAGCCTTCACTGGCCGCTGAGATGTGGAGAAGATGAGGCTGTGTAATTTACTTAATTGTGGACTCCCGTGTTTATGGGATCATCCTGCTTCTCACTGAAGAAATAAATGGCTATAAAAATTACAATGAATAGATCTGTGGAGTTTCACACAATGAAGAAACATTTATTTCTGCTTACTTGACAATTTCTTCTCTTTGAGTTATAAGGTCTGCAGATTTGAACCACTTTGGAGACAAATCCTCCCAAATAGACATCTAAGATAATATTCTAATTTCTGAAGTAGGAGAAATTGATGTCTTTTCCTCGAAGTATAATTAACAAAGTCTGTAATTTAAGATGTAAATTTGAATTATCCTAGCTGTGGAAACTCTCAGTTGGAAGGAGTCTTTAGGGGAGAGGACTTTGCTCTGTTGATACTAACTGACAATAGGCCCTCAAATTGCAACCCATTTTACTTACTCTAAAGGAAATTCAAAGTAAGTGCAGATAAATGTTTCTGTTCATTAATACTCAAGGCTAGTAATATGAGCCGGCTTCTGGTATTTTTTCGTAATAACACATAATTCTTGCTCTAAGGTAAACAGCTAGTGCAAGAATAATGGGTGCCATTAAATTATTCATAATTTTTCCTAATTAATGTTATGGTAATTCAGTAATTAACTACTTGCAAAAATCAGCCAAAGACTTTAATGGAGACCACTGAATAATAGCTTTTTACATTGTGCTGATTCTATTTTGTAGAAAGAATGTGTGGTTTTGTTTTTAATGCATAAGTATTTCCTCCCATTTGGAATGTAAATGGAAATATGCACATTTGCAACACCTCCACTTTGAATATTCCTTTAGTTACAGTTCTGTGGTAAAACCTAGTGAAGCAAGGTGGAATGTTGTGCCTCAGTGACAGTTGTGGTTTTCAAGTGGAAAGTAAGCAGGAATATCTGGCAACTTCACGAGAGCTGCTCAGATTTTTATGCAATATCTTTTTTTTTCAGGAGTCCCATCTCTCATATCTACAAGTGAATTCCTGCAGGATTTACAGCCATTACTGTACAGAGTTATAAACTGCAGCTGCTCTAACTCATTTTATAATATGGTCCAAGAACAGTCTCTGGTGTTTGCCAGTGGGAACTTCTCTAAATAACTTCTTATAACATTTTCAATTTGCTGTGTCTTTTTTCTCTTTTCAGCATGACAACTATTCTTGGTGTAGCATGAGCATGGCTTCAAGGCTTTTTCTTCACATAATTGCTTTGTCTTCCTAAGATGAAGGAGAAGTTCTGTGTGTGTATACATGTATGCATATGATTGTTTACAGTCTCTTTCTCTTTCTCTCTCCAGTTATTTCACATACCATGGGTAGGAAGAGTAAATAGGATATAGCAATATGAATGATGTTCATATTTTTCAAGTTACAGTTCTCATTTATTTCTAGTGCCCAAATGTTTTATAGTATAACCAGGAAACATAGTTTTCAGTTAAAAATTAATTTTTCAAGGCTTCCCACCTCCTTCCTGCAAGACACTGGAAAGAAGAGAAATAGCAGTGTAGATTTAAAGTAATGTTCTGTTTTCATACATCACAGCCTGTATCACTTTGTGCCTTCTGTGATTTATTTCTTCTTGCTTATGGCATTAGAATAAGTGACTTTTTAGGTTGGTTACATACAGCATGGGACTACAAGTTGCAAAAAAATAAAATTTACATTCCAAGTACATTTGAACAGAAATTGGTTGCTTCATTAGTAACCATGAAAAGGCTTGTTTAAAAATAAATAATCTTGGTAAGATTTTAAAAGCCAGTAAAGTAACCAAAATTCAAAAAAAGGAGTAAAAATTGGTACTAAGAACAGGAATCTTTGAACATAATATGGTAAAATACTTAGGTTCCTTAGTTTTTCCTGGGATTTTGGCCTTGATTCACTACTTTAACTTGCCAAACAAACAGTTTTTTCCTTTATGAAGGTTGTCTTTCTGATGAACGTTTGCCTTCCACCATCACCTCTTGCCCTCCAGTCCTATGTGCTCACTTTCATTTGAGTGCCTGCACTGTTTTCTGTTTGGCCTAGTCAATATTTCCAGCAATTCCCTTCCTTCCATTGGATTTAAAATTGTATCCAAGATAGTGCTTATTTGAAGATGCAGTATAGTTAAGCTAGAGCGGTATTTCCTAACCTTTGGCTGAGGGTCCAAAAGTGGCCCTTGGTGTGGGGAGGACTTTCAAAGTGGCCTGCTGCTCCTCTTCTGCTGATTGCAGAAGGATGCCACTGCCCAAGGGCACAGGTGAGAACATGTTTCCATGGGGCAATAAGGTTGGTGCAGGCTCCATGTTGCAGCTGAAGGGGATGGAAGATGAGCAATCCCTTCCCTTGTTTGTAGCAAGGAAAGTGGTAAAATGGTTTGCATAGTTCCATAGGCGCTGGGGTCCCTGCTTGAGGCAGAGGGAGGGGAGCACTGATCTTCCATCCCCCTGACTGTGGAAGGGAACCACTGTCTAGGGACCCAGATGTAGTGCACCGAGCTGCAGGATGCCTGTTGTTTCCCCAGTGCAGCCACCCTCACTGAATTCCTTGCATTTGACAGCAGTGGGGGTCGTGCTGGCATAGATTGGTGGCTCTTCAATATTGTAAAAATGATATCTGTGGTCCTTGAACCAGAATGGTTGGGAACCACAAAGCAAGAGGAATGAACATAGGTCTACCAGCTAACCCTAATTCTAATGATATTATTTTTTGACTGACTTTCTCTGTAGTTTAAGGAAGTGTCGCAGAGTTTCCTCACTCTTGGATGCCTCTTTTTGACTGCACCTGGTGATTAGCTCTTCCTGGTTGGACACTGACTTCCTTTGCTTGTTTTGACCCACAGGAGTCCCAGAGCTTCCTTTTCATGGGTTGGCTCTAGCTCTTTGTGTCTTGGGCCTGATCAGACATGTCACTATGTAGGTTTTCATTTTCAGGGCAACAGTTTCACTAGACCTGGTGTCATTACAGTTCTTATGAAGACTGTGCCACTTTCTCAGCAGCTGGTAGGGGAATCCAGACACAACTGGCTACTTCAGGTACTAGCCTAGGGACGCTATTCCTGGCAACCAAGGTCTGCAGCATTTCAACCCTTGCTTCCATTTGCCTCGACTGCTTCCTATTCTGGACTTTGTATGCTTTCTTCATCACCACCCCTCTGGGTGGACCCTTCCCTTAAAGTCAGGATCCCAGGCTTCCACTCCTCCCGCCTACTCCCAGGTCATTTTTTCCTCATGAAACCCTGAGTATTACTTCGGATTTCTATATTGCAGTCCTTTCTTATTGCATTCCTGGCTTTATACAAGCTCCTACCTACTCCTGGCCAGACACATTCCATCTTTAATTACTGCTTGTTAGCCAAGCTTAAATCTTCTCCAGATGCAGGCTGCCATCTTAATTAGCCCCTTCTGAGTCACCTTAACTACTTCATGTATAGTATGGAGTGAACACCTCCTCAAAGCAAACCATTCCTCCTTTGTACTACACTATTTTCATTTGTAAAACTGCAGTAATGTGTACCTTACAGACATTGTCTGAGGTAAGTGATTTTACTGTATAAATAGTCTCTTATTTAACCAACATATGGATTTGCACCAGGTCCTTTAGACAAGTAATGGTGCAGCTTAGTTTTAAATGGCATACAGTGTGCACCCTCAGAACCAATTGCACTAAATAAAACTCACCATTTGTGCTGCTGCTTTGCAAACTTTTGTGTATGTAGACAGGCTACCATTAGCTTTAGTAAGATCTCTCCTATGAAATCTCATGTGATAAATAAATTCGTTAGTCTTAAAAAATGACAAGGTTCCTCGTTTGTTTTACTGAACTAGACTGACATGGCTACCCCTTTGGAAGTAGGCGGTAAAATTTTCTTTTATCTTCTATTCACATACCAGGATAAATCCAAACTCTTCTTGAGAACATTTTGTATTTAAATTCCCTCAATTGCTAATCTACCTGGTTCAGTTGTTAACATGGGTAACAACAGTTAACTTCTTTTCTGTATGATCTGTCCTTCAAATCACACTCCTGGTGTATCCTATCTGTGTTATTTCATTCAATTTTTTTTCTTTGTTTGCTGGAACTACAAAATCCCCTTCATGATGTAGTAGATTTCTCCATATTCATCCTGGTATTTCCTGTTTCCTTGAAAGTCTTGTGTAACTTTTGTTGCTTACCTCTTTGTATTTTTATAATTTAAATTAGAGGTAGTTCTAGTTCTGTTTTTTGTTGTAGGAATTAGTGCATTCTGTCAGTGTAAACTTACTAACATTTGTTATGATAGGAAATGTCACTTTTTGTGTTATCAGTTTCTGTGATGCACTGTAAATTGGGTGGGGCTTACCATTGTTTCACTTTTAGCTATTTGCCATTTTGCATTGGCCATGTCCTGTAACTCAGTCTGTGAATTGATTATAGGGCTCCGCATGGGGGACATTTTTAAAACATCACTATATAATAACTTGTGTTTGTCAGGTAGCAGTAATGCTGTTTTCTGCCTTCATTCTCACATTTGTAATTTCCCTTTGTATATTCCTTAAATGGGTCATACAGGACAAAAAGAAATTAAATAACGCTAGAATTAAAGCCTACAAAGGTTCTGTATCCATTAACTTCAAGAATGCCACCCGTTGGTTTTAATTGCAGCTTACACATTCAGTGGTCTATAAAACAGATTCTCCTTTTAAGTATTAGTCTGACACTTTAGTATTGAGGCTATTCATCCAGCTCTGTTTCCATTCTCCTAGAGTAGTAAGTCATTACAAAAGATCAGTTCTAGCTCACTTTGCTCATCTTGCTTTGAAATTACTTGGTAGTTTCTGAAAGCTCATCAGAAAATCCCAACGATTCTATTTTCAATTTTTTTTTCAGTGTGAACAACTGCAGTTGCTTTTAGTCATTAACAAAGCTAAATGTACAGTATTTGGCTTTAAACATCATCTTAATTTTTGCACTGTTTGGTTGTTTGTGGGGGGGGGGTGTTTGGAAGATTTTATACTTTTTGCAGCTCTATGTATGAAATTGTGTAAAATTTTCCTCTCCCCCTCTGTTTAGATGTGTGTGTGGCCAAAGACAAGCTTCATTCCGCACCATGTCACAAAGTGTGTTAATGTTAGTGACTTAAAAGGCTTTATGCTGAAATATATAGTTTATCCTTAGCTACACTTGCATATTCAGCAGCAGGACAGTTACAGAAAGAAATCAGGTTTGCGGTACATAAAAGCTGCCATATGAGGTCAGCCCAATAATCCATCTGACCCAGTATCCTCTCTCCAGAAGTAACCAGTAGCGGAGCTTCAGGAGCAGTATATAGAACAGGGGAATCTTGGTAGAGAGCAACCCCAAGTCTTCCTTTCCTGGCTCCTGGCAGTCAGGTTTAGCCAGGGTTTTAATTCCTGATTATTTCAGCTAAAAGCCAATGATGGACCTGTACTCCATGAACTTATATAGATTTTTTTTTTTTAATCCAGTTATAATTTTGGTCATCACACCGTCCTGTGGCATTGAGTTCCGGAGGTTAATTGGGAATTGGATGAGAAAATATAACTGCTTGTTTTCATTAAACCTGCTGCCTGTTAATTTCATCCACTGATTTCCATGTTAATCATGATTTCATGGACATCTGTCATATCATTCCCTTTAAATCATCTCTCTTCTAAGATGAACAGCCCTAATCTTTTTGATCTCTCCTCATATTGAAGCCATTCCATACCCCTGATCATCTTTTTAGCCCTTTTTTGAACCTTTTTCAGTTCCACTATATCCTTTTTTGACATGAGACAAGACTTGGGACAAAGCTTAAAGTGCTCAATCATGAAGGCTACTTTAGTTATTTCTCCTTTTAGTTGTTTCCCTTAAACCAAAACATTCAGACTGGAAGTGTAGCTAGTCTTTCTGTATCCAAAAATTCTATTATGTATACTGTACCTGGTAACTTTGAAAGGGCTTTATTAGTTCTGCCAACTGAGTTGTCTCTGTAAAACCAGTGCAAGAAATTTCTATAGTCTCGGGAAAGAATTAAAAGGAAAATGCTACCTGTGTTAGAAGAGTTTAGGCATTCAGTTGAGCTTCTGTGTGTTAAGAGCTGCATGTGAAAGAAATGTATCAAAGCAAACTGTTTTCTGATGCTCTGTTTGCTTTATGATTCTACCTAATTTCTTAGTTTTGTACAAACTGAATTTTTAAGCACACTTTTAGGTTTTAGGAACAGTGAATGACTTTTAAACCTTTTACTTCTAAAATGTGATTAGATCTGTTTCTTAAATCAAGTGATTTATATTTATGTTGCTGGAACTTTAGTGAATATTTAGTCTTTCCTTACAGAAAAATGCGAACTACCATGATATGTCTACGTGTGCTGTGAAGATCTCCACCCCAAAATCCTGTAAAAATGCTGCTGTTAGAATTATTATTAATCTATGACATCAGGGTACTGCCAGACATAAATGAAACCATAAATATATATGCAATTCCTCTAAATGTCTAAATAGTAAGCAATCAGTAAATTCTTAGATTAAAAAAACATTCATGAGCATTTGATCAAAGTGCCAACAAATGGATCTGTTCAAGAGATTGCCATCTCATCCTGGCTTACTCCTGCATCATTCATCATTTTGTATATACTCCTAGTCAGTCAGCTTCTCTTATACTATATTAGTGATATCCTTTTCACTGTTATCTTAGCTAAAAAACAGGTTTTGGACCATTGTGTTTGACCTCTTTCTTGGCTTTGGCTAAAACAAGATATGGTGTTTGGGCTTCCTCCCTTCAGATTATTTTAAAACTAGCAGGGTCCAGCATTTTATCTTCTTATATTGGCCTATATTTTAATATAACACTGTTTATGTTAGAATGTACTACAAGCTTATCACATCACAAAACTTAACCTTTGTCTGTTAAGCCAGTTTGTACCTTTCTTCTATAATTTAGAGGCTTTGTCCCAGAAAGCTTTTTAGCTCATTAGACATATTCTGAGTGTAACATGCTCCCAGAACTTGTCTTCCTAAACGCGTGTTCTTCTTTATATTTGAATTTTATTATTTTTCAAGGTGTTGTTTCATTGGCTTCACCACCTACAGAAGCTCTAAGTACATGTGACAAGTACCAGAGGGCTATATATATATATATATATATATAAATTCCTCTCTCACCTGGTATGTGTCATCCTCAACCTTGGGTCCTCTACCAGAGGCCTGGGAGTTTGAGGGTTCTGCGCAGTATCTTAGCTGTTCCTAGCACTGCACTCTTCTGGACAGAGAGCTCTGATGTTGTTCCTGGGATCTGTTGGAGCCACTCTCCCAGCTTAGGAGTCACAGCCCCGAGTGCTCCTACCACCACCGGGACCACTTTGGCCTTCACTTTCCACATCCTTTCTAGTTCCTCTTTCAGGCCCTGGTACTTCTCCAGCTTCTCATACTCCTTCTTCCTGATGTTGCTGTCACTTGGCACTGCTACATCTATCACCACCGCTGTCTTCTGGTCCTTGTCTATTACCACGATGTCTGGTTGATTGGCCAGTACCTGCCTGTCTGTCTGGATCTGGAAGTCCCACAGGATCTTAGCCCTGTTATTCTCCACGACCTTCTGTGGGATCTCCCATCTGGTCTTGGGAGGCTCTAGCCCATACACTGTGCAGATGTTCCTGTACACAATGCCAGCTACTTGGTTATGCCGTTCAGTGTATGCTGTTCCTGCCTGCATCTTACATCCTGCCACTATGTGTTGGACTGTCTCTGAGGCCTTTCTGCACAGTCTGCACCTTGGGTCCTGTCTAGTGTGGTAGACCCCTGCTTCAATGGATCTGGTGCTCAGTGCCTGTTCTTGTGCTGCTATGATCAGTGCCTCAGTGCTGTCTTTTAGTCCAGCCTTTTCCAGCCACTGGTAGGATTTCCCAGTGTCAGCCACCTCAGCTATCTGTCGATGGTACATTCCATGCAGGGTCTTGTCTTGCCATGGCACTTCTTCTGCTTGATCTTCCTCCCATGTCTGCTGCTGCCTCAGGCATTCTCTCAGCAGCTCATCTTTGGGTGGCATCTTACTGATGTACTCCTGGATGCTCTGGGTTTCATCCAGGACAGTGGCTTTGACACTCACCAAACCCTGCCCACCTTCTTTCCGGCTGGCGTACAGTCTCTGGGTGTTGGACTTGGGGTGGAAACCTCCGTACGTTGTGAGGAGCTTCCGGGTCTTCACATCGGCAGCCTCCATGTCCTCCTTTGGCCAGCTCACTATACCGGCAGGGTATCTGATGACTGGCAGGGCATACCTGTTGATGGCGTGGATCTTGTTCTTCCCATTGAGCTGGCTCTTCAGGACCTGTCTTATCCTTTGGTGTTACTTGGATGTTGCTGTCTTCCTTGCCTCCTCATCGTGGTTCCCATGTGACTGTGGGATGCCAAGGTACTTGTAGCTGGTCTGTATGTCTGCTATGTGGCCTGCTGGTAGTTCCACCCCATCAGTCTTGACTACCTTCCCTCTCTTTACTACCATCCGGCCACACTTCTCCAGTCCGAATGACATCCCAATATCCTCACTGTAGATCCGTGTCAGGTGGATTAGCGAGTCGATGTATATATCATATATATTATGCCTAAACACACATGTTTTTCATAGCCAAGCTAAGAACCTTAACCCTTTTATGCTAAAACCATTCTACAGTTATCCTCTAGTAAAGTGATAGTGTTTTTCTTCACTTCTCTTCTTTTAATTTTTTAAAATATTGGTAACTGTTTCAAGATCTTAATTTAGTTTGACTATACAAGTATATTGCTTCTAAAGTGAACCACTTCTCCACTGAAAGCGATTTGTTGTTTGACACTGTGGCAGAGACTTTGAGTGTTCTTTTCAAAAAAGGTTTTGATACTATTTGAAGCTGCAAGTTTCAACACCCTAACTGCAATTTGTTTTTCATATTTTATATGTGCACCAAGGAGCATCGGCTGGAAGACAAGAAATGAAGTTTGTTTTTCTTTTGGCCGAGTATTGGATATTTTTTTACTTTTGTTTGCCTTTTTAGGCAAGCAGTTAAAGGAGCTGTCAGGAGGCTTTTAATTCTTTTTGCTGAAAGGCACAATTTGTCTTCCTGAAGGGAGATCTTAAGCAGTAACCTTTGGAGATGCATCACTTTTTCTTTTTCAATGTGAATCTTACTTGCTGTAACCTGTGTGGGCCTTGTACCAGATGCACTTTAAATGAACAAATGAAATAGAAAGTGCCATCAGTGCAGTGTGTCATCTGGTAGCTTTTAGTCTTAAGATTTCACCTTTCCTTTTTGGGACTTGCGAGAGAAATTATCATGTAGGGAGATGGAAATTCTTTGTCCCAGCCATGAAGAAAGAAAGACATGAGGCAATGGCTGTTGTTCAATTATGCTGCAATGTTATTCATCCAGTGCATCTGGAAGTACAAACAGTAAATTGTACAGTGCAGCCCACCATTCTTTCCTTAATTGTTTCCACTTGCTTGGGAGGCTGATATCAGCTCTTCTTCCTATTTTGTTCCCACTCAGACCATTGCTGTGACCCACTGGCTTCCTGACGTGAGAGTTAAGCTACTAGAAAAGGGGGAAAGAATTGTCTCCATGCTTACTGGATGAATGAGTTCCAACCCATTTTACCATCTTCCTTAGGGGATACCTCCCTGTAAATCCACTCCCAGCTCTTGTTTGTCAAAGAACTGTGTCCCCTCGGTGTAAATGTACCTACACAGGGGATACCTGTTACCTATTGAGCTGTGACATCTTGACCTACTCTCTCTACCTCCCCTAACTGGTTTTGTGACCTGCTGTGGGGAAGGCAAAAAATTCCCACCATACCTCAACCAATCTGACATTCTTCTGCCTTCCTAAAATAGTGAGTAGCACAAGCACACAGTAGGTGATAAATCCTGATTCTACTATGTTGCAGGAGTGGGAGGCAGGTGCTATCGATAAGGAAGAGTCTGGATTGCAGGCATATAATATCTTCCTCTTCCCCAGTGCCCATGGTGAGTACCTGGCATTCTCTGGTCCATCTGGTACTTACTGTCTGCTCAGGTAAGTCGATTCCTTTTCCCCTCCCTTGTAACCCAGGTGCTTAAAGAAGCTGCCCCCACCCCTCCGATCCCAGACAAAGAGTTACCACATTCAGTTGTGGGTTAGCACGTTTGGCCCAAATCAGAGGAACTGAATACAAGAGAGTTGATGTACATGAGTGATGTGCTATTTCATAGAATCATAGAAACTGGAAGGGACTCTTGGCAGGACCCAAGTATGCTCTTAAATCATCCCTGCAGGGTGTTTGTCTAACCTGCTCTTAAAAACTTCCAGTAATGGAGATTCCACAGGCTGCTTAGGCAATTTATTCCAGTGGTTAATCACCCTCACTGCTGAGAATTTTTTCCTGATGTCTAACCTAAACCTCCCTTGCTGTAATTTAAACCCATTGCTTCTTGTCCTATCATTGACTGTTAAAGAGAACAATTTCTCTTCCTTGTAACCTTTAAGGTACTTGAAAACTATTACGTCCCACTCTGTCTTCTCTTTTTTTCCAGACTAAATAAACCCAGTTCTTTTGATCTTCCTTCATAAGTCAAAGTTACCAAACCTTTGATCATTCTTGTTGCTCTTTTCTGGGTTTTCTCCAGTTTGTCCACATCTTTCCTGAAATGAGGTGCCCAGGACTGGACATAAGACTCCAGTTGAGGTCTAATCAGTATGGAATAGTGCAGAAGAATTACGTCTTGTCTCTTTCTTACTCCTGTTAATATAGCCCAGAATGGTGTTTGCTTTTTTTGCAACAGCGTTACACTGTTGACTCATATTTAATATGTGGTCCATTATGGCGCACACATCCCTTTCCCCCGTAGTCCACCTTAGGCAGTCGTTGCCCATTTTGTATGTGTGCAAAGGATTGTTCTTTCCTAAATGGAGTACTTTGCATTTGTCTATATTGGATTTCATTCTGTTTACCTCAGATCATTTCACCAGTTTATCCCAAATCATTTTAAATTGTGCTTTTGTCCTCTAAAGCGTTTGCAACTCCTCCCAGCTTGGTATCATCTGCAAACTTTATAAGTGTACTCTATATATTGATGAATATATGGAGCATCCCTGCGGTACCCCGCTTATTATGCCATTCCAGTGTGCCTCGTTGATAATTACTTTCTGGGAGCAGTTAGCCAACTGGTTTTGCACCCACCAAATAGTAACTCTGTCTAGATTGTACTTCCCTTGTTAATGAGATGATTTGAGACCATATCAAAAGCCTTACTGAAGTCTAACTATACCCAGTCTCCTGCTTCCTCACTCATGATTTCTCCTGTCTTAAATTCCCTATAGGTTTCCACATAAAAGATGTATTCTCCATTTGATCTAGAATGGAGTGTACTGTATTCACCTTCCTTATTTTAAAATGACTTTTAAATGACATAATTGGGAGGGGGGGGATTGTTTGGTATTTTTCCAAAAGTCAGACTTTAAAACTACTTTTCAAAGTACACCATATCTGAGAAATTGGTGGGAGTTTTTCATCTTACATGTCAACATTTTGAGACTTCAGAAATTTTGATTCTCACTATTGGTTTTTGTACAAATGCCAAAGGACTATGACTTAGAATGCAATGTGGCAGAAGCAACCTCATTTGAAAGATATGAAATTGATTTTTTTTTTAGTTAAAATTAGTATGACTGGAGAGCAGAAGTGACCTAGATGGTTTTTTGAGTCTTTAACCAATAAATTCCAAGCATTTAGAATCATAGAATCATAGGGTTGGAAGGGACCCCACGAGGTCATCTAGTCCAACCCCCTGCCAAAAAAAGCAGGACCACTCCCGTTAGATCATCCCAGTCAGTGTTTTGTCCAGCTGGGACTTGAACACCTCCAGAGATGGAGATTCCACCACCTCCCTAGGCAACTTATTCCAATGCTTCACCACTCGCCTAGTAAGGAAGTTTTTCCTAATATCCAGCCTGGACCGCCCCAGCTGTAACTTGAAGCCATTGCTTCTCGTTCTGCCCTCTGTTACTACCGAGAACAGTCGAGCTCCCTCCTCCTTGGAGCAACCCTTCAAGTAGTTGAAGGTTGCTATCAAATCCCCCCTCAATCTTCTCTTCTGCAGGCTAAATAAGCCTAGTTCCTTCAGTCTTTCTTCATAGGGCTTGTGCTCCAGCCCTTTGATCATTTTGGTTGCCCTCCTCTGGACTCTCTCTAATTTGTCCATGTCCTTTTTGTAGTGGGGAGCCCAAAACTGGACACAGTATTCCAGATGTGGCCTCACTAGTGCAGAATAGAGGGGAATGATCACATCCCTCGATCTGCTGGTAACACTTCTTCTGATGCAGCCCAGTATGCCATTGGCCTTTTTGGCAGCAAGAGCACACTGCTGACTCATATCCAGCTTCCCATCCACCATGACTCCCAGGTCCTTTTCTCCAGTGCTGCTATTTAGCTGATCACTCCCCAGCCTGTAGCAGTACATGGGGTTTTTTCGTCCCAAGTGCAGGATTTTACACTTATCCTTGTTGAACCTCATGAGATTCCTCTTGGCCCACTGCTCCAGTTTGTCTAGGTCTCCCTGAATCCTGTCTCTGCCCTCTAGGGTGTCTACCGTTCCCCCCAGTTTGGTATCATCTGCAAACTTACTAAGTGTGCAATCTATCCCATCATCCAGATCATTAATGAAAACATTGAACAGAACTGGCCCCAGGACCGACCCCTGGGGCACACCACTTGTTACTGCCTGCCAACTTGACATGGAGCCATTGATTCCTACGCGCTGAAACCGTTGTTCTAGCCAGTTTTCTATCCACCTTACAGTCCACGCATCTAACCCATACTTCCTTAATTTGCCAATGAGAATGCTGTGGGAAACCGTATCAAAAGCCTTGCTAAAGTCAAGGTATATGACATCAACGGCTCTTCCCGCATCCACAAATCCAGTCATCTCATCATAGAAGGCGATGAGGTTGGTCAGGCATGATTTACCCTTGGTAAATCCATGCTGACTGTTCCTGATTACTCTATTTTCCTCCAAGTGTTTCAGGATGGATTCTTTGAGAAGCTGCTCCATGATTTTTCCAGGGATTGAGGTGAGGCTGACAGGTCTGTAATTCCCTGGATCCTCCTTTTTGCCTTTCTTGAAGATAGGTACTATATTTGCTTTTTTCCAGTCCTCTGGCACCTCCCCCGTTCGCCACGAGTTTTCAAAGATAATGGCCAACGGTACTGCTATCTCATCAGCCAGCTCCCTCAGCACCCTTGGATGCAGTTCATCCGGCCCCATGGACTTGTGCACATCTAGTTTCTTTAAGCAGTCCCTAACCTGACCTTCTGTCACCAAGGGCCTCTCTTCTTCTCCCCAGTCCCCCGTACCTAGTGTAGTGGGCTGGGAGCTGACCTTGCTTGTGAAAACTGAACTAAAAAAAGCATTGAGCACTTCAGCTTTTTCCTCATCCTCTGTCACGAGGATGCCTGCCCCATTCAGTAAGGGACCTACACCATCCCTGATCCTCTTCTTGTTATTGATATACTTGTAGAACCCCTTCCTGTTATCCTTCACATCCCTTGCTAGTCGCAACTCCATTTGTCCTTTGGCCTTTCTGATTTTATCCCTGCAGTCCCGAGCAATGTCTTTATATGCCTCCTTAGTCATCTGTCCTAGCTTCCACTTCCTGTAAGCGTCCTTTTTATGCTTCAGCTCAGTGCAGAGCTCTCTGTTAAGCCACAGTGGGCGCCTTCCACATTTGCTGTGCTTTCTCCTTATCGGAATTGTATCTTCCTGTGCCCTTAGCAGGGTTTCTTTAAAATGCACCCAACTTTCTTGGACACCTTTCCCCTTCAGATCAGCCTCCCAAGGGATCCTGCCCATCAGTTCCCTGAGGGAGACAAAATCTGCTTTTCTGAAGTCCAGGGTCTGCGTTTTGCTTCTTTCCTTTAATCATCAACTTGAACTCAATCATTTCATGGTCACTGCTACCCAGGCTGCCATTGACCTCTACTTCCCTGATAAATTCTTCTCTATTTGTGAGCAGCAGATCGAGAGGCGCAAGGCCCCTCGTTGGTTGCTCCAGCATTTGTACCAGGAAGTTGTCCTCAACACTCTCCAGAAACTTCCTGGATTGCCTGTGCACTGCTGTATTGGTCTTCCAGCAGATGTCAGGGTAATTGAAGTCCCCCATGAGAACCAGGGCCTGTGCTCTAGAAACTTCTGTCAGTTGTCCACAGAACGCCTCATCCACCTCCTCCTTCTGATCTGGTGGTCTGTAGCAGACACCTACCACAACATCCCCCTTGTTGCTCTCCCCTCTAAACTTAACCCACAGACTTTCAACTGGCTTGTTTCCACTTTCATAATGAAGCTCTGAGCAGTCAGAGAGCTCCTTTACATATAGTGCTACTCCTCCCCCTTTCCTTCCCTGCCTGTCCTTCCTGAACAGTCTATACCCATCTAATGCAGAGCTCCAGTCATGCAAACTATTCCACCACGTCTCTGTTATCCCAGTCATGTCATAGTTCTTTGTCTGCGCTAGTGCTACCAATTCCTCCTGCTTGTTTACCAGGCTCCTTGCATTTGTGTATAGGCACCTAAGATACCCAGCTGATTGCCCTACTTTCCCATTTTGATTTTCAATTCTATTGTATCTACCTCCCTGGATTTTCTTTTGGTGTTGACCTCCCCCACCTGCCTCAGGCATTAGGGCTTCATTAGAGCATCTAAGAAAGTTATTTGATTCCCCCCGCATGTTCCAACTATCCTCTCTTCTATCCCTGGAGTTACAGTCCCGGCACCCCCCAAGTTCCATCCCATCCCCCTGGTCTCCCACATAGTCACTTACCTGTGGGCTTTGGTCTCCTTCCCCCTTCAGACCTAGTTTAAAGCCCTCCTCACTAGGTCAGCCAGTCTGTGTCCAAATACGCTCTTCCCCTTCCTCGAAAGATGGAGTCCATCTCTGCCTAGCAGTCCTTCTTCCTGAAACAGCAACCCATGGTCGAGGAAGCCAAAGCCCTCCTGACGACACCATCTTCGCAGCCAAACGTTCATCTCCAGGATGGATCTGTCTCTGCTCAGGCCTCTACCCTTGACCAGAAGAATCGAGGAGAACACCACCTGTGCTCCAAACTCCTTCACCCGTGCTCCCAGAGCCCTGAAGTCACCTTTGATCTGCCAAGGATCACCTCTCGCAGTATCATTGGTTCCTACATGGATGAGAAGCATGGGGTAGTAGTCTGAGGGGCGGATGATTCTCGACAATCCCTCCGTAACGTCTCGGATGCGGGCACCTGGCAGGCAGCATACCTCTCGAGAGATCTTGTCAGGGCGACAGATGGGTGCCTCCGTCCCCCTCAGAAGTGAGTCCCCAACCACCACAACTCTACGTTTCCTCCTAGCTGTGGTGGCTGTGATCCTCCCAGCCTCGGGGGTGCATGGCCTCTCCTCTTCAACCTCCTTCACCGTCTCTAGCACCGCATAACGATTCTTCACCTCAACAGAGGGTGGGTTTTGGGCAGGGGTGGAGCACTGCCTAC
>ML682005.1:40416530-40563688 GCA_007922195.1 Podocnemis expansa
GCTCAGCCACTGGCTTTTAAAGCCTTTTCTTTCAAGAAAAAGCAGTGGATCTTTTGATCGACCTTCTACTGCTGCAAAATCTTTTCTTTGGGTTTCATTTGATGCACATTTTTTGTCACTCTGCATGTACAAAGTAAATTTGTCAGGTTGAAGGGGTGGTGGCATTCAGAGCAGGATATGGGCATATTAAAACTGTAGAGCAATTATGCAGTTTGCCTTTGGTGCGCATATTTTCGGACCTTAAAGCTGTGGTGTGCATGCAAGCGTGTGGTATAATTGATTTGTCCTCAGTTTACATTATTGCTGCTTTAACAACTGTTTTGGCCACATGGGTGATACTCTCCCACAGTGGAAACAGAACTGTGGAGGGGCAGATTGCAACCCTTCAGACAACTGCAATAATATTTATGCACAATATGCTTTGTGAGATATCATTTGAAAACTAACACCACATGGTCAATAATATCATAAAATATATGTAACAGTGCTGTATCTGAAACTTATGGACACTGTTTGATTCTATGCTTTAAAGTCTGTGACTGAAAGGTGTTTAAACCAGGCATGGCATGTTAGAGGATGTTGGTAAACAGGTTTTAACCAGACAAAGAAAAGTGACCAGTACCTCAAATCAGTTGTCGCCAAATTCTGTGTGGTGTTCATTTATATCAAAGATTGTGGCAAAAGAAGATCATTTCCATAGTAGCAGCCACCAGCAGGAGAGGAACTAGCTTGGATCCTTACCCTCCAAACCTCACAATTCCTTTACTCAGATGAACTACTGAATTTTATCTGGGGGGTACTCTTGAGATGAATACCTTTCAAAGAGATGTATAAAGAGAGGGGAAATGAACTCATGAGTTACCTTGCACTTTCAGAAGATAAAAGAGGTGAAGCAATTTGATCTCTGTAATGGATCTTAGTCAGGCCATCCAGTAAAGAGCTAAAAACTTTCAGAAGATAAAAGAGGTGAAGCAATTTGATCTCTGTAATGGATCTTAGTCAGGCCATCCAGTAAAGAGCTAAAATGCAGACTGCAGTGAGAGGAACCATCTTGAATAACAGCTGTTTTTCTTGCTAGATTTAATTTCGGGCTTTTAGATGCATGTTTTCACTTGCGTTTGTTTATGATTTTCTCTCCCTTTTTTCTTTTACTTGGTATCACTTAATCATTGCTCTTCCATTAATAATTTGTTTTACTTTTAATCTAAACCAGCCCACTGTTGTGCTTTGAATTGAAATGATTGTTATTCCTACTTAAGGTAATAAGCTCTATTTTGGTCCCTTTAAAGGAATAACATACTACATTATTTCCCTGAGTGTTCCAGGAGAGGGTGGGGCACTTCAGGGCAGATGATTTGGGATTAGGGATTTATTTGGGTCACCCAGTAGGGCTGGATTAAGGGGTCCCAGACTCCCCTATACCATGGAAGCAAGCACTAGGTGGCAGGATCTGGGCTAATGGGAAGCTTCCCAACTGATGTTGCAGAGGGGTGGGGTCTGCAGCCCAGCCAGCCATTGGGGGTGTGGAAGGCCAGAGACCAAAACATTCCTTTCCCATTCCTGGGCTGAGGCGGGGCCAGATTTTGGTAGAACTGTGGGACACTCCTTTTAGGCCAGGAGCCATGGCTGCAGTTCCTAAACCCCTCCCTTAATCAACTGTGTCATCCTGCATTTAGTAGCTTGGTGATGGAGATGAAGTTGGGGATATTGTGCTGGGGGCATGCTGCAGGAGTCAGACCACTGAACCCAGGGCTGCACAGTAGACAAACACAGACTTGGTGAACTACATGCTTGTCTGCTCTTTGTTTGTGCTCAAGTCGAGAGCCACAGCAGCAGAGCATGGAAGGGACCCAGGGCTACAGGAATGGCGGTGGTATGTGACCTTTTACCGGCCTGTGCCGCAGAAAGTTACAGGGATGTTGGTTATCCTAACCTCACAGAGGTCAGGAGTTAGTGTAGTCCTCCTTTTCTTTGAATGTGATGTTAGCCTGGCTTAACCAGAGAAAGTGGGTAGAGAGAGATCCAGGCATTTCTCTGAGGCCTGATGTGGAAGCTGTGCAGAAGGCTGCGGCCATGGTCATTCATGGGAACAACATGAGCCTGGTAGGTCTAGGAAATACTAGCATACTACAGATTTGATTATTGAAAAGCAGTTAGGCCATTGATAGGCTGGGAGAGCTTGAGGTCTTAACCCACCTTCCTTCACTGCTGCCAGAACATACTGGGTTTTTGAAGAAATTATACAGTTTATAGAGTTGCAGTCACTTGTCCCAAAAGAGCCCAAGGGTCCTGTCCCCCCTTCTCATTGCCCACCAATATTCGGATTGAGAAATAGCATGCACCTGTGCCACCTACAGCCACATACGCCTTCCTACCTGTAGTTCAGATGCTGACTGTTAAAAGTGTGGAACCTTTTGAGGCATCTGACATAGGTATGTTTTTGTTTTAATGTTTTTCTGCAGCTGGAAGCCTCCTAAAATGAATAATGGTATCTTAGACTAGCATAAAATCCCATGTTAACTTCTGAGGAGCAAAAGGCAAACAGCTATTTAATGAAATGTGTGCATGATTGAATTGACTTGCCTTCTTAATTAGCAAGAAACTAGACAGAATCTGATTATAAAATCTTCTATATCTTCAGCTCTTGTCACACAGTATCATTTGGAAAAACCTTTTAAGATTTTCAAGTAAGAGTACCTGGGAGGGGAAGAAAAATCTTATAAATAAAAGGTTTATTTCAATGCACAGTTTTGAATAGATGAGCTGTTGTACATTTTTGTAGTGGTAGAAAGCTTGTCCATTTAATTTCTAGTTTGCCTCTTACCCATTACTTGACTTCATGTTTGTTTCTGTAATGCTTGGGTACATTAAGTTGTTAAAATAATTTGATTGGATGGTATTATAGTAGCTTAGGATGTAACATACTTGAGTGAATATAAACTTAGTTTAATCTGAATAAAAACGTTGTCAAGATAGTTGTGAAAAATCTCTTTAACGACACTGGACTTCATTTGTTTTTTAACTAATAGAGCAGGAAAACTATTAAGATATTTTAAAATGGACAAAGTCTAGTAGCTGCGAGAGTGTGATATAATTAATATCTCAGTAGATCACATACTGACTCTTGACCAATTGGCAGGTCGATGACATCTTAGGAGAAGGCAGTGATGATAGTGACAGTGAGAAGAAGACAGAAGAGGAAGGAGAGAAGCCACAGAGTAGTACAACCGAATCACTAGGAAAGAAAGTAGAACAGAGGCCTGGATCATCATCCTCATCATCAAGTGAAAGGAGCTTAACAGGCAGTGTACCCAGGTATGAGTTCTTCAAATGTAAGAATGTGTTTTTTATATCAGAAATTCAACAGAATGATATTTAAAATGGGATTCACTTATGCTTTATGTACAGTCTTCGAAAAATGGAGCTGGAGTATTCTGCAGAAAACATTTATTTAAAAAAAGCACAGTTTCCTCCCCAGCCATTGAGACAAGTGTAACTATAAGCAATTTTATATTAAACTGGATTTAGCCTTAAATCATAAACTATACATAATAAAGGAATGCTGTCAAGATAGAATACTTCTACACTTGAAGCCCAATAAAACTTAATTTTTCCAAGTTTGCAAATCTGTAGAAATGAATAAAGTACCCCTTCAAGCTGAGACTTCATTATGGTCTTAAAATTCCAGCAGATAGTCATTTGCCATCTACTACCCACCAAATGGTAAAGAAGCAAATCTGACGTGGGAATGCTTGTTGGGCCTTCCTTCCTTCTTACCTTTCTGGGCTCCATTTTGATTACCTCTGTAAATACTTCAGTTTCTTAAATCCCAATTCTGCAGCCTAAGTTTGCAGCCCTCATATTGGAGGCAAATGTATGTATCAATAATGAACGAAGTGTAAATTTTAGACCTGTCAGCTTTTGATTGTCTAAGTCACCTGTTCAAATTTTTTGTATTTTTATCATAACTCAGAGAAATATTTGTATGCAAAGTGTTTTTTTTTTTAAATTAACTAAAGCATCTCTATCTGTGGGTTACGTGGTAGTTGTGCAGTTATATGTGGGCAAGGCCATGAGTGAATTTACAGGTGTACAAAGAGGTATATCAGGACGGACGCACGCGCGCACGCCCCCCCCCCCCTTCGGCTTGACGATGATTATGAGGAGGGCCACAGCTGGGGTAAGGTACAAGGGTTGCTGTGGAGGAGCTATGTAGAAAGCCTCTATAGGTCTTGCTATCTTGGTCTTGGGGTTCCTGCACTCACTTGTCTATATATGATCATTTAAATTCATCAAGTAAATTAGAAAAAGCAAAATATCATTAGTCAAAACTGTTCTGAAACTGAGCTAAAATTAGTCACTGTACTTTGACAACTGCAGCTACAGATAGCACTTTCAAAAGTGCTCATCAGAGGCTATATTCTCATCAGAGTGTGTGTTGAAACTCCAGTTTGACTTGAATGGGATCAGAGAGTTGGGCTAATGCTGAGCAGTTTTGAAAATCTCACTCTGAAAGACTTGAAAATTTAACTAACATGTTTCCATTGATCTGTCCTAACAATGTTCAGTGCTCCACCAAAGACCATAGGTTCTGAAAAGAGTGGGGGGAAAAAATGAGCAGTGTTGTAAAGAATAGAGTTCTGGTTAAATCATTCTTTAATTTTGTTTCCAGTATGTGAGGAACCTATCAATCTGTAATTGACTTGTTTTTTCTACAGCAAAGGTTTATAGATAAGCCTGACCTTTATTGTTTTAATGAAGTATTCATACTCATTCATTACGGAAGCAGATATGACCTAGAAACTAGATCAGTGTTCGTCAAACTGCGGGTTGCGACCCAGTGCTGGGTCGCAGACCAGCAGGCACTGGGTTGCGTCACCAATGCGGCACGCAGGGAGTGGAGGCAGCTGCGTGTCACTCCCTTTCAGCCTGCAGGAGGATGAAGTAGGAGGATGAGCCGTAGCCAGGCACTGCACAGCAGGCCTGCAAGGTTCTAGCTGGGAGTCCTAGTTCACATTGCCTGAGGGTTGCAGGGCATGGAAGGATAGAAAGACTGCATTTCCCAGTGTGCCATGCATGAGCATGTGCCTTTGGTTTCTCTTTCCTAGCTGAGTGCCAGGCTAGTCTTTAAGTGCCACAGAACTCTTTTTGCTTCTTTTGCTGGTTTGTAAGTGTTCGGGTTGCTCTTGCCCAATAGCCATATGGATGATGAATGGCTAGAGCCTGTGGCCTTCAGGCCCCCTCCCCCCAGTATGGATGTTTGGTGTACTTGTGGCAGGGCTTGCCCTGTTCTAGTGAGCCTGGAATGAGAGGCTCAGGGCTTCCCTGGGGCAGAAGCAACCTGTGGGGCTTTATCTTGGGGCTGGGACCCCTCAGGTACAGTTGGGGTGTGAGGACTGGGAGGTAGAAAAGGCATGGGTAGCTTCTGGGATGTGGCCGTGCAGGTTTGGTGGGAGTGGAGGGGGCTTCAGACTCAGCTGCTGACAAGACTTTCAGTGATTGGAGTGGGTTTTGTGTCTATGGAGAAGTGATGACAGCTGGAGGAGTTTCACTCAGGACTGCTATTGTTAACATGTACCGAAGACATTTCCCATTGTCTTGCATCTCACTGGGAATAGTCACGGAACATAAAATGAAAACCCACAATTTGGATTTATAATGCAATAATCTTGTTCTGTAGAACAAAGTCTAAAAACCCTAGAGGAGTAGCACTGCTGTAGAGCTAGTAGTGATATGCTTAAGTGCAGTATGGAGGTGTTGGGAACATGGCCCAAGACTACACTATAGGTAATATGGAGGGATAGAAAGACGACCTTTTAGCTGAACGACTAAAATTGTTGGTGGAGAGAGAGGAGGAAGGTGTAAATGTCTTTCAGCATGGTCCAGAGGCTGTCGTCTCTGGTTAGAGATGTCATTCCCCATTTCCACATGCTGGCACAGAGGGAAAAAGTAATGGGGCTTGCATGGAAACTCATTTTTATGTATTATTTTCTGGCCCAGGAGTATCTAATTAACGAATATGAAGTTCCTGGCATGTAACGGTCTGCTGCAAAAGTGAAGTAGTTTTTCTTTTTTGCACAGCCATGCTAGATCCTGGGGGAAGTAAGCATGTGGCTGCCACTCACTCCACAGCTGGTGTGCACTGCTCCTGGGAGGGGGGGCATCCCACCCCCACAGCCATGGTCACTGTTCAGTTTTCTGGCAATGGCTGCTTTTTTTTTCGTGGAGGGTCACTGCATGGCAGAGGGGTCCCGAGCTGGGTCCTGAGGAAAAATGTTTGACAAACACTGAACTAGATGATTAGGTTTAGGGCTGTTTGTGAAGGTTTTTG
The DNA here is from genome assembly GCA_007922195.1 of Podocnemis expansa. Classification (NCBI taxonomy): domain Eukaryota; kingdom Metazoa; phylum Chordata; order Testudines; family Podocnemididae; genus Podocnemis; species Podocnemis expansa. The sequence goes on from ML682005.1 coordinate 40,422,862, forward strand.
TAAGGGCTTTGAAGTAACTTTGTCCCCCTGAGAGAATATTGCTAGCCCAAACATGGTAAAATTACATTCGTAGTCAAAGACTGAAAAAGCTACTGGAAAACGTATGATCATGGCCTAATGTTCTAGTCCAGGTGTTCTTGGAGAGGAAATTTAATGTGGTTAAGATTTACAGATGAAAATCTTAGTTAACTGCCTGGGTTACTGCAGAACCGTTACACTAGAGGGCTTTATAGATATGCAAGTTCTATAGAAATAAAGGTTAGGGTATAGAAAAGCTTGAAATGCCACTGACTTAACAAAATTCAATAGTATGTATTAATTTTTTCCAGTTAGGAAGAATGACTCTGCCTGTGAATGGAACTACCAGTTTTGTTTTTTAATAAAAATTGGGAAAAAATTGATATAGTAGCCTGAATGCATTCACTTTGATCAGGTATGATCATAAAAGATGATGAAGTGTTCCACACAGAATACTTTTCAAAATAAATCAGCTGTTGTAACTTCCTGTTACAATTAAGACTGTAAAATGACTGCTTAGTATGGACATCTGTTAATCTGTAGCTATATGGTTGAAGGTAAATTTACTTTCTGGCATAAATCAATGATTCAGTTAAAAATTTTGTGCAGTAATTTACGGCTGTAATCGTTTCACAGGACCAAATAGAAATTTCCTAATGGATATTAACCAGTACATTGCTATTTCAGCCAGCAGGTAATGCATTAAATGTTTGTGTCAGAGTTCATTCCCTGTCAGCTGTATGCTTGTGGTCTGAGGATTATAGTTACAGGAAATATTTTAGTGATTAGTATTGCCATCATATTTAATGTGGAAGGACCCTTTGGTATCTGTAGATCTGGTTGCGTAGGTGAATATGGAGCACTGCCTGCTGGGATTTGTAGCCTCAAGAGGTTGCAGCACTGTAAAAGATGAGGATGGCCACAGAATATTACAGAACTGTGGACCACACACTGACCATGAAAACCTAAAAGATGAGCTTTAGAGAAGTTAGTTTGTTTTCTAGCACATTCAGCGGTATTAATATCCACATTGGGAGAGGGATTATAATTGGACTTGATCATGATACCATGATCCCGAAATTGCAGTATTGAATATTGGAGTGTGCAGTGTTTGGGTACTGGAAAAAACTGTGGTATTTGTAGTTGTATTATCATAATGGTCTGAATCATAATGGGCATAAAATAATACTCTCCAAGAATATTTGAAGAAATAGTATATGATGTACTTAAAATAGGTAACAACACTCCAGTTACTGTGCAGTATAAGGTATGCATTCTTGTGTACCAGGCTATCACTGTGGAAATCTGTAAGATATGATGTGAAATGCAAACTGAGTTGTCGGACTGGATATTTTTTTTTTTTGCTAGCTACAGAATCTAATACACTTTTAAGGAAAAGTAGAATATACACCTTTTAATTGTTTGCTTTTAAGCTTAAAATAATGGTGTTTATTACATTATACAGAAATATGAACATTAACTGCAAAATTCAGGACATTCTCTGGTAGCTGCCCTAGAACCATGTCTAAAATTCTAATAAATGGTGACCACACTTCTGTGAAAAATAATGAATTTCAGAAATGGCAATACCTATCACTTTTCAGAATAGAAAAGGAATACCTTTTTCACATTTTATTCTGTTATGGCTTCCTGAAACTACATGGGTGAAGCCTGTGTTACGTTCTATGGTGTCCTTTAAAAATCATAGCTCCTTCTGCAACTTGATTAAAGGAAGGCCTTTTTCTCAACCTTTTATACTTAAAAGGACAATCATCTGCTTGCACACACTGAGCCATGAATATATTCCATGCTATACAAAATATAAATCAGTCTTGAAAAGGCTTGTTCATTATAATACTATTTGCATTTGTTCAGTGACATGAAGTTATGATTTGCATGAGAACTTAAAAATAATACACTGAAACAGTAAATATGTAATATTCTTAAAAGCCTAGTCAATCGAAATTGAACTGTATTTATTTTGTACATAAAGATTTCTTGTACTCTATGCCTGGCAGTAATCTCTGTCTTTAGAGTTCTTTAAATTTTTAAAAGAGAAAATTTGGAGATGCATCTGAGCAAAGACCTTTAAATAAATGGGAGTTTTGCCCTTTACTTTGGGGGAAGCTGGATTGTGCCCCAGATGCATCCTGTGGATATTTTTACTCGCTGAGGGACAGTGAAGTGTACTTGTTAATGTAATAAAAACATGTCAAGCATAAAGTCTGTTCCTTTAATTCTTGAATAAGTAGTTATAAATTATCAAAATTCAAAGGCTGTTTCAGTAAGTGTTGGTAATGATTAATGTCAACTAATATGGAAAAGCTTTTAAAGAGACTCATACATTTAATCATGAGTGTTTTCCTCTGTAGGAGAAGTAGCTAAATAGTCACCTCCAGTTGCACAGTATACACTTGTATCAAGAAAAAAATATTTAAATATTGAATATATTTGAGCCTCATTTACCTTTTAAGTGAATAATATTAGTTTGCTTTGTTTCAACTGCAAGGAATTTCAGTAATTCACTTGTCCTACAGTGAGTACTGTGGACACGGGCAGTAACAAGCAATATGTTTTGGTTTTACAGGTCATACCCTGTATGCATTTTGAATTTGAATGCTGTGGGATTCATGCAAGGACAGAAACTGTCACTGAATTGAGGCTGTGTGTTACACAGCAGTAGGTTTAGAAAGCATCTTAAATTTAGTGCTGAATTTTCGTGTTTACAAGTTGTTCTCTTTCACAGAATCCTGTTCCAATTTGTAGTCTAATATGAGATTTTTTTAAAAATATTTTGTATGCTTGTATCTTCTGTACTATTCTATAATTGCACTACATGATGGGGACTTCTCCTACTTTCCTATTCAATTACTGTTTTATGTGGTACATGGAGTTGTTTTAGAAACATAAAGGAACTGGTTCTGCCAGAACATGGTTTAGACTCAGTTATGGCAAATAGGTGAATAGGACTTTCTTTTTACTACCAAAAAAGACGAAAGATGAAAAGCGTGTTTTACGTCAAGATACACCGTATATCATCACGTATAAGCTGAAAATTTTGTGCCTGAAAATTGGTTTCAAAACAGGCACTCGGCTTATACTCAGTAGAATACGGTAGACAGCCCCAGCCAGCCCTTTCCCTGACCATGCAGCAGGCCAGAGCCCCAGTGTTGCCGGGTGGCAGTCCTGGGCAGTCTGCCGGGGCTGGTGCTGGAGGAAGGAGGGGTCCCTGGTGTCTGGAGTAGCTAATAAGGGGGCCCTGGGGGGGGTCAGCCTGGACATTGAGGGGATATTCAGGGAAGCAGCGGCAGGGCCCAGGGATTGGGGAGGGGTTCTGGGAGTTGGGGAAAGTGATAGGACAGCTGGGAGGGTTTGGGAGGGGGGCAGTTCAGGGAGGCCAGGGAAGGGGGGCAGCAGGGTTTGGGCATTTGTGGGGGGAGGTCAGGGAGTCTCGAGAAAGTGGCAGGAGGACCCGGGGTTTTTGGGGAGCCCAGGGAGCAGTGACAGGGACTGGGGATTTTGGGGGGGGGGTGCCTGGCAGGCTGGGAAGAGCGGCAGCAGGGGTTGGGGGTGTGAGGGGGAAAGGGGTGGAAAGGGTGTTGGGGAACAGGGGAGCAACAGCAGGGAACTGAGAAGGGAGCAGACAAGCCAGCAGGGCAGCAGTGAGAAAGGGGCAGAGCAGGGGGCTGCAGTGAGGGAAGGTCAGAGCAGGGGGGCAGCAGGAGGAGTAGGGGGCAGCAGTGAGGAAAGGGAGGAGTAAGGGGCAGCAGGAGAAACAGTGGGCAACAGCAGGAAACTGAGAAGTGAGCAGGGGGTAGCAGTGAGGAAAGGGCAGAGCAGGAGGGCAAGAGTGAGGAATGGATGGCAAGGGGGCAAGGGAAAAGCAGCAGCAGAGATTTTGGGTAGGGAAGCTGTCAGAAACTCCAGAGGAGTCCAGAAGCAGTGGGTGGGGGGTTAGGGGCCAAGGCCAAAAGGGGACCTTGGCTTATAGCTGGGTCACAAATTTTAGCTTCTTTTTTGGACTCAGAATTGGGGGGTCGGCTTGTGCCTGGATCGGCTTATACCCGAGTATATACAGTAGCTATGCTTGGAAGGATTGCATTTTTTTTTTCCAGTAGATGTTGGTAAACATCAGTTTCACCTTATAGACATTGACATAATTGAAATGTACAGATTGGCAAGAAAGAAGAGTGCTGCTTGAGAACTTTGAGTTTGATTTAAGGATATTTACTTTTCATTTGGTAGATGACGTTAATAATTGGAGTGTTAATGGTTCTAATGGTTATAAAGCTTCTTCTTGAATCTCAACATCTAGTATCATTAAATAATTATCTAACCCCATCCATAATTTCTCACAATCATGAAAATTTAAATGAATAAAAATTGAATTTAAAACACTAAAATAGAGCATGCTTAAAAATAAATATTGATATCCATCAAAAACAATTTTTTAAATTAAAATTGAATTCTGGTATGTCTAAAGATAGAGGGGTTTGGGGTTTTTTAGCGTATAGTTCTTGTATAGACAAGGCACAAGTAGCATTGTTCATGGGTGCCTAGTTTAAGTAACCTCTCTACTTTGCACCTCAGATTTACTTCAGCTAGCTACACCTCAGTAAACATTATGGTACTTCGTCTCTGCTAGGATTTTACATCAAGATACATTTCTAGATACAAGAACCTGCACATTTTTACACTGAAGACAACCTCAGATAGAACTCCTTAATGTCTTAAACAGTAACCGATAGAGTATCTTTTGTATATAGCATGTCACTAATCTTACCTAGTGTACAAAATACACATTCAATCTCATCCATCCGTCAATCTATGTAGTAGCCGTCACCTAGTGTATGGTGCATAGTATAATGCAAGGTTGGCAACTCTACTGGGCATAAACTGGGCTAACATTGATCCATGTTATCAGCACTGCCTTTTTGTTCCCTAGAAGTCTAGCTTTCATTTAAAAAGGAAGTATCTCTAGCCTTTATAGCTGTGGAGAAAACTTTGAAAACGTTAAATAAGTGTAAACTGGTGCTGCTTGCCTTCCCGAGTTCATGAAGAGGCTTGCAGTAGCTATGAAAATATGAACTGCCTTGATCAACTCATAGAGAGCTAATTTAGATGCCCTGTGATGATTTATATGTCAATATTAACTATATTACTGCTGATCAAAGTATCTAAGGGCACGTTTACACACAAACTTTTGCAGCAGGCTGCTGTCATATTTCAGTGAAGACACTGCCTACTCTCATGGGGGAGTTCTCTTACTGAGACAGATAATCCACCTCCCCAATAGATGGTTACTGAATAGAATTATATTCCACTAGCAAGCAAAACAAGAAGCATTAAAACTGCATGTGGTAGATCCTTTCCAGCTGTTTCCAGTAGAGGAAGCAGATGGTCTTCGCTTCCGTTATAGACTTTTGACACCCTCTGAGGAGACACCAGCACTGGTAGCAGCAAAACCCAATCCAATACCAAGGCACTTTCCTTGAAGAAGTTAGAAATTTCTTTATATGAGAAAATCTCGTGAAAACAGATTTTCTTTCACAATGCTTAAATCAAGGCTAGAGAGAGCAACTATGAAGTATGTGCTCCAGACACCTTTAACTATATTTTAGATTACTTGTTTTTATATCCATCCTTGGTTTAGAAACAAAGGCTTAAACTTTATGGCATAAATATAAAGAAGTATATTTTGGTCTTCTCTGTTTCTGATAAATCTAGGAAGCTTTAAATATTTAGCTAAAATTCAAAAAAGCCTTGCACACTGTTGAGTTCGTGTTGTTGGATTATATTTTTCTCCAGAGATTTCAGTCCTATACTTAATAAGCTGCTGCACTACCAAGTGATAAAATATTTAGTGCTTTTCAGAAAGTCTCCAGCCTTTGAAATTCTGAATACAATAAAACTTTCATCCTACTTAAACTAAAACAATTGATACTTAGATTTCTTAGCTAAAAGAGATCTGTAAAATTCTGAATATTCAAAACATTCTCGTAAAGTTTTTCTCATACTCCAAAGCAGTTTTGTCATTCAAACCTGTTCTTTGTTTCCTGTAACTTTAGAAGCAACTTGGGCATATGAAAAATATGTGTTTAATTAGATGTACTGCTACCTCTAGGTGACTGGTAGCATGAAGAACATAAAGTTTTAGCTCTATCAAGAAGAGAATGGAGTGTGCGTAGGAGGAAAGTATTTAAAAAATGCGTAGAAATTATTGATATTCTCCTGGAAATACAGGAAGGTTTTCTATAGTAAACTTTTGAATTCATTATGAATATCTTTCAACAGTCCTTTTTGTTTAAAAAAAATTAATTGAGCTTGAATTTGTGATTAAACTTATTGTATCATAATGTTTTATGCTTGGCCTATGCTAAAAAATTAGGATTACAGACAGCAGATTACATTGACCTATCTGTAAGAGCACCTCTCTTTTTTCAGCTATTCTTGATTGTCAGGGCAATCCTATGGGCTACATACAACTGGTCATAAGATGCTGCACCTTGAGATTGCTGTGAGTCACACTGGCAGCCATGAAGGTGTACAGGGGATTAGGTGCCTTAAAGACATCTTTTTGCACTTTTTCCTCTGTTTCTCAGTTCAGTCTAGAATCAAACCTACCCAATCTGGTACAAAATAATGCGGTTTATTTGAAAACCTGTTTTATTGTAAGATCATCCTTGATCATTTTTGATTGCATGCTGTTGCACCAAATTAAGGGTTTTTTTGGGATTATGTTCCTTTTGCCTTTCTTTAATCTATAGCTAGCTAGCTAATGAGATCTAGTTATAGGTCCATTTAATTACTGTATATGTTGTATAACTGACATCAGGTGCCTTTTCCCATATTTCCTTTATGATCAAATCATGCTGGGCTGGATTAGGTCTCAGAGCTTGGCTAATACCGCAGAGTTGAACTGATTTCAAAAGGCCAGTGCAATGTACTTGTTGGCTCCAGCAGTGTGAGTAGCTTGTGTTACTGTGTCTGTCCTTAATTCCGTATTGTGTACTGAATCCTTTATTGCAATTTGAATAAAAAATAAGCATTGTCGTCTAACTTGGATGCTGTAATTAGTAGAACATTGTGTGCAGCCTCACAGTATTCCCTGTTTAAGAGTTATTGTCCTGCCTTTGAAGGCAATTAATAGCAGGTTTTAGCAGGAAAAACACAGAATACTAAAGGCTACAAGATGAAATAACCACGAGACCAAATCCACCTGTGTTCTCCCTGGGATCAGAAGAGATGTACTCTGCCACTTAAAGAACTCCATCGTGCTGAAATGGAAGAAGTACAAAAGCTTCCAGTAGACTCAATCAGAACTCTTGTTTAATTGTGTTAGATTGCTGATCAGGTCCACATCATTTCATAACTTAGTCAGTCATGTTCCCTGTGACCGAGGCAAGAGCACATTTACCTTTTAGGTAAGTGCCCCCATGAACACTCTATAGCAGATACAAATACTGGTTTTCTTAAATTTATATCTTCATTCAAAAATAATATTTTGAGAGATCCAAAATTAAAAATTTAACAAAATAATAAAAATAAATCTCTGTATAAAATGCCCAGTTTTGAAGGGATAGAGTCCTGTTATCACAGATGTAACTTGGTAGATGTAACTGATTAGAAATAAAATTCTCAACTGCAGCATATTGAAGAGTGCTTTAAAATTACTTGAATGCCATGCATTTCTAAGAGTCAGGTATCAAACTGAGTTCTTTGTATATGTGGAATACATCAGCCATTTAAAAATAAGTGCAGCTTCAGTTTGTTTTTTTCCAGAGGCAGCAGTGACACTCTCCAGACTGAAATCCAGGATGCTCTTCTAGCGACAAGTGTTCCAGTTGGCAACACATCCTGCTGTTTTCACATGAGCAGGCTGTTCTGCAGAATTTTAGTGTCACTTCTGTTTGAAAGAGATTTTGGCAAGGGGTTTAAGAGGAAAGGGACTCTGAGTCTGTGCAGCATTAGACACATCCTTAATTAAGAGTACTATCCATTTTAAATGTATCCATTGTAAACATTAAAAATAAATTAGTTACCATTCCCAGCCAGTCTTAATGAAAAGCTCTTGTGTTGCCCAAAATCCCTACATAAAAAACAAAAACAAAAACAAAAAAAAGCCCACTTTCAGCACAGATAAAAGCTTTTTGAAGTGTCTCAGACTAATCTGTTTAGTCTTAGAAAAGATAATGATCCTGCTTCAAAATCCTCCTTCTGTCAGTAAGATCAACTGGAAATCCTTTGAGTCCTAACAAATGAACATTTTGGCACTAATTGCCAGAAGTTTCTGCAAACCACAGTATTGAAGAATCTGGTGACAAAGGGTTAAATACAAACAGCAGCAGAAGGTTACTAACAAATGCTTTAATATTATGTACTGGAAAGCAGCAATGTACAGCAAATCAGCATTTAGTATTAAAATATAATTTCTTAATCAAGCATCTTTGCATAATTATAGAAAATTTCGTATAAAATTACAATGGTTTTACTTGAAACCAAGGTTAACTATTCTAGGCTATAAGGGTACAATAGGAATTTTCTGGTATTTATGATAGTCTTTGTATAAAATGGAATCTGGTGCAATGTTGTAAGTTTGAAAGAGGAATTGCAGAACTGTGGAACCAGTGGCCTGTAGGTGTTTGAAAATATTTGTCCAAAATGAACTACGTACAATTTGCCCCTCTATAAATATAATAGCATTCATAAGATTGTCATCTATCAGATACTTGCAGATCTGTCCAACCTAGAGGCACAGGAAAAGTGGATAAAAATGAGTCCTCTGAAATAGATGAATTCTTCTGAAAAATGGCGTCTCTATGAATATTTTATATAGACTTGCTATCTTGGATATGCAGAACAAAAAATACATAAGACAGTATAACAGTAAGTTAACTTTTAACTTTCCTAACAGTTGTTTGACCCTTTTGATACAATATGTGATTTTGTATATGCTTTCTATAACTTGATCTTATACTTATTTGTGTTTATAGTAATAGCCAAGTTAATACACTAATCCTAGTTTAAATTTCATAGTTATGATACTTCAATTATTGCAATCTTGGCTATGTTTTAGTGTGCATTAATTAACATGTTAACTAATACCATTTCGAATGGTAGTGTAGACATTTAAAAAAATGTTGTTCTACAACACAGATATGTCTTGCTAGTTGTGTTTGTCCTGAAATATTTGTCCCAAATATACATCAGGCTTTACAGTACTATTAGTCATTTAAAATGCAGCTAAAAAAATCAACTCTACCCTTAGTATCATTCTTGAATATTTAAGACCCCTTATTTCCTTTCAAAAGTAAGACAAATAATATTTACTTCCTACCAATCCTTTGTATATTGATCACAAATTTTGTCTCTGATGTGAAATTTTGTCATCTGTCTTCCCTTTGACTGTTCTAATACACAGAGCATTATTTTTAGTAACTTACTAAACAAAGGGCAGTTGTGCATGGATAACAGGGTTGTCACACTTAACTTATTTTCTTGGGGTACCTTTGCTTCATACAAAGTAGGTTGCCTCAGAGTGAAAATACTGTGTAATAAGTGGTTTCTCTTTTTCTTTCTAATCTGTACAGAAGAGATCATGGTAAAGGATGCGTGAAGAATCTATTCCAAATGTACACATACACATCAGTGCTGTAGAGCTCTAATCAGAATTTGCACCTATTTCTTAAACAGGGTTCACAAAATTTAAGATGTCTGTAATCTAAAGATGTAGTGTGTTGAACAAAAATTTCCAGTCACAAAAGTTATTAATACAGACAGAAAATTATCATTGGCTTGTTATAAAATATTCCAATTTTGTATTTTTAGGAGGAGACTTTTAATGTACAGAGAGGAGTTAAAACATTGGGAATGGGTCACTTAACACTTCTCTCTTCTTTTGATCTTGAAAGTCTTCTTCTCCCCAGAGCAACAGCTACCAATTTCTAGTAATTAGAAAAGGTTTTATTTTAGGGGAAATATCTTCCTGGCATCTGTCAGTTAGTAGTTTTGGATTCAGACCTGTAGCATGATAGCTTATATCTCTTGTGACTTTTACATCCTATTTAGTCTGATAGTTCTTGTTAGTCACATAAATGACTAATTCTTTATCAAATTATTCAAAGTTCTGTGCTTCAGTGATACCTTAAGACAGAGTTCCACAGGCTAATTGTACATCGAATGGAAAACTACTTTTTAGTTTGTTTTTACTTGCTTGAGTGCCAGATTTGATTGCCTTATTTATGTACTGATACCATGTCCCTTCATATTTGTCACCCGTGCGACCAGTCCTCATCTCCAATGTTTTGCTCTATGTAAGATCACAGAACAAGGAGCTTGTAACATAAAACCAATGTTAATTCATACAGCAAAATAGAATACAGCTTAAGTGCCTAAAACTACTGTTATTTTGACTCTACAACAGCCATTCTGGGTCTACAGTACTGTTCATCACCACATTTGCTGTTGTAAATAGGTGTACGCAAGTTCATGATTTCAATTCTGTAATCAGTTTTCTTACCGTAACTGTACTTCTCAAAAAAGCTTTCATGCAATGGGCTGGTCAAAAAACAACACAGAACGTACTGTGTGTCATGCAAGTGCAGTTAACTGTAGGCAGTTGCTAAAGTGGTCCCTTCCCGATCAGCAAAAGACTTCTGATAACAGAGCAAAGTCTCTGATATAAAACTTCATATCTCTTATACAGATTAATTGTATTAAACTATGGTACAGATTTCAGATCTAAAGTTGGAACTATACAAAGAAAAAAGTGATTGCACACTTGGAATAGTGACTAAGTTTGTTTTTTTTAAATGTTTAAACTTTGCAAATTTAGGACCATGACACTTTTACAAGATGATCATGGTCCAAAAATTTGAGTCTCTGTAGGGAGCTTTAAAAGTGCAGGTACCCTTTGACTCTTACATTAAAAGTTATTGTTGTTAACATGACAAGCTTGTGGTTGACTTCACTTGGACGGAATGCATAGGAAAATAAATGAAAAAGCTACAATGTACTCCATACCAAAGATGACGTGTAGTCATATTTTCAGTGTGTCAAAATGGACACATTTTCAGCATCCTCTTATATGCTTTCAGTATAGTCTTGAATGCCACTTTTTGGACATTGACTCTGTATTTGTAATATACACCAATTCACCAATATGTTGGTGAAACAGTACAGAATTTTATTAATGGTTGCACAGTGGGAGGACTTCCTTTGCACTAATATTTCTCATTTGGAGTTTTCTTTGCTCCAGTCATCATCTTTCATCTTAAATTATATGCATCTGAGACCTTCAATCTTTATGCATGTTAGTGGAAATATTACATTAGCATGACAAAATGATTGAGTTCTGTCTTGTCATTATAGTTAAGTTAAGCTTTGGAGGCGGGTATTGCTCAAGTCAAATATTCTTTACTCTAAAATTATTAAAGAATAAAAGTATCTTTTTTAAAATGTTCTCATTAGAGAGATTTCTTGATATTTCCAATTAGAGATGCTATATGTATTTTCATTGTAGAGGGAACAGAAGAGGATAGAGGAAAAAACAAATAGCTTTGATTTGCTTCTGCTTATTTTGTTAAAGGAAATTTTGGTTCTTTTTAATTTTCACAGCAAATGGAAAAACATAAAAGCTTGGTCCTTCCTTCCAAACTTGAAAAATCAGCAATCGTGCTGACTGTAATCTGTACTACACATTGATTTCTGTGGTGCTGGATCGACAATACTTTTTATGGAAAACTTCTATTTACAAAGCTCATAGACTCCTAGGTCAAAAGGGACCAGTACGATCATCTAGTCTGGCCTCCTGTGCAAAACCTAACCCACCCATTCCTGTAATAAACCTCAACACTGTAGGAGCCTGACTTCAAGAACATGGAACGGGAGCAAAAACTTAAGCTATTATTGCTTGAGGGCTCCCTCCGTCCCGCCTCTGACCCCGGTGCCTCTCTTTATAACTCTGAAGGAGTGCAAGTTAGTTGTGCCCCATGCTATAGAGGAAGGCAAAAAGCTGTATATGCAAAATACACTGTATTGTGTAAATTGAGTGAAACTATACTTTTTAATAGCATTTCTAGTAAGAGTTTTAAAAATTATTTACTGGAAAGTATTTTATTGACAAACCTCTGGTTTATAATGGTACCTCTTGCTTCCTAAATAAAAATGGGCCTTGTAGGGTTTGTCTATGAAATAATTCATCTCAGTTCATGAAAACGAATTGATTAAAGGCACCAGATGCAGAGAATTCTTGGTCCTGGACCTCACACTTCCAGGGCAAGACCCAAGAGTGAGTATCTTGTGAATAGTCTTCAAATAACAGAATTACAGATGAGTAACTTTTACCTCTCCTGCAATAAGATCTGTTAAGTGTTAAAACAGTTCTTATTTAAAGGTCAGTTTTCAGGTTAGTATTTCTAGTTGCCTGTTTCTCTTGTATTAAATTCAAATGATGAACCAAATTTTAAAAATATGATTTACATCTCACTAATTCCCATTTCCTTGCAAAACCCATCAGTCTCACCCCACTTTTCAGTAAATGCATGTTAGCACTGTTGTATGTGTTGTTATGGTACCAAGTCTGGGGAAGGAGAGTGGGAACTGGAGAGAGAGAGATTTCAGTCTGGGTTGGTTGGACAAGGAGGCTGGGTGGAAAGAGGAAGTGAAACCGGTTGGATAGAGAATGAGACTGGTTATGGAACGGGACTGAATATGGAAGGAAGTGGAGGAAATAAAGAATTGTGAGTAAGCTGACTGGACTGACCTTTAGATAATGAAATCACAGGGGGAGACTAGGACTGAGTGAGCAAGGAAATTGAAAGATGTAAAGCCAGAGGAGTGGAGACTGGGACAGGCTAGATGAAGAGACTAGGACTGTAACAAGTACAGGTGGGAGTGGGAAGGACAAAAGAGGGAAGAGTGAATTCCCTTCAGAAGCCTGGAATGGAATCCATGATTACTTGAGTCTTCCCATTCCTCGGCTGTCAGCAAGCATCTGTGAAATCCACTGAAAAAATGCACGTCTTATCTCACTTAATGCTGGCCCCATTATGAGATGGCAACCTATTTGTGCTGCTAATTATTCTATTAGTTTAGGTGGCAAAGCTCTGCATAATGGATCTAAAGATTCCAACTCTGCTGTTACGATTGTATGGGAGTCAGTACGGAAACCCATCTTGAAATTTGTTGGTTCAGTTTCCTGTTTTAGAAACAGGAAGTCTCTCTCTCGCTGTCAAAAGAACATTAAGGCTTGCAAAGGTAAGAAATGCCAGAATTCAGGTTTCCTGTGCAACCTTAATTTGTCTCCATTATATCTCAATCTGTATGCACCATCTTTGACTATTATCACACCCTATGTTTTCCATGGGACCTCTTTCTTATTCAGCACAGTAGACACAGTGATAGCTGCATTTTTTGATTTTCAGAATTCTGTCATTTACACTGAGGCACCCAGTAATTAATAAACATTTTGTGAGGTTTTTAGCTTATATTTCATCACCAGTCTTTTAACTGTACATTTTCCATTTGAAAAGTGGAAAGATATTTGTTCATATGAAGTTAGAACTGTATGTCAGTGCTAAATTGCTGAGAATGAGTTCTTTCAAATAACAGCAGTACTTAATGTTTCTTTTGTGTTTCCAGGCACTATGTAGATATTAACTAATCAGTCCTTACAAGTCCCTTATGAGTTAGAATAAATATTATCCCCATTTTATAGATGGGGGGGAAACAGATTGGGAGGTGAAATCACTTGCTTACACCACATGAGTCAGTGCAGACCTGCCAGGTCATGCCTGTCATGTGGTACTCCCACATACAAGATGTCCATGCTTTCCAGTTGCTGAGCATGAAATGTCACATTTGTAGCTGGGCTCTGGTCAACCCAAAAAGGGCTTAGACTGCAATTAGTACTGGCCTGCCTAAGGAACATCACAGCAGGCACTTGGGTGGCCTCTGGCTGCTCCCTACTGCTCCTACCAGTTCTCAGCCTTGGAAGTGTGGAGAGGAAAGGAGGCAGCATTGACCCTGTTAGTACTGTGCAGGAAAGATGAGAAGCTACTGAAGGGGGAAAGAGAAGACTGGACCTAAGGGGAGCAGGAACTATTATGGGAAGCAAGAGCTAATGGGGATATACTGGTGCGGTTGCTCCACTGTGGCGCATGCAGGATTAAAAGGTGCCTGTGTGTGGCAGCCAGTCACTGCCAGGAGCTGGCAGCCAATCAGGGGCAAGCAGGCAGGATAAAAGGGAGCAGCAGAGCTAGCTACAGAATCTGCTGTGGGGAGCTGCAGGGAGAAGGTCTTCCTCCTAGCAGGCTGTCTGTGGGAGCCAGCACCTCAGAGAGTTCAGAGTGGGAGACTGCACTGGGAGCTGACCAGGAGCCCAGGGATCTCTGAAAGGAGCAGACTGCGGCAATGGCTGGAGTAGCGTTCCGGGGGCAAGGATCCAGTGGTGAGCGACTGTGGGTGACAGGATTGCAGGGAAAGCGACCTGGCATGCCAGGAGCCGCACAGGTTCACTGGCCATTGGTGTCTCTTTTTATCTAGTAGCCAGGACCAAGGTGAGCTGGACTGTACCCCAGAAGGGGTTTACTGAGGGGACTTGGCTGGAGGGCTCAGAGCCTAGAAGTGGACTTGGGAGTGGAGTCTGTTGCGGCAAGAAGTGGAGCACTGATCACCAGGTGGGGAATCACTTGAGCATTCCCCAGTACCACCACTAGGAGGCACCTTCCAGGTGGGCCATGTGCTGCCAGCCACCTATAAGGGGAGACCCAAGAGCAACAGGTGAAGAGGAGGAAGGAGACCAGTGCCACATCAAAGCAACACTGTTCCCTTCAAGCCTCTGCTGGTTGCTCTAGCTTTCCACAAACTTTTCTCTCTTTCCCATCACCCACATCTCTTCTGCAGAGTACAAAGAGCTTATTCCTGCCTGGCCAAACTTTCTCTTACTGCTGAGGGAACCCCACCTAGGAAATCTGATAGTTAAGCAATGCCTTTCACCAGCACTAAATCCTCATGTTTTCAAAACTGGTATTTACAGTTATATTTGACACAATTTTTTTTAAACTGTGCAAGTTAGCCAGTTAATTTGCATAAAATGTCATGAATTTTCATGGTATTTGGCAGCTGTGTTAGTGACAGACCAGGGATTAGCACTCAGGACTACATGGCCACACCCTGTGCCCTTTTAGAGTTGTATTTTTTTGTTGCAAAACAGTTTGAGTGATGGTGAGTGTCAGCTCATCCCCCTATGGACTCCTGAATGTAGTGGATTTATAACAGTCTAATATGATGATAAGCTGTTGTTTTTTTTCAGGCTTTACTGTACGGGGTGTATATTATAGAGAAATTGGTCATGTTGTGCATTAGTGTGTACAGTTAGCTCTGTGCATTTTGGAAGCTTCTATGCAGCTCAGAATACCAGAAGTGTGCATGGTCTGAACATAAAACTCAAAATTTAAAATGTAGCAAGAAAAAGTCATTTTAGGAATAGCATTGAACTTTCATTTAACATATGACTGTAGAAACAAGTCAGCTTTTAAATTTTTTCAGGCGCTAGTGTTGCTGTACTAGTGCCAACACTAATGCAGATACAGTTTACACTTTTGCAACATGATTCGGCCCTGCACAGTTTCCTTGGGTTTTGAAGCCAGGTAACAATCTTCTGCGAACTAGGGCTTTACATGGGTGGCTAAACTTCCAGCGTAGATTATTTTACTTATTGCAAGTTCTTAAAGTAACAAAAAATGTTTTCAAAGTGGGAAAATTGACTTGAAAACATGTTAAAAAATATGCCCGCTACCCAAAATATTTTAGAACTTCTAAAAAAGACAGATCACATATATGCAAAATGTCCTTCAATCAAAATATGCTGTTGTTTATTTCTTGTCTTATTTATGGCTGAATATAGGAAACCTTATATGGGGGAGGGGGGAGCAACACTACAAATGTTTATTTCTTGTCTTATTTATGGCTGAATATAGGAAACCTTATATGGGGGAGGGGGGAGCAACACTACAAATGTTTCAACATTTACATCTAGAAAGAGTTTTAAACCAAAGCATGTAACTGTTACCTATTCAGAAACCTTTTCATGTACATTCATATACAATAAAGGCTGAACTTGTATTTGAGTATTTTGAAAATATTTTTTATACAGTAGTCTGTTATAGACAAAATGGGATTTTTTTTTTAAACTGATGTACTGATGCATAGATTCTGAGACCAGAGGGGACTACTGTGATCATCGAGTGCAACCTCCTGCGTAGCACAGACCATAGAACTTGGCTGAAATAATTCCTGTTTGTGCTAGAGCATATCTTTTAGTAAAACATCCAGTTTTGATTTTAAAATTGCCAGTGACTCAGAATTCACCACAGCCCTATTTTCAGTTCACCTGATTCTCACTGGACGCTTGGATACATAAGAGATCTGACAGGCACTGCTTCTCAAAGCTGAATTAAACTGAAGTGACATTAGCAAAATGCAGAGGATGGCATGAGCTTTATAGTTGTCGACTTTATCTGTTTTTAGTTATTCATTTGAGCTCAGGAAAGTTCATTGTCACTTTACAGATATGGTACTCTGGGCATCCTCTCTCCTAATTATAGAGGTGGTACTGAGAATATAATGCTAAATAATTGAATGTCCATCCTTACTCAGTTGCTTAATGAAACAACTGTGTACTTGTGCATGCGCGCACATACGCGCGCGCGCACACACACACACACACACACACAAGCCTCTTCCTCAAAATGGAAGGTTGTTATATCTAAACAGCTGAGTTGAACTAAATAGGAAAACTTTGCAGAATTATAGTTAATTGTTCCTATTAAGGATAGCAACAGTGAAATTTAGAACCAGAGGAATTAGGGCTTAATGTAACCTACTGGAGCTTCCACAAAAATCTGCTTCAGCTTGAAAGCGCAATGAATGCTTTCGAAAATCATTCTTTTTCTTCCTCCTAGGACTTCAAAGATGGTGTGTGTTTTTTGTGACACAAATTCTAGTTACTGTGTTTAAAACATATTTAAAAATATTGTGTAGAGAGAGAGGTATGTTTTGTCTAAAGTGCTTTTTTTGGCAGTGGAGGCAGGAGTAAGGATGTCTGTAATATGTCCAGATTTATTTTGGAAATTGCATATCTAAACATCTATAAGCGTAAAGATATATGGGAAAGCTCCAGGAGTTATTTTTAAAGGGTCTGGATTTTAGGAGCATAAATGTTTTGATGGTGTTGCTGTCTTCAATCATCTTGTAGTGTATGCTGTATACACACATTACCAGCCTACTGGCATGCCTTTAAGTTAGATTTCTCAGGACCATCAGCTTCATGTAGGCAACTTGCATTGTAATAATGATTAAAAGCCCAGAAGTCTTAGGTAATTCATTTCTGTGAATGAATAGTAAAATGTACATAGCTCAAAACATCTAGGTGACTAGCTGAAAAAGATGTATCAGGTCCTTGATTTTTCAGTATTGTCTGTCAGGAAGAATGCTCTAGCGCCAAGTGAAAATTAAAACAGTCATAATTTACAGACAAATATTTTCCCCATTAATTTTTTCCAGTGTTATGTATCATCTGATTTCCCAAAAGCCCTTAAATTTGATTTCTGTATTTTCATCACTTGTCAGTTTGGAAGAAGGGTGCATTCTATTCAGTTTTTCATTTTCTTGAGTGTGACTGTGCTATGGAGATATTTTATTCCATCTCTCTAACACACACAGATCAAAAATATTCCCATTGGAAGAAATACATAGGCTTAATTTATATACCCCCATAGGAATGCAGCAAAATGTCTTTGTCCTTTACCAATTTTGAAGTTATAAGATTATGTAAATTGCTCCAGCAGGTGTTCAGAAAACTGAACTATTCAGGGAGTATCATCATACAGTATTTGTCAATAACTGGATTGTAATTATGATTTCTCAATTGTTAGACATTTTGCTTCTGGTTTTTAGACAAATTATATGTGGAACTAGTGAGTGTTGTACTGCTGCTTCAGACAGTATATTAATTGAGCTGTACAATGTTCAGTTCAAAGCAAAATCATTGATTTTTAATTACTTTTCTATTTGCATTTCAGTTACTTTCTGTAAGAAAGTGCATTCTTATTGGTGGATATAACCATTAGAAAATGTTGGCTCACACCTAAATATAGCCATTACATAGATTTGGTTTTTGTTTTTGCTTCCTAGGAAGGTACACTATGACTGTGTACTTTTATTTAAACAATTGAATAGCTTAATATTTTCAGACGTTCATTAACTGAACATTTTTAGAATGTTAGAAAATGGTGAATGATGTATTGCTTATTTGCTAGATAACTAAGTTTTTGCTTTTGGCTTGTATTAACCTGCATGAGGATGGTAACTAGCATTTAAGTAAATACACAAAACAGCATGTAAAACTTTATTTTTACTAAACAAACCAACCTTAAGTGTTGTAGATATATATCCTTCCCTTACTGAAATATGTTTCACATTTAAAAGTCCATGGTTTATTGAAGGAGCAGAAGGATTAACTATAGTGAATTAAACTGAATATTTCAACTCAGCCTGAGGAAACTTTCATGACTAAGTGAAAGTGACTGGAGCTTAAACTCCTACTGGCCTAAGTCTGGAAGATGAGACACTAGTCTCCTGAATTACTTAGATTATCCTTCAGACTTCTAAAACTCATAGATATTATCCTTCTTTTCGCTCCATTTTTATTCTTTGAGTGGGAGAAAGAGACAAGATTTCGTGCCTTTTTTTTTTTCTTCCCCAGCTCCCAGTCAATTTCTTAGCTTTGAGTAAGTCCAAAAGAAAAAATTCTCCCTCCACCTACAAAAAAGGCAGCTGATCTCAGAGGCTTATTTAGCAGTTCTAGGTGTTTGGCTAGTGATTTCTACCAGTTCTTCTTCAGGCAGTGCTCCCAACTGCTCCACGTGAGGTGTTTGTGCCTGCTGCAGCACCGGTCGCAGAGATTTTTCCTCAGTCATGGCTCAGGCAGCTGGGGGATGACAGGCGCTCAGGGATTCCCGCTCTGGTGATGTCAGCCAGTCACTCTCCTGCTGCCATTGCCCTCAGTTCCTTTCTACCGCTGACGACTCCGGATGGAGTCCACGGTGGCTCCCACTCAGGACCCTTCAAAAAATAAAAAAAAAACAGGAAAGAAATTAGAAAAGCACACAGAACATACAAATAGAAACATCATCGGGAAAAAGAGCAGGCACGATGCCGAACTCAGCCAAAAACTGCTTTAAGCGCTGTGCTGAATGTAATGAGGCAATGTTTGCCTCAGATGGTCACAGCTCCTGTATCAAATGTCTCGGAGAGGGACATCCCTCTCACAAATGTCAACACTGTAGGAGCCTGACTTCAAGAACACGGAAGGAATGGGAGCAAAAACTTAAGCTATTATTACTTGAGGGCTCCTTCTGTCCCGCATCTGACCCCGGTGCCTCTCCTCATAACTCTGAGGGAGCGCATAAGCGCGGGTCTAATGCTTCTTCACTGGTGCCCAAAAAACGCTCAAGGGACACCGAGTCTATGCCACAGCGCTCTCAGCGGACCCCCACAGATGTGGGTAATGAAGCCGCAGTTGCCTCTCATAAGAAACCAGCAAAGACGGTGCGCACCTTGGCACCGATTCTAGCGCCGCACAGTCTGACAGCGCTGGCAGTCCAGCCTGCACCGAGTCCTGCACCGGTGTTTGCAGCGCCATTTATGCCCACACCAGCCAGTCCCCCAGTCATACCGGCTCTGACCACGGTACCGCCAACATTACCGCAGCCGAGACCTAGCGCAGTCCTGTCAGTACCACACTCACCAGGGACTTTCTGCCCAGCGATATCACAGCCCTTGATACCACAGGGCTTAACAACACCAAACATAAGAAAAAAATCTAAGAAAACAGCAGAGGTGGACTTAACCGTTCATTCTGCTCCCGTATCACCGCTGTTCCAGACAGATTCTTCAAGTACCACTACCCCTTCTACATCACCATCAAGGGGAACCCTTTCTTTGGGCACTTCAAGCCCTGAGCCAATCAAGGCACCACCGCAGCAGGCTGATCAGGCTACAGCCTCCAATTTAACATGGCCCTGGGCATACCCCCCCCCCCCGGGCTATTCTACACGCAGCAGCGGTTAAATTACATACCCTGGTAGTGCGGCACCATCATCCAAGGGTGTGCCAACTGGCTTGCCAGCAATCCAGCCTCTTCCACCGTTACCAGTTTGTCTCATCCACCACGGTTACAGGGGTCACCGACTCTACCAAGGAACCCTCTACGCAGGGGAAGAATGACGACAATAAACGGTTCCGAGAACTGTTCAGATTGGCAGTGGATTCCATGGACTTTTCCTTACAGGGAAATCAGACAACACAGCACAAGCTATGCAAAATTCTACAAACGCTTGGTTCCAGCAAGTTAGGCATACCCATGGACGAGGGAATTATGAAGCCGGCCAACGAGGTATGGTAGACACTGGCGTTGGCACCCCCCGTCCAGCAGGAGAGCGGACAAGAAATACTTCATCTCCCCCAAGGGGAATGAATTCTTGTTTACCCACCCCCAGCCCAACTCTCTAGTGTTTTAGGCAGCGAATCAACGAAATAGACGAACATATACGAGACCCAATTTTAACGACAGAGAAGACAGGAAATTAGATGTTCTCATCAGAAAGGTTCATACATCGGCTGTCCTCCAGTTGAAGATTGCGAATTACACAGCATTACTAGCCAATTACAGCCATGATATTTTTACCAGATTGAATGAGTTTCTCAACGTCACGGCACATGATAAACAAGAACAAGTAAACAGTCTAATTACAGAAGGTTTGTTGGTCGCTAGAACAGCTCTGCAGGCCTCTCTGGACGTCGCTGATGTCGCTGCTAGGACCTTGGGTATGGCGATTGTCATAAGGCGCGCTTCATGGTTGCAGGCAGCGGACCTTCCCAGACAGATGCAGCAGACCATTGAAGACCTCTCGTTCGATAAAGAGAATCTGTTTGGGAAGAGCACAAATGACATAATGCATGGCCTCAAGGATTCTAGAGCTACCTTGAGAACCTTGGGTATTTTCACCCCGTTCTCAAGGAGAAGATCCTACAAGAACCAATTCTCTAACCAGAGGATCTAACAAGGCCAGTCAAACAGGAGATCGGATACTTACCGGAATAGACCACACCAATCGCAAAGAGGCAGACAAACCCTCCAATCATACCAAACCTCTCAGCCATCTAACACTAAACACTAGTTTTGATGGCCAGGTCGAGGGAGCAACCAGCTATTCATTTCTCCAACAGATAGGGTGATCACACAGCCTTATTTTCAAGGACAGGCTACAGCCATTCCTCCACAAGTGGAAATACATAACATCAGACAGATGGGTCATCGAGATTATCTGAGGTTATTGTATTGCCTTCATTTCACAACCAAATTCCCAACCCCCCTACCTGTTCCTTTTCAGGGACCCCAACCACATATACCACCTACAAGAAGATATTCAACATCTTCATATAGGTGCCATTGAAGAGGTTTCAGACCATCAAAAGGGGGAAGGGGATTCTACTCCCCATACTTTTTAATCCAGAAAAAAAACAGGGGTTGGAGACCAATCCTTGACCTCAGATGACTCAACAGACATGTACAAGTCAAAAAATTCAAGATGCTTACCCTAAGCAAAATACTTCCTACCCTCCAACAACACAATTGGCTGGCCTCTCTCAACTTAAAGGATGCATATTTCCATGTATCCATCCTTCCCTCTCACAGAAAATTTCTACAATTTCAGTTTCTTCACCATCATTACCAGTATACAGTGCTTCCCTTTGGCCTATGGACGGCTCCAAGGGTTTTTTCCAAACTAATGGTGCCTTTTAATAGCCTTCCTACACAGGTGACGCATAGAGATATTACCATATCTCGACGATTTTTTAATCAAGGCCTCCACCAATCAGGATGCGACCCAGGCAGAGCAAACAACAACCAGGCCATTTCTCACACTCGGCCTGAACGTAAACTACGACAAAATCCTCCCTGATCCCGTCACAAGAAATTCATTTCATTGGAGCAAGGATGCACTCACCTACGGCAAGAGCCTTCCTACCGCTCGACAGGTTCCACAACCTGCAACAGATGGCAACAATCATACAAACCTCCGCAATCATTTCGTACACACGGCAATGCGAATGTTAGGCCACGTGTCGGCAACAACCTACCTTGTAAGCAATGCCAGACTCCGCATGAGACCACTGCAGCTGTGGTTTCTATCACGTTTCAAGCATCGCACTCACACATCCAGGACCCTACTGGTTGTCCTGAGAGAAATCAGGGACTCCCTAACCTGGTGGATGGACCAGACCAATCTCCTAGTAGGTGTCCCATTTTCACCACCACAACCGCAGATCACGATAACAACAGACGCTTCTCTGTTGGGATGGGGGGCGCATTGCCAGGACCAGGCTATTCAGGCAGGTGGTCTTCACTAGAAAGACACCTGCACATAAACCTACTTGAGTTAAGGGCAGTCTGGAAGGCATGTCAACGTTTTCTTCCCCTAATTGCAGGGAAGTCATAATAGTCCGCACCGACAACAGGACACGTATGTTTTACATAAATTGACAGGGGGGAACCAGAGCGCGGCTCCTCTGTCTAGAAGCAATAGAGCTTTGGGACCGGTGTCTGCTACACAGCATATGGATGGTGACGGAATACCTCCCTGGCAAAGACAGCACTATAGCGGACTCTCTGAGTCGTCTGTTTCCCAACCAGCACGAATGGGAGATCAGACACGACATCATTCAAAACATTTTCGCCAAGTGGGGAACCCCCACAATGGACTTAGTCGCCACGGAGAACAACAGAAAATGCACCACCTATTGCTCTTGAGCAGGAAGGGGCCAAGACTCGAAAGGCGATGTGTTTCTCCTCAACTGGGATGGCACTCTACTCTATGCATTTCCACCCATCCCACTGATTGCACGAACTCTTCAGAAAATCAGACAGGACAGAGCATGAGTAATCATGATCGCTCCAGCATGGCCACGCCAAATCTGGTACGCTCTGCTCACAGCAATGTCCATAACAACTCCAATTCCCTTACCGATTGTTCCAGACCTCCTATCACAGAGTCATGGGGTACATACACATCCCGACCTGAACAGACTACACTTAACAGCATGGAACATCGATGGTTCGAGAATATAGAGCTCCAGTGCTCCACTGAGGTCTGTCATATCCTGTTAAATAGTAGAAAACCATCCACGAGAACTACTTACCTGCAAAAATAGACCCGGTTCTCCCTTTGGTGCTCCCTAAGATCGATAGATCCGTCGACAGCGCCTATCCCGTCGATCCTAGTATACCTTCTTCACCTGAAAGAAACAAACGTTACAGTGAGTACAGTTAGGGTACATCTGGCAGCCATCTCAACATTCCATGATCACGTAGAGGGAACCTCAGTCTTCGCTCACAGAACCATTAAAAGGTTCATGTTGGGTATGCAGAACTTATACCCTCAGGTTTGCCCACCAGCAATGCCCTGGGACCTCACCGTAGTACTCAAAGCGTTAATGAGACAACCATTTGAACCGTTAGCCAAAGCTTCATTATTACACTTATCGATGAAGGTAGCTTTCCTCGTAGCAATCACATCGGCTCAACAAATCAGGGAGATGGCAGCGTTAATGGCTTATCCACCATACACCATGTTCTATGGGGATACGGTTGCCGTACGGCTACACCCGAAGTTTGTCCCCAAGATGGCATCAGCCTTCCACATCAATCAGACAATCCATTTACTGGTATTTTACCCTAAACCTCATACCACACTGCATCAAAGACAGCTCCATACCCTCGACGTCAGACGAGCATTTGCACATTATCTAGAGCGAACCAAACCGTTCAGGAAGTCCGCACGCCTCTTCGTATCCACTACCGAATGTTCCAGGGGGGCAACCAATCTCTAAACAGAGACTGTTCAATTGGATCCCGTCCTGCATCCACATGGCATATTCCACGCGTCAAGCAACTACACCTAATACAATACGATCTCACTCCACAAGGGCGATGGCATCCTCAGTGGCCTTTCTTATGAGGATCCTGCTTCAAGCAATTTGTCAGGCAGCCACTGGGGTCTCGAATGATACTTTCACCAAGCACTGCCCATTAGAGCAAATTTCATCCATGGACACGGCATTGGGACAAGTGGTCCTTAGAACAATTGATAATGCACAGTCGGAAGTACCCACCACCTAACTTCAAAGACTGCTACAGAATCACCTCAAGTAGAGCAGGCAGGAGCACTGCCCGAAGAAGAAATGGAGGTTACTTACCTTCGTGCAGTAGCCGAAGTTCTTCGAGGTGCATGCTCCCGACATGCTTCACGACCTTCCCTCCTCCCCTCTACTTCAGAGCTCCTTTTCTTATCTCTTGGCAGGGTGTCTCTAGGGTAGAAAGGAACTGAGGGCAACGGCAGCGGGAGAGTGACTGGCTGATGTCACCAGAGCGGGAATCACTGAGCGCCTGTCATCCCCTGGCTGCCTGAGCCACTGCTGAGCAAAAATCACCGAGACCAGTGCTGCAGCGGGTGCAAACACCTCAAGTGGAGCATGTTGGGAGCACGCACCTCGAAGAACTTCGACTACTGCACGAAGGTGAGTAACCTCCATTTCAGTGGTATGACTTTCTTTAAATCAGCAAACATGTTCTTGATTTCACCTCCACCCCTGAAATTTAATATTGTTGGCATGATTAATGGGTAGTTATTAGATGCCCATGCTATTAACCACAGGTTCTGCTTCAATTAGCAATCTACTCTGGTACTTCAGGTTGAGTGTAAGGGTAAAAAAATGAGGTGGAGTAAGTATTTGATCAATTCATTTATTTAATACCTACAATTTAACTCTGTTGAATATTTTTTTATTCAATATCTCTTGATGTTCTTTCCTAAGTTCAGCAATATAGCAGTAGTCTTTCTGTGGTTTGTCTACAGCTATGGAAATAGGTTTCCGTATATTCAGCACATCCTGAACATTTCTTTATAATGTGATGTTGATGACTTGGACTGTAATAGTTCCATCTGTTATGTCCTGCTTTTCTTTCTAAATTGTCATCACAATAGGCTAGTTCTTAATAAGTAGCTCAAAACAGTCAACCACTGAATTCCACCTTACATCTTGGAAGAGGATTGGTTTCAATCCTCCTGCCATCCTCAGTGAAATAGAGGCAAGATGGTGGTTGTAGAAGTATCTTTCAATTTTAACATCATTTTCTTCTACTCCTAGAGTTGTAGTTAAGGTTTTGGCTAAAGAGGCATCAAATGAGAACTGTACCCATGTGTTATAAGTTTCAGCTTCCTTTTATTACCTTCTTCTAGATTTCTTCTACTCTTTGCTATGATTGCGGGGTCATCTATAACAAACTGTGCACCTGGCACCTGAATGTTTGTGCACAGTTTGTCACAGGTTTACTGCTTCTTCTAAGTAGCTTGCTATATGGGTATTTCCTAATGTATGAATTTTTCTGTAACCTATATATCTCAATCTTTTGTTGTAATACAAGAACGTTTTACTAGAGCATTGTGTATGTTACTCCACCCATTGAGACTCACATTATTGGATTTCCATTAGTGTTTTTTGGATACTGTTCGATTTTCTTCTCATACACTGTATCCTGCAACCTTCCAGCAATGTCTCTGCTGGATGAAGTATATTCTGGTCATAAATATTGATCCATATTAATTAAGTGTTTTTATTCTGGAGATAATGGAAGGTTGCAAAAAGGAATTGACCACTCATTTTTTCTGTGGAATCTTGTTGACGTTTTCTAGTTTTTACTATAAATTCATCTGGTTTTACTGGAAGATGAAGAGAGACTGTTGTTGTTGTTGAGTTATAGATAATTAATTGACATACCTTTAGAGCAGCATTGCTGACGGCACCAGCAGATTACTCAGAAGTTGTAGGTATGACAGATGATGGGCATTCATAACCTTGGATGTCTGAGCTGGACCCTGAAACAAAATGGGTTTAAAAAAGTCACTTTCATTCACTCAATATTACCTCATTGCATTGCTTTAAAAAAGGAGATTGTAAATGAGACTCCATCTGCAGCTTTTTGTGCCACTTTGTGTATTATATAATTTATTTTCCCTATAAAGCTAGATTTAGAATAATTAAGAAATCATGAGCAACATACCAAATATATTTTGAACACCAACATTTTGAAATTCTTAAGAACTAATCCATCCAAAACAAAATGTTTCTTTCTGACGACAAGGCATTGCATCTTCCTCCTTTGTACTGTTTATATTTGGTATACATTCTCTGTTTTACCTAGATGTACAAGAATTTCTTAAAAATATTCCCAAATAATTCTTCAGCCATGGCAATTTTTTCCCCCAGTTACCAGATGGTGAAATCGACACTGGAGGATGCACTCTGAAGAATGTTGCCCCTTCTTCCACTAGTGTCCTACTTTGTCCCCGTGTTGCTCTTTTCTGCTTGCACATTCTGCTCTTTCTCTCTTGTCACATTAACCCCCTGTCCTATCCACTTCCCCCAGAAAAACAAGAAGAACTAACAGTTCGAGTTCTGCTTGGGTAACTCTGTCTGCCTTTTGTACTGCAGTGTTTAATTTTTTTAGAGTCAGAGAGGGAGGCTGCTGAGAAATGAATGGATTTCTCCTTGCATCTGTGTCTGTGTACGCATGTACAGTGACAGAGCAAAGCCGTTTATCAGTAGTGCCCAGAACCATCCAGAAGAAAAAGGGGCTGGTAATTTTTGAGCAAATCAGTGTTTTCCCCTGAGTGGAAGAATAAATTTTCATGGTCTGTGGAGTCATAAATATTCATAATTTGAGAAACGAACCAGTCAGAACTTAGGTAGGGAGAAGCTGTGTATTAGGAGTCTGAGAGCACCTGCGTGGGCTCAGTGGATGGCTCTGATGACGTACATGATGGTATCTCTTAGTGTCAGTCTGGTCCCAACACCTGTGGTCATTGTGCTAGTCTATGGCACCCACTAGCATAGCCCTGGGTCTCCCACTGGATCAAGCCTTTAATGGAGTACGTGGCTTATTATGCCATATTTACAAAGCACGACTTCAGTGTTTTTTTTCCTCTGATTCTTTCTTTAAAGTTGTTTTTCAGTCAAAGTTTCTGATAGAGGTTCATGAAATCAGTGAGTTTATTTTTAATTTAAATGTTTTAAGAGATCATGGTGCAGCTAGATGTCAGTATTTTGGATTAGGTTCAGGTTTCATTTCAAACAGGTTTATTTTTAAAAAAGAAAAACTTTAAATAACAAAGTTAAAAAACCTTCCTATTTGTCCATTTATCCATTCATTCTTTCCCAAAAAAAATCATTGGCCTTTTTAATTCAACTTTATTCCGTTTCTAAATCCTGAGGAGTAGCAGCTATATGACTTGCTTGTACAGAATACATATAGTGGGAGCTCAAACTCACCCATTGTAAAATCATGGTCAGTTAGTGTTTGTCACAATAAAAATATACTTCATTCAACAAATTTAGTAGCATATAGACAGTTTTATATCCATAAATGTTTTATAATATTCTTTGTGTATTTACAAAAATTAGGTCATTCTCACCATACTGTTGGAGTTAATCAAGTAGCATTCCTGTTTCAGGATAGGAACCCAAGACAGAGGTTAAATGATTTTCAAAAGTCAAGATGAGTTGTTGTCAAGGCCAACTTGATTGAGAGCATTACATGTCAGAACTTGAGGTGCAGAAAGTGGTGAGGTTGGGCAGAGAATAAGGATTCCTGCTGGGCCATATTCATTTCTTAAAATTGTAAAATATGGGGCAGATAGTATGGTGAAGGTTTGAAGGAAATTGTCAAAGATGAAGCCACAGTAACAGGGTTCACAGTGTAACCCTCGGTTAAGGGAGAAGTAGGTGACATAAGGTGAATGGTGTTTACAGAGAAAATCTGTGTTTTCTGGTCTTTATCCAGAGATTTTAATGGTCCTGAAAACAGGGAGCAGAAGAGGCAAATTTAAAGGGAGAGCCAAGGTTTGGTGATAGTTTGGTGAACTAAATAGAGAAAGGAAAATGATTAAGTCAGATGTAAAGTGAAGGTAAGAGGAAGCCCATGGGAGTAAGAGAATTTGAGGGGATGTCTTTGGATTGAAGATCTGATGGATTGAATGGATGATTGGAAAAGCAGTATAAAGCAGCTCTTGGGGCAAGCCTACACTGGAAGCACTATATCAGGCTTGTCCAAACTGCAGCTCGGGGGCCAGACTCCGGCCTGCTGAGGGCTTTCATCTGGCCCACAGAGTACTGCCACTAGAGCCTGGGAGCTGGGGTTGGCCAGGGTCCTTGTCAATTTGCCATCCTGTGCACAGCACAGCTGCAGGGAGGCATGGCCTGACCAGACAGCTGTTCAGGGGCTGGATGTGTGCGAGCTGAGCTGGCATCGTGCTCAGTCTGGTGTGGGGGTGGGAGGAGAACCAAGCCCGAGGGCAAGCAGAATCCAGGGGAAGGAGAGCAGTGCCGAGTGGGGCTTTGGAGAACAGCCTGGGGGGACAAACACAAGACAAACAGTGGCAATTCTGGGAGGATGAAGGGGCAGAGGAGCAGTGCAGCTGCTTGTTGGAACCCAGCTACTTCTTGACCTGTGCATCCCCTCAGATCTGCTCTCCTCCCACACTTTTAACCCCAGCACTCCTGTCCTTCCCCTGACCTTAGTGGCAAAAACTCTTCTGTAGAGATTGCTACCCATCAATGTTTCTGGTACTGAGATGCCCAATGCCAAAACCTGTGACCCCTGCAGAACTGCTAGGATTTCTGTCCTATCTCTGTTTTGACTCTGTTCTTCTCTCTCTGTCCCAGTCAGCGCTCTTCTTTCCCTGAGCAGTGTTTGGCAGGGAGTGAGGAGTGCAGTGTAGATGTGATGGGGTCTCTGTCAGGAAGTAGCTGAGTCCTGCCATCCAGCTGCTCTAATCCCTCCACCTCGCTTCCCT
This sequence comes from Podocnemis expansa, assembly GCA_007922195.1. Taxonomy (NCBI): domain Eukaryota; kingdom Metazoa; phylum Chordata; order Testudines; family Podocnemididae; genus Podocnemis; species Podocnemis expansa. The sequence continues at coordinate 40,451,856 of ML682005.1, forward strand.
CTTCTGCCATGCTCCCGATCCTGCCTTGCTCCCCATACTGTGCCTTGCCCCCGCACACAGGCCCCCTGCCCCCTTATCCTCTGTCCACAGTGCAAGCAAAAGTAGTGCCAAATATTACCCTAATCATTATTTTAGTAAAGTTTACTAATAAGATCAATTTGTACGTCTTATCAATCAAAAGTTTTCTCACTGGACCCGCAACAGAAAAGAATTGCAATGTGGCCCCTCACCCAAAAAATTTAGACACCCCAGCACAAACACTTCAAAGCCTAAACTTTTTGAAGTGGTGTGATACATTTTAGATTTTCTCTGAAAATATTTTAACAACAGCAGTTTTACACAAATACGTTGAATTATATAGTTTGTTAGAAGGTTTTATTGTCTCTTCAGTTTATTCACACAAGTTTCTGCTGCTTCTAAGATTCTCAAAGATGAAAGGCAGGTAATTGACAGGTATAATTTAGAAGCGTCAACTCTACTTAAAATAACTTTTGGCAAGGATGCTGGCCTGGGAAAGCAAGAGAATTTGGTTTTATTAAAAAGAAATTCTAATTTTGATGCTTCACTTTTACACAGTTGACACAAGTTACACATTTATACACGGATTTTTCTATAGTAGATGAAATTTGCAGTTTTCTTCGTCTGACCCTCCCCCCCATCACTACAGCTTCTTGATAAGGGGAGGCTCCACCCACGTACTGTAGCTGGGTGGTATTAGTTGTTATGAAAGATGGGGCAGGGAATGGAGCATCATTTTTAATGCAGACATTAGCCAGAGGCAGAGAAGAAAGCTAGAGCTCCCAAAAAGTGTCCAGGGTTGTCATCCTGCTAGAAATCTCAAAAACCTCCTTTTCCCGAGCAGCTGGTGAGGGGCACAGAGAGCATTTCTTGCCCTAAGCATAACCCCTGGGCAAGGGCTCCCACCTACCTGTAAATAAGTCTTTGTCTAGGTGGTTTAGTCGTATGGCTATTGAATGTCTAAAGTTTTAAAGTAATTCATATCTTGCATCTGTATGCATATGATAGGGTGTGTGCAGCTGAGATGGAGAGTTTGCTGAGACAAATATGAAATTTTGGGGAGGGGAGTTGTAAAATGGAGAGAGAGCAAATACAGGAGAAATGGTAGAAAGCCTCATACAAGCAAAGAGATAAAGGGCTGGGAAGGAAAGAGAATGAACAGAGAAAATAAACACCTGAAGACAATAAAAGATTCCCCAGTATGGCATGCACCTTAAAAGAGGGAACTTGTAGTCATATGTGGGTGTGCAGCATCTACCTAGCATTATGGGGCCAATGTCCTAATTGGGACTTCCTAGCATTACTGTAATACAATTATTGTGAGATAAGTACAACCCTTTTGGGAGGAAAAAAATGTCACCAGTTCGCTTGTTCATTCTATTGTTCTCCTCTAGTTGAAAGAAGTGGGGATTCTAAAATGTATTCTTCCACTGAATGACTTAATATTGTTCATGTGACATGCCTTCATTCAGCGGTAGTCTCTCTCAATTCTTCTTTTATTTATTATTTTTAAAAGTCCTGCAACTGAGTAGACTTCCTAGTATGTGAAACCACTCTTCTGGATAGTGTGTGCCATCTTTCTAAAAATAAAAATATTAAATGAATTTCCATGGACTCAATGAGGCTTTTTATCCTGTTAGTGTGTTTGCTCACTAATTTTATATTGCCTTAAGTATTGTCTGTCATCTTCTTATATCTTCAGTGCTGTCAAAATTGTTTGTTACCTAAAAAGAGGTAAATATTTTTAAAGGAAGTTCACAAAAGCATCTGTGTCTTAGTTCAATTTTTTAAAAAGGGTGTTGTTAACTTTATTATGCCATCAGAATGATCTACCTTGAAAAATATAATTCCAGGTATGAAAGTCAGAATTGTCCCGTGTGTTTCTCTTGAACAAACTGGTATAGTGATAAGCTATGAAGAAAACACAAAACCATAATGTCTTAGGCATCCTGACATAAAGCAGTTCTGTATTCATGTAGACATTTGTTTTGAAAATAACTGTTTCTATGCTAAAAGTACTTTTGGTTGATACAGCGATCTGTTGCATGCGGCATGTAAGATCCTGTGGAGAGCAGTATTTGTAGACAGTGCCATGTTGTAGCATGGAAGACTTAATACTGGCTACTGGCATGAGAATGTCTGTCATGAAATATAAACAATCTTGAGGTTTGGGGTTTTGTGTTTTGGGGTTTTTTTGTTTTGTTTTTGTTTTGTGTTTGACCCTCTAAATACGACCGCTCATTATTGTTTCTTGGTCATAGACCTGATAAGAGCAATAGTGCTACTTTTTACCAAGGTAGTAGCTTCACCATGAAAGTCCACCATTGTTTTTATAGTGTATATGAAATGCATATTTTTACTAAATATGTATTTTGGAAATGTCTTTCAAATATTCTGTCTGGTCCATACAGTATAGTAAATAAGAATGAGATATGCTATTTTCCCTAAAAATGTAGGTACATATGTCTATTTGAATGGCATGAGAAATTTTATGCACTATATTGCATAGTTACAGAAGGACTGAATTAAGCTTGTGTGTGCAACTTTAACATGGGTCTTTCTTGGCTGTTGAGTGCTTTACTTAACATTCTACTAATGTAGCTGTTGATTAAATCATTTTGCCTTTAATTTCTAGCATAAATTCAGGTAAGACAGGTTTAATGATAAGCAAGATTGATGGCTATTAGTATTTCTCTAATGTGTGCAAGCCACTGTAGCTTTATGCTGTGTGGAGGATTCAAAGAAGGAAGTATATACATGGACACTTACTTAAAAAAGGGAATCTGGGCATGAAACAAAAGAGAATGTATTGCTTCAGATTTCTGTCCAGTAAGAGTGTTACAATATTTTTGAGAGGGAAGCATTGAATATTTCAATATGTAGATGAAAACTACTGAAAATCTCCTGTCCAGCTGCTCTTAATGCAAGCACTACAGCTGGGCAGAGAACGGTAATTCTTCAAGTATATGTCTCTGTAGGGTGTGTGCACACCTGACCTCTCTCAACCAAAAACTGCCAAAATAGTGTCAGAATAGCTCCAGGACATCTAACTTTCATGTAGCTATTCACCTTTCCCCCTAACATTTTCTATGCTAAAATAGGCTCAGAACGTTACCAGTACCGCATTCATCCCTTTGGATCATCTGTGGCGCAATGTCTTTATAAAATTACTCTCAATGGTGACAACTCACCTATAGCAATTCACCCAGAGCCTACCTACTGCAATATTTCTGTACTTGGATGCATCACTCCTCACAGATTGTTCAGCTCTAGAAGTTCAGTCAGCAACCTCCAAGCTACTAGCTCTATTATAGTCCCTAAGCTTTTGCGTCAATCTAAAGAGGTTCAGCATAAATCCAGAAAACAGACTTAATATGACCCATTCTAGACTCCTAGTCACCAGAGCCTGTCTACCCAAGGAAAGATTCTCCACTGTGTCCAGTCTAATCTTACCCTACAGCAGTCCACAGCCAACTTCAGGGACCTACCTGTAATTCCTAAACCACATGTAGGCCTCCATATTTGTTATGCCACTTGTGAAGCTGCCTCTCAGATGCCTTCAGTCTTGACTGACAAGTGTATATCCCAAATACAGTCTCTCCCACTGTGTGTAATACCCCCACAAGTACTCAACTCTCTTGTTGATGGAAGGACCCATTGAGGGGTCTGTGTGGGCACTCCAAGGAACAAAGGCTACAGTGGATAACTAGAAAAATAAGTGATGGAGACAGTGTAACTAAATTCACCAAGTAGGCGAATTTTTAGATTATGAACTATGAAGAAAGGTTTCAGGAAAAGATATATAGTAGAATTTAGGGATCTGGGGGAAACTACCAAAGTAGTTCTTTAGTTTACATTAAAATGAGCGAGCCAATTTGAAGGCTATAAAAGTACCTTGGTATTTGCCCCAGGCATCCTTGCCTCCAGTGAGGTTGGATGCTTCAGTGCAGTTTGTAGTTGGTTAGCACTTAAGGTTTTTCAAATGAAATTTATGGGGATCTAAATGTCTCTTGAGGGGCAGGAGGCATTTGAAGTACAGTTACAGCTGTTTTTAAAAAGGATTTAATCCTGTATTTTATACCTATATTAAGATATATAACACTGTCATATGAACAACATTGACAACCAGTTCAATGCAAAAATGAGACAAGCAGTTCCAAAGCACAGCTAGCCTATTATTTGCTCTCTGGTTTCCCTAATGAGCTCTCAAAGTGCTATTTGGCTGTTCATAATAACTGAAGTGCATTAATCCTTAACACTGCACAAGCTGTGACTGATTGCAAGATGGTATTGCTCATTACTGGTAGCAAGTACTCCAGAAAATTATAGACTTGACACATTAGAGAAATAGAAGAAATAACTGTTAACCTCATTTGAATATAGAGGCCCTTGGCATTGTTTGTTTTCAAGCCATTCAGTGAATATGATGCAGCATATGCATTTTGCATGTTGGGCTGGGATGGTAAAAGAAAAATAGAGCTTTCCAATCTGTTGGAGACCAGAATATTTCTACAATAATAAAAAAAAAAAAAAAAAGTTTGAAACAGTGAGATTTCAGAAAAGTTTGCTTGACTTCACATTCCGCCTGTGGGTTCTGGGCAGTTTTGCCTGTTAGGACACTTAATATGCAATGGCCATGATCTATTCACTGAAGTAAAAAGGAGGACCACCTTTGAATATAGAACACTGACTTTAAGAATAAGAAGATTGATGGTGATGGATGCACATAACTAGTGCAGGCTCCTATGAATACACCTTCAAAAGGACACTCAAGTTGTAAATATGCATAAGAAAATCAAAGCTGTCTGTCCAGAGCTATGAATAAAAATTTCAATAGAGTCCAGAAAACTATAATGAACTTTTCATAAGATTGTCATATACTCCCTCTCTGGAAGGAAAGATGCTGGGAGGAGAACCAGATATACAGTTGAAAAGCGCTGGAGACTAGCTAAGTATTATTTTCCAGTTTCATATATGTAGAACTTTCCACCAATGATGTTTTTATTAAATCCACAACATTGTTATTCATCCAGTTAATGATCCTTATTTCTAATCTCCATAGTTCCTGTAGTCATATTTATTTTAAGCTAATTATATATCCAGCTGTTAGTATCCCTAATCAATTTCCTCTCTCAGAATGCACTCAATATTTAAATGCTATGAGTGAAAAATCATTGACAGATTACAATAGAACTGAATTCTTAACATTATTTTAGAGCTCTTAACCTTAATATTTTTTGGGCACTGTCTGACAGTCAGGAAATGCCCTATAACACAAGTTGGAGTGGTGAAGTTCCCAGACCAAATGATTAAAGCTGAAGTTAATGAATGAGGTTTAGTTCTGTACCTGGTAGTGGTGTGACACAGAACTTACAGCCCAGAGAAGGAAGTAATGCTGTGTCTTTTGAAGCTCCAGATGACTCTTTAACAAAATGTGGGGCTTTTCTACCTGGCTTAGAGACCAGAGCAGGAGGGAGGTTATCCTCCAAGTTCACAAGCGCATGTCAGTGGTTTCAGTGCATGTTAACTTTCAAGGGCATTAGATGAAGAACAAACAATTAGAAACCCAGGAAGCATAGGCTTATGGTTGCACTGCCCTTGGTCCATAATTAATAGGCAGGGCCAGATTAACACAGGTGCTTTCGGAGCTGCAGTGCAAGGCCCCAGCAGGAGGATATGTGTGGAGAGAAGAGCTTGGCGCTTGGCACTGGCCACTGCCAGTCCCACTTGCACCATGCAGGGCAGCTGGTTGCAAAACCTTCCCTGTCTGCAACTGCAGTGTGCTGCTGTAGCTATTAATCCAGCTTGGCACTGAGCCTCTGGGAGGGAATGACCCTCTGGTGCCCAGCCTGGCAGCCGCCTGGGCTGCTATGTAGTTCCAACAGGTCCCTGACACCCATGTGTGTGGGACGTGCAGGTCAGGACATGCCTGGAGCCAGGGCAGGGCACAACCATTTGCAGTGTGTGGGGTGAGTGTGGGTGGAACACTTCTGCAGGGCAGTGTCAATGCGGGTGGGCAGAAGGATGGGGGGGGGCCTGGGGGATCTCCTTGAGCAGGGGGCTCTTGTGGAGGGGGCAGACCAGTGGGGCAGAGCACAGGGACACTTTCCAGCTTTTTGAATGGGGGTAGCGCTGGGGTTAGGAGGGTGCAGAGCACAGGAGAGTTTTTTAAGATGAGGGTGAGGCAGCAGCTCGAGGGGGAGGCAAGTGAGATGATGGCATTTTATATCCCTGTTTCTCAGTTGTGGTGTGGGATCCCACAAAATGTAATAGCCCCAGCCTCCCAGGGGAGTTAATCTGACCCTGTTAATATGTTAGCTGTTTGGAGAGTGAGCAAGAGGAAGACTATAAAAGCATGTTAGTTCATGCTAATACAAAGAGGACTCTTTAAACTATCAAAATCACATATTGCTAAAAATGGTTATTAGCAGTGGTTGCAGCAAAACCAATGCTAGGCACTGTTTTGCTGTGTGTTGAGACAAAGACAGATTGTGATGATGTCTTGAATAACTATATGTTCTGGCTTTGTCTACTCTTGCACCTAAGGTGTGTTCAACGCTGGTACTCGTTGTAATAGGTAATATTTGTGGACCAGATAGGGTTAGAGTGCAAACTTTGGTCAAAGAAGGAATGCCGGTTGTAGTTTTTCAATGAGAGATTACCCATTTGGTTACCATGTATCTTATGTCTAATTATTATCTTGTGCCATTTAGGAACATTAGTTCAAATAAAAACAGTTTGCTCTGTGCAGGAGCAAGGTGTGCGCACAGATAAGGTGAATAGATCTTTGTGTGTATTTGTATAAAATAGCATGGAGAGATTACATGCCCAAACTCATCCAAATAAATGCAGCCAAATGCGCTTCCATTATGAAAGTGTTAGTTAAACAATGTGGAGTTCAGTATAATGGAAAGGATACCTAATTTTATGGTGTTTACTTAATATTACATTGTAGAATTTGTATTGTGGTTGAAAACAACATTTCTCACATTTTCCTTGTAAATTACTATTGTCAACTTCAAACTCAGATGTAGTTTACTTACTGTCTCTGCTCTTTACTTACTTTTTCTGTAATTTTTTTAGCTTGGTCAACAAAAATCAATTGTTAGTTTCCCTTCTAAGTTCTTAGTGTTGAAATGTTCAGCTTTCAGAGGTGGCATGTAAGTATTTAATTGTTCAGAAATAACTTTTAACTGAGTTTATTTGTAATTCTGAAAACACTTATGTGGTCTGGAGAGACGAAAGCTTATGTCTATACAATGGAAAATTTGGACCAAATTTACTCACTGTCACTGTAGGTAACAATGCATTAACTCACAATTTTTTATTACATATTCTGTTTGCTATGAACCTGAGAATTAACTTATTAAAGCAACATGCTAATTGAAAATGCTTAGTTCAAACAAGTTATATTTTAGAATTTATATTAAAATTTAGAATTTATATTAAAAACCAATACTGTTTGTTAAAATCATACATTATAAATCTTTCAGCAGCACTGATTTTTTTAATGTTAATCTTATATATATGTATAACATTTCTTAATTTCAAAGCAAGCATACTACTGAAACCATTTAAACATAGTTACTATATAATAGCTAAATTGCTCACATTTAGCTAGTTAAAAATAGATGTGCACTTGGTCAATTAAAATTAGTGTGTTTCTACCAGGACCTTTTCTCTAAAATCAATTAAAAATATAAACATACGGAACTGTGGGAGAATTAGCATAGCTCTACCTGCAGGATTAGTTTTCAGGATGCGTGGTAATATGGAGAATTAAAAGGATTTGATTTTCAGCAGAAAGTGTCAGTAAACATTAATTTTACCATACCTTACACAAACTGATGAAAAATAGGTCCATCAATAATTGAAATTCATAGATGGACCTAATACAAAAATGCCTCTTGAACTCCATTAGGGTTTGATTTAAGGATATTTACTTTGCAATTTTGACATATGGTGTTGATAATTTAACTTTTTGAGTCTGTCTAGTGTCATTAAATAGTTATTGTCTAACTATCCCATAATTATGCACATCTGTGAAATACTAAATTTATAAAAGTTGAAAAAACTGCTAAAAATAAACATCAGTATTATGCATTGGTATTTGTTTTTAAAAATGTAAATTTTTCAAGGCCTAGTAGAATACAATACATTTTCTTTTCATCTTTCTTGAATAGCATTCTCCAAGCCTTCAGGAATTGTTAGCTGAGTTTATGGGAAAAAAGGCACAAGTTTGGAATTTGCTTTTTATTGAATGGTGTTTTGTCTTTGATGATGTTAAGATTATAAGCTAAAATTGCATGAAATGTACATAAAAAGAGGTGGCACTTATATGTCAAGAAAATATAAGTGAAAACTTCAGAATAGCTGATTAATAGCTAATTAGGTAATCTGCCCTGGGGGGGGGGCATGTTAATGGCTGGAACATGTAACAAAAACACCCTTTTTCAAACTTCTTTGCTTCATTAGTTTAAATCAGGGGTCTCAAACTCAAGTCACCATGCGGGCTGCATGAGGACTAGTACATTAGCCTGAGGGCCACACCACTGAAACTTCTTCATACAATGAAATTGTAAATATTGGTAACAATAGTGTCATTGCTTATTGCAGGAAGTAGCTTTAGGGGCTGCATGCGGCCCACAGGCTGTGTGTTTGAGACCTCTGGTTTCAGTCCAGTTAGTCAAGGTTTGGGCTATAGGGAGAGTCGTATTGGGATTCAGAATGTTGTTTGGGGTTTTGGTTTATTTTTTCTTGGGGATCCATTCTAGTTCATGCCAACTCAGTAGTGATTCAAAAGTAAATGTTACTACATAAGGACTGAATTTTCTAAATGAGTTGTTTTCGTGGTGCTTTAGTCCACACTACAGATGTGTAAATTTTAGTCCTAGCTAGTGAGTTGTTTAACTGGCCCAGTGTGGCTGCTTCTGCTACATGCCTAGAGTTGCCTAATAAGCAATGGACATTAACAAGGTACTGTTTAAAGGAGGACAACATTAATGGGTAGTAGGAAACTTTCAGTGCATGGCAGTAGCATCCACACAGGCCCATTAGTGCATAGCACACTAAAGCAGACTTAAATTTAGGTCCATGTGATTGCAGGCTAAAGCACCAAGTGTGCAAGCCTTCAGTCATTTTTCTAGTGCTCTGTGTATCGTATCACAAAGTTTACCATTGCTTTTCTCTCCTTTGTGGGCAGATTCAGTTGAAGACCAGACACTGTGGGCATGGAGATTGAGGTGGTGCTTGCAGATTAGAATTCAGAAGCATGACTGAGGCAGTGCAGGGTATCTTGCACTGATGTTTGTGCTGTACCTGTCCAGGAATGTACATTATGGAGAGTATCCATGCAGTGTTTTTCAATAATATTAAAGGCTGAGCAAGCAGCTTACTCTGTATTATGTAGCAGTGAGAGGCACCTATGGGAGTTCCATGGAAGAGAAAGTAATCTTTAGAAAGGTCAGGCCAGCTACAGAAAGGGCACTATAAATCTGCTCTGTTGCCTGCAGTCTAGACATTTATAACCCATGAAAAGGCATTGAACTCATGCAAGTGAATTTCTCCCTATAAGGCCTTTAAATTGCCCTTTCACTGTATTTCAAAGCCTACTGGAGTTCCAAGGCTGCAGTAATCTCTATGGAGCTGCTGCAGAGGGCAGAGTGTTCTTCAGGGCCATGGAGTTTTGTCATTTTTCCTCCATTTTTTGGTTTCTGCCTAAAGGTGTATTGGAGGAGTGGGGAGAGCTACAGCCAGCTCCACTTCAGAGCTGTCAATCTATTATTCTGTTCGGGCTTGTCCAGCTCCTTAAAAGAGGTCTGTGGTTGTGGTCAGCAGTAGATACCTGCTCTTGCATTTTGAATTGGGAGCAATATCTGCACATGTGCTCAGTCTTCCCTGTGTCATTCACAAAGACGTGAGGATATAGCCATTATCCACCCACTGTGACAGAGTTCATTTGGTCCATAGATCCTACATGTTCTGTCTCCTCATGTGATGACTGGTCAAGCTCCAGTCTCAGAAATCGACAAGATTCTTCTGAATTAGACTGGACATTTGAAAAGGATATATTGCCGCCCCAAAGTCTTCAAGCATGTGTGCATGATGGCGATGACTACACCTTGGGAAAATGCATTTTTAGGTCTATGTCTTGATGATAAGAACCTCATCAGTTTTGACTTCGCTGGCAGCGTAGTGCTAGTTTCCAAATCAATGGAATAGCTATTTATGGGACTAAAAGCCCTTGAAGGATCAGCAGCAAAAATAAGCAGGAAAATAAATTGAGGTAAAACCAAAAATTTTTGGATCAGCAGTTTCAAACACACTGCAGAGTGTGGCCTCTTAGCTGTTGACAGCCCAATCAAGATTGTGGTGCATTTACCGCAGGGCCATAACTAGACTGGGGTAAGTGGAGCAGAGTCCAAGGTGCCGAATTTTAGAGGGCACAGAGAACAGATCCAGCTTCCTGCAACAGTGGGGAATGGATCCAGATCTGGATCTGTCTCCAGCCACTGTGGGGAGCCAGATCTGTCCCCTGCGACATCTAAAATTCAGCACCTGGGACTTCCAGCACTGCCGGGGCTTGCTGGCAGCTGCTGTGGATGCATCCAGCAGTGGAGAGTGCCTGTTGCTGCCAGCAGTCTGGAGGGAGCTTCCCACTGCTTCCAGTGATGGCTGGGAACAGATTCGGATCTTCCTGGCCTGCAAGCAGCAGCAAGAACTTCCTGCCACCTCTGGCAGCGACTGGGGGTGGATTGGGCCCCAGGCTGGATGGGGTCTTGGGGTGCATTTGGGGCTGCTTGCCCTAGGTGTGAAAAGTTCTATTCATGGGTCTGATTTACAGTCAGCTCTATGGCTGATAACATGAGTTGCATCAAGAGAAAATGGAAGTCCAAACTGTAACAGCATCATCAGTAATAAGTCTCTTCAAGGACATATTTGGAAAACTAAAATACTGATAGTGAAACTGAGGACATATTGCTGGTCAGTATTTAGAGCTGTGGGACTGAAACTACCCATAGCCATTACAAAACTGATCATCAAGAGGGAAATCCTCCCTTGAGATTCCAGTTCCACAGATGCAGAACCATTCTGAAGCATAAAGCTTCTATTTTGCTTTGAACAATGAACAAGGATACAACGATGAGCTTGTCATAATTGTGGTTTTATTATAATAACCTAAAAATCTTGTTTTTACTTAAACAAGAGTATTGCATGTTAGAAGTACTGTCCAAACTAAGGAGTAGCTGTGTTGCTCCTACTCTGTAACCTGTGTGTGCTCTTTACTGTGCTTTGCTGCTATAGCCTCAAACCTGGTCAGTTCACGAACAGCCTTCAGCATATAAATCTTGCATTTATGCATGCTGCAGCCAGCTAGCCACTCCTTAACTTTCAGCAGCCTTGGTTGTGCTGCAGAATAATCCCAGCACATCCCCAGTCCCCCAGAAAGGCGTGTTCTGTAGGGCAGGAGCATTGTTGCCTCAGAAGAAGACCCGGGCTTGGGCACCAGACTCCTGCCTCTGCCACCACAACCCCTGATCCCTGGCTGGGGAAGGGGCAGGGCAAGGCAGTGGCTGCCACAGCCAGCGCAGCCCTGGATACACGGCTGGGAGAGGCGGGCACTGCCATGGCCAGCAAGACCCCTTATACCAGCCGGGAGAGGCAGGGGCCACTCAGGGCACTGGAGCCAGGTCTCAGGGCATGTGCCACCTGTGCCAGGTGCCAGTGATGCCCATTCTTCTTCTGGACAGCATTATTATATGAAATCCAATTATTTGTTTAAGAGAATAGTGTACTAGATCATTATTTTAAATAGTTGTCCAGATGCTGTCTTAAACACGCTGGATTAGATAAAACAAGAGAAGTTAAGCTACACAGAAAGTGATACCAAGTGAGTACACGTAATGAGTCATAAAATTTCAGAAATGGTTACTTGGAAAATATAGATAAAATGCTTACTGGTGCTTATTTTAACAAACTATATTAGATTCAAAGCAAGTTCTCTCACCACATGCTTCCAGCAGTCTTAGAACCAAACAATTTAGGTCAGAGGCCAATGGCTGTTTCCTTTGTCTTTTCAGCTGGAGAGAATGCCATGAGCAGGGAGAGTGGACTTTTTCCCTCCTTTCCTGCCAGACCTGTTTGGGTGCCCCCTTGTGGCTCGGAGCTCTGGACCCCCTCTTCCACTGAGGGATGCTGCAAGTGGCTGGCTCTAGGCTTCCTCCACCACTGGGGGACCCTGAAGGGAGCCCAGTCTTGCTTCAGGGATCCCTCCCCCCCACCTCACCAGGGGACACTGCTGCAGGTGCCCTGGCCCAACTCTCACACCCCTGGCTACACCCATTACAGCTCTCAAAAGACTTGGATGTTGAAGGAATTGTTTAAAATGGCTGCTCTTATCTTTCCAGTTGCCAACCCCTGTGCCAGGCAGTGGCCACTTGGCACGTATTATCAGTCAGCCTGACTGTACCTGGATGAAGTTATCAGCTTACCCTTTGTCTCTGAGGAACTGGGTTGACCACTCCCCAAAATTATCTCAAAAACATATTTTGTCATACTTTTACTTCATTTTTATAACTTCACATATAATGCTAGTATGTGCATTATGCCATGGTAGTTATTGGTCAGCAAATTGAGTTTTTAGGTATCTCTCAAGGCACATCTTGTACAAACATTATTACAATAGTGTGTAGAGTATGAACATAAAGGTATATTCTGTCACAAAAAGAGTAAATTGAGTGGAAAATCTGGAAGTGGTTTCTGGAGGAGGAGTTTTACAAATCTACCATTGTAATCCATCAGATGTCTTGTTCATTTGGGCAAATTAAGCAGGGTGATGACATAGGTACATTGCTGAGGTATGAATCAAGAATTTTGACCATGCTATGAAGTCAAAAATAAGTCCTAATTTCAGATGTTCGGGTTACAAGATGATTCCTGTTGAAGACAAAATCCATTTAATCTGTAGACTTTTCTGTGACCCACCTTATATATATATATACACACACACACACACACTCTTGTCTCATCCATGCGAGACATATATATAAAAAAGTGAAACTATATATATAGATAGATATCTAACCAGTTTTAGAAGTGGGGGCAGTGAATTTGTGCAGTTTTAGAAGTCTGCTTTTCATTGAAACTCACATCTGTATCAACATTTGGAGTTTACTTTAAAGAAAAAATTCAGCGATTAGTTAATGTTAGCTGAGTAAATATTTACTGAAGATAATTGTTAAAAATGTGTGTTCATATGGTTTATGGAAACACCTGTCAGAGTTTTTCTTTTATTTGATGCTTTCATGTTGTTTTGTTAACAGTAAACAAAAGTTACCTTTAAACGGCAAGGCAAGCTAATTGGATCCCTTGCACACATAAGGCTGATACAATCTCTCTGATCATCATTAAGAGGAACCCTATTGTTGATTAAAAATCCATCCATTTGAAGTGTAATACAGGATAGCAGAAACTGAAAATAATGAGGAGCAGACATGAAATGATGAGGAAAACATAAATTTTAAACTGCTTGTTAGTGATTTCTTTTCTTCTATCATGGAAATGTTTCTCTTAGCGTTGTCCATGAGTCAGGTTGTTATATCTACTACCTAAATTTACAAGCATAAAATGCACTGTTTGATTGACACCCTACTTCCTCTACCCAAACTAGCTCTGGTTTGAGTTCATAATGCTAATCTAATTGCTTTTAAATACTGTAGAGGTGCAATTTATAATGCACAAATTGTGAGAAGTATTTGTCGTAATGAGCACAAACATACTGTCGAGATTTCCCTACACTGTTACAGAAGAGCTTAGTTGGCTTTGGGGTTTCTTTTCAGTAAGTTAGGAAGTGTTCAAAGCTAGATTCATATGAGTGGAGCTGTCATTCTATCCTTTTTCATCAAAAGAAGAACTGACAGGATATAATGCATTCAATCTTTCACTCTTCCAAAGGCAGAATTCAGTGCAACTGAGTGGGAGAAAGAAATATATCAGCAGTAGCCCTTAAATCATGAGAATTCATTTGTAGAATGGAATTCTGTTCTTTAATTGACTAGTCATAAAGAATATGTAAGTCCCTGTATTTTGAGGTTTATGCAAGTGTGCACTGGTTGAAAATTGAAAAATCAGATCCTCATTGAAACGTAGTTGCTACATATTAACCTTTACATTAGAAGTCCAAATAATTTGCAGATAATTTCTCCATGAAGTAGCTGTTTAACTGATGAGTAGTTCTCTAGTTTTTGAAGAAAGTAACTGGCATTAAGATCCTTTTGCTCTAAATATTTATTCTACAGTATCCATATATTTGATTCTGTGCTGCCTAAAGTATAACGTTACTGGCTGGCTCTCATACCTTACAAGTTATGTCATATATATAATATATATATATATATATATATATACAAGGACCAGAAGACAGTGGTGGTGATAGATGTAGCAGTGCCAAGTGACAGCAACATCAGGAAGAAGGAGTATGAGAAGCTGGAGAAGTACCAGGGTCTGAAAGAGGAACTAGAGCGGATGTGGAAAGTGAAGGCCAAAGTGGTCCCGGTGGTGGTAGGAGCACTCGGGGCTGTGACCCCTAAGCTGGGAGAGTGGCTCCAACAGATCCCAGGAACAACATCAGAGCTCTCTGTCCAGAAGAGTGCAGTGCTAGGAACAGCTAAGATACTGTGCAGAACCCTCAAACTCCCAGGCCTCTGGTAGAGGACCCGAGGTTGAGGAAGACACATACCACCCATAGGGGAAATTTTGAAAAAAAAATTATATATATATATATATTTTTTATTTATAATAATTTTTTTTTTTTTTTTTTTAATGGAGGATATTCCTGTTAGAGCTTGTACTTACTACTGAGCTGACTGGTATTTACAATTATTTCTAACACCAATAAGAAAGTACATAGAAATTTTTTTTAACTGACCATTGTACTATTGCAGCCCTCTGTATCTTTCTGTTTCCAATTAGAGAGAAACTTCCTTGCTGCACATCTAGTTCTTATCTCTTTCGTCTTCCTGTTGCATTGTATGTTTAAGGAATTTTTTTCTACTCCATTTCAGAAGGGGAAATGTTTCTTGTTTTAATGTTACAGGTGGGTTTCAAAAAGAACAGATAATTTTACAGGTCGTTTTGCTTAACTAACAGGTATCTTTAATGGCCGAAAGAGAACAGTATCTTCAAAGGCTGGAATTGGTGTCAAGTGAGCAAGAGAAACTCTACCTGCACACATTTGTACAGTTTTAATGGGATATCTATTGGGCAGCTTTAGTCACAGAACTCATCTTAATTGTGTGCTAAAATATGCTGTGTAGAGGTGATTAATAGTTGAAGAAGTCCTTATTTTACTGCATGTGAGTCTGTATTCAGTGTTTTGCTATATCCTCCTCCTCCCTTTCCCCATACCCCCCTCAAAAAAAAAAGTTTTCAGTTATATATAGGAATGAAACATTCAGATCTGAACTGGACAAGGTTTATCACCTTATTTCATTTTGCCTTGTTTGGAATTTTGGCTCAAAACTGGACTCGTGACGCAGCATGCTTCCAGGTGCCATTACCATCACCACCCATTTCTCAAAATAAAAAAAAAAAAAAAAAAAACTAGCTTCTTAGTGAGGTGATAGGTAGTGAAGCACCAGCAGTCTTTCTGGGAGGGATATTTAGGTCCAACTGGTATAAAATCAAGGCACAAATAGGATAACCCATTCCACTTCCCTTAAGATATTTTATTTTGGGATTTGAGCAGAGCATTTTTTGCCATCTTCTCTGAAAAAGATAAGAAGGGGGGTTAAATGTTTACCAACATATGTCATACAGGGTGCATCGTATCAAAGGCTCTGGACTTGAAAGAGAACTTTCAAAGCTTCTTTCCAAAGAAGGAATACCATTGAGTCTTTCACTCAAAAAAAAAAAAAAAAAAAAAGTTGCATTGTTCCAGATCTCACAGGCATAGATTTACATCATGGTTTGCTTGTATCTATATGTTTTTGGAATGCACAATCCAGAGTTTGTTTTCCAAAGTATCCTTATTGCAGTATACTACTTCCCTATACTCTTGATAAATATCGGGGGGTTTTTTTTCCTTTTTGCTAATTGGTAAATATTAACTGAAGTGGGGGTATTTGCCATTTTATGTCCTGTGGACCCATGCATAGGCCAGCATTATCCTACCTAATGGTTATAAAAGAAAAGGAAAGGGAGTTCTTAACTGAAGAGAAACTCACTGTACTTGTTCATCTGTCTTGATTATTGATGAGATGGTCACTACCACCAAGGACATGCCAGCTCTGAGGTTCCTTGTTAATTATTTCCAAAATATATGAAGTACAGCCAGACCAAAGCGCACCCAGTTTCATTGCTTGATGATGTGGCCATCTGAGAGTAACATTCCTGGAATTAAATTCCTTCTTAGCAAAAGAAACAGATATCAAAATTTCTTAAAACCAAATACTTCCAATTATGAATGGGTCTCTGTTGAAGCGTAGGAGCTTCCTTCATGAGCTTTCACACCCAGGTACGTGGTTCCTTGAGGAAACTAAGATGAACTATATTACTCCTATAAAAACTGTGCTTAAATCTCTAGAGATGCTCACAAATTTGATGTGCAGTCTAGCAATACTAATCCAAACAGACAAAACAAGCAGTTGGCTGTTATGTAAGAGAGGAACACAAACAACCCGATTGTTTGGGGAAGCAAACAAATTTATAAATGGGCTAATATGCGGTGAGACATCTCTTATCATAGAATCGTAGGGTTGGAAGGGACCTCATGAGGTCATCTAGTCCAGCCCCTTGCCAGAGGCAGGACCACTCCCACTAAACCATCCCAATCATGTTTTGTCCAGCTGGGCCTTAAACACCTCCAAAGATGGAGATTCCACCACCTCCCTAGGCAGCTCATTCCAATGCTTCACCACTCACCTAGTAAAAAAGTTCTTTCTAATATCCAGCCTCGACCTCCCTAACTGTAACTTGAGACCATTGCTCCTCATTCTGTCCTCCATTACTACTGAGAATAGTTGAGCTCCCTCCTCCTTGGAGCATCCCTTCAAGTAGTTGAAGGTTGCTATCAAATCCCCCCTCAATCTTCTCTTCTGCAGACTAAATAAGCCTAATGCTCTCAGTCTTTCCTCATAGGGCTTGTGCTCCAGCCCTTTAATCATTTTGGTTGTCCTCCGCTGACTTCTCTCTAGCACGTCCCAATCCTTTTTGTAGTGGGGAGCCCAAAACTGAACACAGTATTCTAGCTGTGGCCTCACCAGTGCAGAATAGAGGGGAGTGATCACATCCCTTGATCTGCTGGTTACACTTCTTTTGATGCAACCCAGTATGCCATTGGCCTTTTTGGCAGCAAGAGCACACTGCTGACTCATATCCAGCTTCCCACCCACCATGACCCCCAGGTCCTTTTCTACAGTGCTGCTACTTAGCTGAATGTTCCCCAGCCCGTAGCAGTGCATGGGGTTTTTCCGTCCCAAGTATAGGATTTTACATTTATCCTCCATAAGATTTCTATTGGCCCACTGTTCCAATTTATCTAGGTCTCCCTGAATCCTTTCCTTACCCTCCAATGTGTCTACTGGTCCCCCCAGCTTGATGTCATTCGCAGATTTACTGAGAGTGCAGTCTATTCCATCATCCCGATCATTGATGAAAATGTTGAACAGAACCGACCCCTGGGGCACACCACTCGTTACTGGTTGCCAGCTCGACATGGAACCATTGATTCCTACACACTGAAACCGTTGATCTAGCCAGTTTTCTATCCACCTTATAGTCCACCTATCCAACCCATACTTCCTTAATTTGCCAGTAAGAATGCTATGGGAAACTGTATCAAAAGCCTTGCTAAAATCAAGGTATATGACATCAACGGTTCTTCCTGCATCCAGAAAACCAGTCATTGGATCATAGAAGGAAATGAGATTGGTCAGGCATGATTTACCCTTGGTGAATCCATGCTGACTGTTCCTGATCACTTTATTTTCCTCTAAGTGTTTTGAGGATGGATTCTTTGAGAACCTGCTCCATAATTTTTCCAGGGATTGAGGTGAGGCTGACATGTCTGTAATTCCCCGGATCCTCCTTTTTCCTTTTCTTGAAAATAGGCACTATATTTGCTTTTTTCCAATCCTCTGGCACCTCCCTCGTTCTCCATGAGTTTTGAAAGATACTGGTCAGCAGTGCTGCTATCTCATCGGCCAATTCCCTTAACACCCTTGGATGCAGTTCGTCCAGCCCCATGGACTTGTGCACATCCAGCTTCTTTAAGCAGTCCCTAACGTGACCTTCCGTCACCAAGGCCCTCTCTTCTTTTCTCCAATCTGCCATACCCAAGGTAGTGGGCTGGGAGCTGACCCTGCCTGTGAAAACTGAAGCAAAAAAAGCATTGAGCACTTCAGCTTTTCCCTCCATTCTCTGTCACAAGGATGCCTGCCTCATTCAGTAAGGGACCTACACCATCCCTGATCCTCTTCTTGTTATTAACATACTTGTAGAACCCCTTCCTGTTATCCTTTACATCCCTCGCTAGCTGCAACTCCGTTTGTCCTTTGGCCTTTCTGATTTTATCCCTGCAGCCCCTAGCAATATCTTTATATGCTTCCTTAGTCATCTGACTAAGCTTCCGCTTCCTGTAAACTTCCTTTTTTATGTTTAAGCTCAGAGCAGAGTTCTCTGCTAAGCCATTCTGGGTACCTTACATGTTTGCTGTTCTTTCTCCTAATTGGAATGGCAACTTCCTGTGCCCTTAGCAGGGTTTCTTTAAAATATAACCAACTCTTTTGGACTCCTTTCCCCTTCAGATTAGCTTCCCAAGGGATCCTGCCCATCAATTCCTTGAGGGAGCCAAAATCTGTTTTTTTGAAGTCCAGGGTTTGTGTTTTGCTTCTTTCCTTCCTTCCTTTAATCAGCATCCTGAACTCAACCATGTCATGGTCACTATTGCCTAGTTTGCCATTTACCTCTACGTCCTTGATCAATTCTTCCCTGTTTGTGAGCAGCAGGTCGAGAGGTGCAAGGCCCCTAGTTGGTTCCTCCAGCATTTGTACCAGAAAGCTGTCCCCAACACTCTCTAAAAACTTATTGGATTGCCCATGCACTGCTGTATTGGCCTCCCAGGAGATGTCAGGGAAATTGAAGTCCCCCATCAGCACCAGGGCCTGTGATCTAGAAGCTTCGGCTAGTTGTCCATAGAACACCTCACCCACCTCCTGCTTCTGGTCTGGTGGTCTATAGCAGACCCCCACCACAACATCCCCCTTGTTGCTTTCCCCTCTCAGTGTAACCCACAGACTTTCTGCTGGCACGCTTCCACTTCCATAATGAAGCTCTGAGCAGTCATAGAGCTCTCTTACATATAACATTACTCCTCCCCCTCTTCTTCCCTGCCTGTCCTTCCTGAACAGTTTATACCTATCCATGGCAGAGCTCCAATCATACAGACTATCCCACCATGTCTATGTTATTCCAATGATATCATAGTTCCTTGTCTGCGCTTGTACTACCAATTCTTCCTGCTTATTTCCCAGGCTCCTTACATTAGTGTATAGGCACCTAAGAAACCAGGCCAATTTCTCTACTTTGTCATTGTGATTTTCAGTTCTATTACATATACCTCCTTGCATTTTTTCTTGGCGTTGTCCTTCCCCACTCTCCTCACGTATTGGGGCTTCAGTAGAACACTTAAGACAATTATTTGATTTCCCCCCCACCCCCCACCCCCATGTTCCACCTACCTTCTTTTATTCCTGGTGTTACAGTCCCAGCCCCCCCAAGTTCCATCCCTTCCCCCAGATCTCCCACATTGTCACTTACCTTTGTGCTTTGGTCTCCTTCCCCCTTTGAACCTAGTTTAAAGCCCTCCTCACTAGGTCAGCCAGTCTGTGCCCAAATGTGCTCTTTCCCCTTCCTGGACAGATGAAGACCATCTCTACCTATCAATCCTCCTTCCTGAAACAGTACTCCATGGTCAAGGAAGCCAAATCCCTCTTGACCACACCATTTTTGCAGCCAGGCATTCACCTTTAGGATGCATTCGTCTCTCCTCAGGCCTCTAGCCTTGACCGGAAGGATTGAGGAGAACACCGCCTGTGCTCCAGACTCCTTCACCTGTGCTCCCAGAGCCCCGTAGTCATGTTTGATCTGCCAAGGATCACCTCTCGCAGTATCGTTGGTACCCACACAGATAAGAAGCATGAATGAGAAGCTTGACAGCATCATGCCTTGCTAGAAAATATAATACTCTTTAAGATCAAAAGAATCCCTTGAAGGTGGGTCCAGTTGAACTCCAGAAACAAGAGACTGGCAATGTGGATTTTTTGCATCTGGGAACTTGAGGTGGATTACTCCACTACGAGAGAGAGCTGCCTTTCTTGTGCAAAGAAGAAAAAAGATCCAGTAACACTGTGCATGTTCTCCCCTTGCCTAATGAGTAGGAGTGGGGACAGTTCATGTATGTCTATCTTCTAATGACTCTAGCAAAGTTTAGAAGAGTTTCAAAGTTCAGTGATTCTAGTAATGACCAAAAAGTGTGAAGATTCTCCTTTTGCAGGATACAGCCATAATCAGTCCCAACAGACTTCTCAAAAATCCAGGTATTTTTCTCAATCCTAAAATTGATTTTCCTGTTTAAAAGCCCAGTTCATCCTGTCAGGGTGGAAAATAAAAAGTTGTAATGATTTGAGTTGTGCTCTGGTTTTTTGGCTACTTCAAAGAAGTCTACTGAAGTGGTGAATTGATCTTATACTGTGACTTGCATTAACAGGCTTTTTGCCTTCTCTGTCCAAAGATATTTTCCATTTGTTTAATACAGTAGCTTTTATATCAGTATACAACAAAGTTGTTTGTTATTTTTCAGGTAGCATTTTTGGGGGTGATTGATGCTTCCTTTGACAGCTATTTTCTGCCTGTTATTCAGTCAGGTTTTTTGGTTTTGGTTTCTCATGATGGAGCTGTCTCTCTACTTACGCTGTGCCATGCATGTACTGTACATTATTTTGCTTTGCAGGATGAGTGAGCTAAGAAGACTGACCAGGGTTTGCTGTTTGAGTGTTAAACTGAGCTTTTTGAAAGCTCATGAGTTTTTGATGAAAATGGCAAATCCTGACTTTTTAAGATTTCTGTCATCTTTCTTTAAGATCAGCTGGAGTGCGATTAGGAAAACAGGCCTTTTTTTACTTTTAGATCATACGTAAAACTGCAAAGCAGATCTGCAGTCCCTTCAGAAATTCTGAAGGGGGGGGGGGGAGTTGAGTACAGTCATCCTTTTGGGGCTCTGTTCTGATTACAGTTTAGGCTAGACATTTACAGATGTTATCTAATACCATAGAACTGTTGGCTTTGCTAGTGTTCTTCGTTGTTTTGCAAGGACTCCAATCTCAGTTCAATTTTTTTCTCACTTCAAGTTTTGTTCTTTGCTATTTTTATATATACCTGTCATTCTGTATTTCCTGTGAGGCATAAGTTAACATGACACCATTTCATTTGTTCTTGCCTCCTCATATTTACTCTTCAGTTTGAATTTCGTTTTTACAGGAAGACCCAAAACATTCTGGAAATTTTGCCTTAGTAATATATTGTTGCTAATACTCAGACAACAGAGAAAATACTTGAATTTTTTCTTTCCTGACTAGGAAGGGAAGGAAATGATAACTTTTTTAGTTGGTCTTGAACTACTGTTTTGTTAGTTGTTCAGAAGTATGAATAATAAATTAACAAGTTCCAGAGGAGTAGCTGTGTTAGTCTGTATATAGCAAAAACAACAAGAGTCTTGAGATGCATCTGGCAAAGTGGAGCACATGAAAGCTTATGCTCAAAGAAACTTGTTAGTCTTTAAGGTGCCACAGGATTCTTGTAATAAATTAACAGTAACTCAGGTTTATCAGATCAAGCTTCGTGGTACATAATAGGCTATGTCCATACTAGGGGTTTACGTCGACTTTAACCAACTACCTAGCCACTTTTGGAGTTCGTTAAGTCAGCTTAAGCACTTAAGTCTACTTACTAACTCCTGTACTTAAAGTCGACTTTAAGGGTTAAGTCGACTTTATTAAATCAACTTAATGCAATGTGCCCTTTACTAAGTTGACTTTAAATAGGTCCCTGGCTTAAGTCGACTTTATAAAGTTGACTTAAACAAATGGAACCGCACTAAGTCAGCTTAATAAAGTCAACTTTAAGTAGGCCTTATTCATAGAATCACAGGGTTGGAAGGGACCCCACGAGGTCATCTAGTCCAAACCCTGCCAAAAAAAGCAGGACCACTCCCATTAGATCATCCCAGTCAGGGTTTTGTCCAGCTGGGCCTTGAACACCTCCAGAGATGGAGATTCCACCACCTTCCTAGGCAGCTTATTCCAATGCTTCACCACTCGCCTAGTAAGGAAGTTTCTCCTAATATCCAGCCTGGATCGCCCCAGCTGTAACTTGAAACCATTGCTTCTCGTTCTGCTCTCTGTTACTACCAAGAACAGTCGAGCTCCATCCTCCTTGGAGCAACCCTTCAAGTAGTTGAAGGTTGCTATCAAATCCCCCCTCAATCTTCTCTTCTGCAGGCTAAATAAGCCTAGTTCCTTCAGTCTTTCTTCATAGGGCTTGTGCTCCAGCCCTTTGATCATTTTGGTTGCCCTCCTCTGGACTCTCTCTAATTTGTCCATGTCCTTTTTGTAGTGGGGAGCCCAAAACTGGACACAGTATTCCAGATGTGGCCTCACTAGTGCAGAATAGAGGGGAATGATCACATCCCTCGACCTGCTGGCAACACTTCTTCTGATGCAGCCCAGTATGCCATTGGCCTTTCTGGCAGCAAGAGCACACTGCTGACTCATATCCAGCTTCCCATCCACCATGACTCCCAGGTCCTTTTCTCCAGTGCTGCTATTTAGCTGATCACTCCCCAGCCTGTAGCAGTACATGGGGTTTTTTCGTCCCAAGTGCAGGATTTTACACTTGTCCTTGTTGAACCTCATGAGATTCCTCTTGGCCCGCTGCTCCAATTTGTCTAGGTCTCCCTGAATCCTGTCCCTGCCCTCCAGGGTGTCTACCGTTCCCCCCAGTTTGGTATCATCTGCAAACTTACTAAGTGTGCAATCTATCCCATCATCCAGATCATTAATGAAAACATTGAACAGAACTGGCCCCAGGACCGACCCCTGGGGTATGCCACTCGTTACTGCTTGCCAACTTGACATGGAGCCATTGATTCCTACACGCTGAAACCGCTGATCTAGCTAGTTTAAGTATTAAGTTGACTTACCTTAGCCCTGTAGTGTAGACATAGCAACAGAGATTACAAGACCGGATGTATGTGACCGACTTCTATTTATTAGGAAAGAGGTGTTTCACTTTTTGTCTGGATCTGATAAAAGCTTAAACGGCCCTAAATTGTATATTTTTCTCTTAAAATAATCACATTTTTAATGGGCATGTGCATCATCTTGTTTATGTATTTCTGTGTCCATGCCTGCAGGGGTCAAAAGCGCAAGTTGGATGAAGATGATGCTGCCAGTGAATCCAGTAAAGAGTCCAGCAATGAAGATGAGGAGGGGAGCAGTTCAGAGGCAGATGAAATGGCAGCAGCACTTGAAGCTGAATTGAATGATTTCATGTGACATTGAAATGAAAGGGGATTTGTAACTCTGTTTTACTTCTTGTAACAGATCTGATTTCAAATGAGCCCCTTATGTCAGTACTCAATTTTTTTCGAAAAGGTGTGTGTATATTTTGCAAAGCAACACAAGAGGTGACACATTATTTTACAGAATTGGAAATAGATGTTTTTAAGATGTTTTACTAAAGGAAGATATACTTTTTTAAAAGGAAAAGTATTAAGGGGACTTGGTGTGCTATGCCAAAGACATGTTGTTATGAGCTCTGTGGAACCTTCCTGTGCCAGGACAGTAGTGCAAAGGTTTATGAATTAACGTACAACAATTTTTAAATATCTCAAGGTATGGTTTCGGGTAACAGGCTTCAAAGGAAAGGAGGACATAAAGAGGATGGGATTGCTTGAATGATACAGCAAGAACCTGATGATCTGGTTGTACTTTTTTTTCCACAATTCAATACTATCAAATATAAAATGATTTTTAAAATAAAAAAGAGCAATTTATATTTGTATAGAAACTGAGAATGTAATATACAAGCTTTGTGAACTCTGCACTTCACCTGCCTATCACTGGCTTCTAAGAGAATACAAAATGACTGAATTTCATGCTCTCAAGTTATTTGGTGGACTAGTTGGGTTCTTTAGGGAGACCACGTAGATTTTTAACTGCTTCTCTGTAACCTGGAGTTTTAGCACAGCATACTGTGTGATCCTGTACTGCCATAAGGAGCTTATTCACCCATTTGTGTTGTTCTTGGAAGGAATGCGTGCTGCCTCATTCTAGATAGAGTTTTATTTCTTTGAGAAATCTGATGTAAAGTTTTTGTATATTCTATTTCATATTTGACCCACAAAGATTTTCTTTCATTTAATAAAAATCCCATTTTGTAAATTCTGTTTTCATTTCCTGAGTTATAAAAATCAGTTACTGTATTTCACCTGCATCAGTCACACAAAGAACTACTTAATCAGCTTTGCATTGTTCTCTGTGAAAAAAGTCAAATTCCAAAGGGGTCGCAGTGTTAATCTAGTTCAGCAAAACAAACATGGAGTCCTGTGGCACTTCTAAAGAGTAACAATTTTATTTATCACATGAGCTTTCTTGGGAGAAAGTCCCACTTCGTCAGACACTATGCAGATGGGGAACTTACAGAATGGGAACAAAATAAATGCAGGGGAGTGTAAATCACAGGATCAGGTCAGACTGTTACAGGAAATCTGACAAAGTAGGATTTTCTCCCATGAAAGCTCGTGTGATAAATTTGTTAGTCTTTAAAAGTACCACTAAATGCCTTGTTTTTTTATGAAAAATGTGAATATCAGCTGAAGCAACAGCAAAACTTGAGTTTTCTGATAGAGCTACTTGATGTCCAAGTTTAGTGTGCTCGCTCTTGTTATCTGAGCTATTATGGAACAGTTACAAAATGGTTGACCAGATGATCTGTATTTGGATTGCCTAAAAAGAACATATGTTTTTATAACTGTTTCCAAATATTTTCAGTACTTTTGGTAAGATGCATAAGTACTGTATAAAATTACACAAGTTGTAGATAATATAAATATTTACCACCATTAAAATTTAGAAGGCCAGGCACATTGAATAGAATATCCAGGGGAAAGAAAGAAAGCTAAAATATTTCAAATAATTTTTTCTGTTGTCAGATGAAAGCATGTTTCTTGCTGTGCAATATTATGTATATAATAGATGTATAAAAAATGCTTGAGTTATTGTGGGGAATTGTGTTAGTAGGAAATATCATTTTGAGTCTTCTGTTCATTTTCAGGTCACTTACTGCTATTGGATTTCAGACTGAGAAGTGTATTGATATTTATCGGACTAATGATCAAATCAATACTGAATTCTAATCACGTATAAGAGGCTGGCTCGGGTTTCGGTCTTTACTTTCTCAAAGATTGAGTGTGTAACTGATCTGGTAAATTAGGTCATTGTGAAGGGAGAGTTGTGCCAATTAATTATATTCATTGTATTGATTTAGTGTCCACTCGAGAGCAGATTGCAAGTTTATGTTCTTATGGATAAAGCATCACTAAATGTTGCTTAAGAGTTTGTTGTGCTATAGTTGCTGCAGCATGGATTGAAATCTACATGACCATGAATTATTCTGGTGTGATTCTACAGCAAAGGTAAAGTCACTGAAGGGACTGAAATGGTAAAGAAGTGGCACTAGAAAAGATCTACTTGAAACACAATATAAGGCCATTTTAAGAAAAACAAATTAAAAAAAATACTAAAAATCCCTTACCCACAACCTCAGTTTTTAAAAGATGTCTTGATGCATATTGGGACTATATTTCCTGCAGATTAGGAACCTCTGTTCTTGATTTCCATCATTTCTCTCAACTGTGTAATATATCAGGGTAACGTTTTTCCTATCTTACCACCACCATGAACTGAAGTTGTCTGTGCTCCATTAGAACTGCCATTCTTCATCTTTTTCTTTCTGCAAGTAACTGTTGGAGAGGAGCTGAGAACCTTTCATAGACGTCTCTGTCTAATCAGCTCCATTTTCCCATTGCTTGCCATTCAGAATGTTTTCAGTCTGCTGACCTTTAGTGGTCTTAGAGCCTTTCACAGGTTAGGACACATTACTGTGTCGCAACACAGCAGTAAGTGTGTCACAGAGAGCTGAGGAGATGGCTGGATCTGGCCTGGAGGGAGTGGGCTAGTGCGTCCTGGAGAGTTGCAATATGCTGCCAAGTGTGTCACGACCCACAAAGGTTTAGAACTGCTGGGCTGGGACATGAGGCTAGTCACCATAATAGAATTTAAAATCTTACCACTCAAGTAAAGCTGAAATGTAGCAGAACTCAGCATCTCTGTTCATAAATAATGAATAAAATGTCTCCTCTATAGAATAGCACAGGTCAGGATGTTCTGAGAGACTAATCAGAATAGCCACAGACTTAGTGATGAGCTAATGTGTAATGAGGGAATTGCAAACATTGATGTAGTGGCTCTGAATAGGAATATGTGAATGAAAATAGAAGCTGCAAAAAGCTGTCGTTAGGTGCTCCAACTGAGCCCACTGTAACTTTTTTACTTTTTGAACCACAACTGTGCTCATTCTGTGGGAGAGAACAGCACAAAGTGGGATAGACCCATTTGGGGGATTGGGAGTTCTGTTTGTACTCCATTTTCACTTCAGGATGTAAAGACAGTATTCCTGTTGGAGAGTACCAAACATATTTTTCTTAACCAGGAGTTACTAGTAGTTTCTGTTTAAAATATCCTTGTTATGAGAAACAGGCAATGATCTGCTCCAATACTCTTTTACAAATGAGACAATACTATTTACAATGATACTGGTTTACAAATATCCTATATATCATAAGGGTTTTGTGCAATGCCTGGCAAATAGCAATGAAACAACATTATGTCGTGTTGATGAAAAATGTTCAATGGGTACTGAATTCCACTCTGAAGTAGCTGCATTTCAGTCATGGGGAAGTGATTCCTGGGCATATAAAATTTGTAAAGCTCTTTGGGATAAGGGGTGTTATATAGAAATGAAAGACACATTTTCTTTTTCCCAACCTTATTTTATTTATGACCATTTTTGGATTAACTGTTAAGTGTCTAAGCAAGAACCTTACAAATGACCAAGCTTGAGTCAGGGCCAAGATCATATGGAGACCCATGCAGACTTTGAAGCAGGAGCCTTCACCCAACTGTGTAAACTGCCCCTACATTAGGATCAGCTTCCATTATGGAGTACAGAGTTTGGAAGAGCCTAGAGCTCACACTGCAAAATTTACATACAAGTACATTCATAGACCTGGGAAAATCAGATCCATAGGACACAGCTAAAGTCAAAGCTAGGTAGTTCTGCAGATTAAGAAAAGGCTGCAAATTTTTCTTTGACGTTTTGTTCAGATAACTATAATAACATAAATATTTTTGAGGACCTAGGGCTGCCAGTGGGTTTCCAGAGCATACCAATCTGTTGCCCATCTCTGAAATCCAGGTGATCTTCATCTTGCTTTTTTGTCTTAAAGTAGAAATGACACTCGCTAGGAGAGCTGTTCCTTGTAAGACAGTTAGTGAGTTTCTTTTGTGATGGCAACTGAAATTTCAAGAGGCCACAAATCAGATGTGTCGCCTAAACTGCTAGTAACAAGGCTTTAGATAGGGGAAGCTGCCCTTTGCTACACTAACATCTGCTTTTTTTCAAGATGCAAAATATATCCTAGACAGGTTATGAATGTGCTTCACAAAATGGCCTCTAAAACTCTACAGATGACTTATATGCCATGCCATACTGCTCCCAGTGCAATTTCATATCCATAGGACCAATCTTGTTGAAGAAAAACAAGCCATCTGCTTGACCTGTTTCTGTGCATTAGTTCCTCAGCAATACCCTGCTGCCAGGAAGATATTCTTAGTGCTAATGTAAAAAGCAGAATCCAACTTGGATTATCTAAATTAAACTGACCGTGGATTGCTGCTTTTGACTAATGGTACTAGGCATGGAAATGGTCACAAAGTTAGGATGCAATCCACGCTGCGCCATTAAGCTCTTTATTTGACCTAAGTCGCTTCTCTAACCTTCCAGAGGACAAAGGCTTTCTGAAGTGCTGACTACTTTGCAAGAAATAGAACAGAGAAGAGCAATTTTGTTCACAGTAAGGTCTGTAGCTGCACTCAACTTTCCCTCCATTTATCAAGCTGGCTTTAAAAACAATTATTTTTAACAAAATTCTGACATGTCTTCACTTTTTTATGTGTAAACACCTGTAGATACCTGTGGTCTCATAATAAAGATACCATCAGATGCCTATGCATTCTTCCATTCAGGAATCACTGGGACAATTCTAAGTCAATGGTAGGGAGATGGAGCTGAAAAGCTTTCAGTATATAAATACTTCTGCTGGCAGGTTTTCTGCCGGTGGAGGGTCCTGGCAACTCTCCCAGTGTTACATGGTGGTAACCTGCAGATCATGAAAAAACTTGTTTGCTTTTTAGCAAGGCTACCTGCCCATAAACTATTAAATTATGCTCATCAGATCAAAAATTGTATTAATATTTATGAAGCAGTGGAAGTATAAAATTGTAAACGCTTCTATTTTTATAAAGTACCTGAAATGGAAATACTAAAGAGCAGATGGGACTTTTTTTTTTTTTTTTTTAATGTAGAAATAGTCATGAGTACCTAAAAACATTGATTTACTTGCCAGGTAAACAGGGAAATACATCATTTAATTGATGTCTGGTATTTCAGTGAGAAAACTGAAAGCAATACACAGATGCATGCAGAACATCTTGTGCACAAAAAGTGCAAGATTTCACTTTCCCTGCCCACTCTATATAGTCTCTCATATCCTTCCTTCCTCATTTGTCCAAGTCAGTTCCATTCTCTACCTGTTGGGTCACAGTTTGTCTGGACTTGGTCCCGTGGGCTCTTCCTTTTCTTTTGCCTCTAGCCATGTATTGACTGTGTCACTTGAGGAAACTTCCTTCTGTCAGTTCTTTTGTCTGTTGGTCCTCGTTACCAAATGCTTTAATGAGCCTTTCTTCATACCACCCACCTCTTTCAATTCACCAGTACAGCTACCCATTGGGATTCATTTGTTGTCAGGGGTTAAAGTAAAGGGGAATGCAGCCCTGTTGTGTTCTGGTGCGTTCCCCGATACTTTAACCCCTGCACCGATTGGGGCGGGATGGAGCAGCCTCTGTTGCTAGGGGAGCGAGTTCTGACCAGGTTGGAGTGAGGACACAACATCATCACTTCACAATGCCCCCCCGTTCTGCCTCGATGGTGTCATCAGACGGGGGCTGGCAAAGCCCAGGCCCAGGCAGCGAATTTGGGGTTGGAAGCATCTCTGGTGGCTGCCAGAAGGTGAGCAGCAGCGGTAGCTCAACGGTGAAGGGCCTGGGGAGCTCGGAGCTGGCCGGGTAGGGGTGGTGCAGGAAGTCAAGCGCGGGAGGGGATGGTAGGGTGATTGAGAGCCTTGGTCCTGGCAGTGTAGATGGGTCGCTGCGCTGGACCAAGCAGGGGCCTTTGGCTGCAGCTGAGGAGCAGTGTGGCCAGGTCCTGGGGCCAGGACCATGGGGCAATGGGGAGGCAGAAGATTGGGGGTGCAGTAGCTGCAGTGGCTGGGGGCAGGCATTTAGAGGCAGATGGTGGAAAATAGCCAGGAAGTGGGGTTAGGAGTTTGTGCCCAACTACTGGGTCAGTAGATGCAGAAACTTGCAAATGCCTACCAGGGCTGGGGCCTGCACATGCAGGAAGGGGGCCTGGAGATTAGAATGGTTCTAGGGACCCTCCAATTATACTTTAACCACTGTTTGTTGTCTAATTGCCTTAATGCAAATTGAAAATATGTAGAAATGCAGTCAAGAAGCAGACCTGTAGGCATAAGTTTTAGGCTCTATATTAGCTGAAGCTAAGTATATTAGCATTCAGTGAGTCAGAGGTAACAGAAATTATACTTGGGTTATGTAGTAAATATGTATTTGTGTTGATTGGTTTCAGCGGGTCCTGCCGGGAGATGGTTGGCTGGTTTGGAGTAATGGTAACTGCATAATTTGTATTGATGCAAATAGTGATTAGAATGATGGTTTACATTAGTGGACAATAAAACAGTAAAAGATACTGGGGTTAAGAGTGTGGAAGGTTAAATATGATAGTGGAAATATAGATATGGTAAAAGGAAGGCTTAATTAATGGGAGTGTTTTATAATAGATTATAAAAAAGCTAGTCTGCTAACTTTGGATTGAAGTGCTCATCCACCATCCAGGTGCCATTAGAGGAAGGGTCGTATACCCCTTCTTCTCATCCAAAGACCTAATCGTGCCTGGATGTGTCATTTTATCTTAAAATGTGTGCTTAAATTCAGTGTGTGATTATCCTATAATGCCAGTTTGCTTTAGCTAACAATTTTATTTTAAATAAAATCTTTAATTCTGTCACTCACTGAGTCATTCACAGGCCTCCACTAAATTAAATGTTACAGCTTGGCAAGCGCAGGAGGAGTGTAGGGTGCCTGTTTGAGTGATTTAGAGGTTCACTGAGGAGTGAGAAAGCCCCAGAGCACAAACTTCTTTTAGAATCTTTGAAAAGTTCTGCACAAAGCTGCAAAGTGTTTTGAAACAGGCTGTGGGGTTTGGGTTTACTTGGGGTTTTTTGCTTTGGTTTGGTTGGGTTGGTTTTTGGTTGGTGTTTTTGTTTTGTTTTGTTTCTTTGCAAACCAAAGCATTGTTTACCAGTCTAGGGTACTTTCTTTTTTTTAGCAGTTGCATTAAAGACATCAGTAGTGTTAATGCAAGGGAAAAGATTTTCTTCAAGTTTGAGATTTGATTCCTGGTGGTACTGGAGGCTCTAAAAACCCAGTACTGGCTTAAGGACATAAATGCAAGACACTCTCTGGGTACCCTAATACCAATAAGCATCTGACCCTTGAGTCTAGCATCCTTTGGTAGAGGTAAAGGCTGCAGTGACTGGCCAGAGACATACCATTCCTCTAGCTAGCACTGTTGGGTGATAATGCACCTGAAAGAAGGAAGGTGACGCACCTGTCTTTGCTTCAGGAACTGAAGAGATATGTTGGAGATGAACATGGTGCATCTAGCTCCACCTCCATTGATTCTGGTGCAGCAAAAGACCAAAGACCTTCAGAAGAGTATTTGAAGGATAACCTATTATTTATTCCAGTAACCAAAAGTGTGAATATGCTGTCCGTTCCATATTGATTTGGGTCCAAAGAGATATCGAAGATCTAAACAAGGCTATTGGGGAAACTGAATCAGGTTGCTGCTATATACACTTTGATATTAGAGGAAATGTTTACACTGGCTATTGTATTGAGTGAGGATCCTCTCAGAATCTAGGGATATAGAAGCCCTGGGAAAGGACACTGAGACATTTACTATGTCTGAGTTCCAGAGGGAAGAAGAAATTATTTTAGCCTTGTATTGCTCATGGTGGTGCGGGAAAGGATCTGACCATCACACTGAATGCAATAGAACAGCCAGATCTTTCTGGGTTTGTGTATACATTGTTTGAGTGCAAAGCTAATGATGGCAAATTTAAGCACAGTAAAAACGATGAGAGTCCTGTGGCACCTTATAGACTAACAGATTTCTTCAGGCATAAGCTTTCGTGGGCTCCAATCCACTTCATCAGATGCATGGACAATTTAAGAACAGTGAGTTCAAGGGAGTAGCAATGAGTAGTTTCTTGAATTAAGAATAAAATTTAGGCAACAGGTAGAGCAACGTGAATTAGCTGTAAGGGAGAATGAAGATTTTATAGGGTAGGCAAATTGCTTTGTACAAACTGGTGAAAATTACTGCTAGGATGTTTAATGATTTGGAACAGACTCAGGTTTAGCAACTTGCTCTCCATTTCCAGATCTATGCCCAGCTATAGAAGAATAAAGCTATGGAACAGTAAGTTGGAGGCATTTTGGGCTCATGCTCAAGAGTTAAGATTTATGATACAGCTACACAGCATGAGTGGGTTGAGTTTTGTGCTGTTGTATGTGAAGGGACTCAAGATTTTAGAACATATTGATTTGATGTTTTGGAAGATGGAGTCAGCTTTTAAGGAATATATTGTCTAATAGTGAATATGCCCCTCGAAAGACTAGATCTGTGTCTGTGGTTTCACCAGGAGATCTGCTGTCAACCAAGTGAGGGAAGGGCAGAGGAGGCTGACAGTGGGAGCCCCAGTCACCCAGGGCTGACAATGATTTCTAAGTAAGATTAAAACTCGCCTATGATTCTAGGGTAGAAATGTCAAGCATCAGGGTTTTTTTCCCCCCAACGGTGACATTTGAGTTCTGGCCTGAGAAATCACATCTCTCATGTTAAAGTCATGGGAGTTGGCATGTCTGTGAGACAGTAGTTGAAGAGACAATTCAGTCAACAAGGGGTAAGGATAGAAAGTATTCTGTAGCTGTAGGAGAAATTGTGCAAACTGAAGGACCAAGCTGTGCCCCTACTTTAAACCTCGCCCCCTGCTACAGAAGTTTGGATCCTCTTACTCTCACACTGGAGGGAATGTTGCCAGTCAGTCTTCATGGGTATGTCTACACTGGAGCCTTAGGTCGACTAAAGGAAGGTTGTCGACCTATAGACCCCTGCATCCACGTTGGGCTTTTATTGTCAACTTAAGCCAGTGAAAATGGGGAAAGCCCTTAAGTTGACCTAATTAGCCTCAAGGGGGCACATCTCCAGTGCAATGTGGGACAGCTATCCACAAAAATGCATCACTCCTCCATCGACCTAGCACCTGCCAGTGTTCAACAGGAGTTTTCAATGTGGACTCTCTAAGTCAATTTAACAAGGTCAACTTTAAGTCGATTTAAAGTCAACCTTGTTAGGTCAACTTAACTGAGCCTCCAGTGTAGACATACCTCATGGGAGCCCCCGCCAAAGTTAAAAACAAGGAGCTAAGAGCACCAAAACCCTTTTTTGCAGGTTCTTTGCAAAAGTACCAGACAACCTAGGTGAACATTATGCCTTGTGCCCTTTTCCCCCACAATTAACTTTCAAAAATGAATATTGTCTATTAGCATGAATAAATATTCTGCATATACAATTACAGAGAAGACTATTACAATTGCACATTCTCCTGGTTCTGTACTTCTCACAGGCTACATACTAGAAGAAAGGCACATTATAATGTGTAATACAACTCACATGATAGAGTACTATGTTTTCCTGCAACAAAGTTGATCTTTAGAATTTAACTTTCCATACTTTCAGTTTAGTGAATGTAGAAACAAGTCCCTTCAGGTCAATGTTTTGTGCAGTTTCATGTTTTATTCACAAGGTGAATAGACAAGTCTTTCTTGGTTCATTGAGGAATGGATGCATGTTTTGATCAACTTCAGCATGGAAAAGCTTCAGTCACCACTGGCCAGAGAAACCATGAGAGTCAAGATGATGCAGAGAGAAATAAATACATTGGGGATGCAATCTTTAGGCTTATGTTTGCATATAAAGTTCAAAACATCTTCTGATGATGCAAACTTTGGAACTTGCCTTGCAATAGCTCACAATTCACTGCATGAATCTGAAGCGCATATATCTTTTGGAATCCTATGTTTTAAAGCGTGCTCTAGCCTCAAGCAACGTTCCATAATTTGCTTTGATGTTCTATTCTGCAAACTCAACATCAGAAAGGAAGCCAAACACAGAATTTAATTCATCTTTGTTAATCTTCCTTCAGCTGATGGTATTGCTGTGTCAAGAACTGGAAAAATAGAATTTGTTTGAATTTTCCCTTGGGGCTCTGAATAGGCTCATCTGCTTCATACCTTTGAACTAACTCTTCTTTCTTCTAATGTAGACTGAGTTTGGTTCAAAGTATGATATCATCTCCAAATCCTCAGCAGGTTCACGTGCATCTATCAGTGTTTTCTTAAATCTTTCAGCACTCCTGCAGTTTACAAGAAGCTTCTTGGTTTCTTTCAGTTGATTAAAGACATCATGTATGTAAAATTCCTTCACCTGAAGTTGTTTGCTAGTCATATTGATCTCAGAGGATGCCATACCACACAACAAGAGAAACCACAAACTTGAAACTAAAAATGCCATTTGCAAGAGCTTGTGCATCTACTCATGAAGTATTGTACCTCAGACAATTGCTTTCTATCCACCATGATGCCATGGCAAGTGAAACAAAAGAAGGAATAGAATATGAAATTTTTTTAAAGACTGCAGTGTAAATACATGGAAATCTTTAGGTACGTTAGTAGGTGTGGAAGTATATCAGTAGATCTAGACCTTTTGTTCTCACTGCTGAAGCCTCTTAGTTTACTTCTGTAGTTTCATGAATAGTTCATTCTGTTTTTTGCTGCCCTTCAAATTTTGCAGCTCTAGGAGACCACCTACTTTGCCTAGTGGTTGCACTGGCCTTGCTTATCCATATGTAGTTGGTCCTATGGCCCTATGTGCATTTCTTTGTCACAACTCTCTCCTCAACAGCTTCAGGGAGAGGCTAGAGGAGACCACAAGCCGCCACCAAGTCTGGTTTGTTGAATCAGTGACCAGACATGGTGACAGAAATTCATTGAATAAATTGTAGCCCAAAGGAAGGAATTGAAGTAGTCAGTCAAGTAAGCAGATTATATTGAAGAAGGGTCCAGAGACATTTCCAGCAGACATCCAATGATTGCTTTCTCTCTGAAGAATGGGATACCTGGTTTTCTAGACCAATTGATCATGTACCTGTTTCCAGAAGCCACAGAAGAAGTGGCTGGTGGAGAGTGCACTAATTTGATAATTGACCAAGAAATTTAATTTTATCAAACAGGTAAAGGAGCTGGGAGAAGTATCACCCTTGGATATAGAACTGCATGCTATTGCTAAGGTTTCTACACTAGATTATTATGTATATTCTTCAATGTGGTCTGTAAGAACCCCATGTCTGAGGACATTTCACAGCCAATTGTACAGTGAACTATGGTGGTTTGTGCCATCACAAGTATGATTCTGAGTGTATGGATCCATAATTTTTCATTACAAAAGAACCTCCTTCTCAAAAGGTATATAATGTTTCTAGAGAAGCTATATCAGATTTGAGAAAAATTGTAGCCCCTCGTTGAGTCAAGGGATTGCCAGGAAATGTAATTCAAGCTGTAGTTTTTCTGAGTGGTAAGAAAGTCTGATGGCTCCTGGCCTCTTCAGGCAACTTAATAAATACATTCCTGAGTGTGCTGCTACTAAAGCAACAATGTCAAACACGCTGAAAGCTTTTGGCCTAGAATGAGTTTGGTTTTCCACTCTGGACCTTCCTATTGGGTTTTGGGCTATTTTCTTGGTCCCAGTGTGTCAATATATATTTCCACTCATGTTTGATGAGGAGCAATTAATTTGTAATTGACTTTCCCCATTGTGCACCTTAGTAATTTAAAAAGGTGATGCCTGTGTTTTCTAAGCCTTCAGCTTTGTTTCAGTACACAAATAACATTTGTTTGGCTATGAAAACCAAGGAGAAGCATGTGCTATTTCTGGAAGCATTGTTGCATATTTTTCGCAGGATTTAAAGTGCAACCCAAAGAAGCGTCAACTTCTCTCCAGAAGAGTCTTCTTCCTAGGATTCATGCTGTCCAGATTGGAATGCACTCAAGAACAGCAAACGGTGACTGCCATATGCACACTCCCGCTACCCACTTGTGTCAAAGCCCGAAGAGCATTTTGGGGAGACACCAGCTTTGCAGCCCAGATTATGCCACTTTGGCCATCTGTTTTCTCAGTTACATACTTGGGCATGGACTAAGGAAAACACACAAGCAGTGGCAATCCTAAGGAAGGTCTCTGGTCCAATGTTGATTATACCAGACCTATTTAAGTTCTATTATCATTGACATATAGGCATGAATGACACACCTATTGACGTAGTAATGTCTCAGGAGCTTCAGAACCAAGGGCCTATGGTTCTAGATGCTTGACATCCATTCAGGAAAAATTACACTCTGTGAGAAATATTTGTTAGATACGAGTTGGGCAATTCATTTCACTGTTTAAATCAGGGGTGTCGAACTTACGGCCTGTGGGCTGGATCCACCCTGCCAAGGGCACACATCAAGCTCATGGAGCTGCTGGCAGGGGCTGTCCCTGGGATCTTCCTGCAGCAGCGAACAGCACAGGGGAACAAAGGAAGCACTCCAGCCAGTCCTGGCTCAGCTCTGGTGTGGTCTGCCAACCAATCAGAGTCTGTCACAGCAGGCTAGGCCAGGCTCCCGGAGAGTCGCTGCACTACTCTTCAACCCAACTGTTCATTGTCAGTCAGCATGCCAATTTGATTGAGACCACATCACACGAATCGCAAACAAGAGAAAGAAAAAGTGTTTGGAGCCCAATTGGGAAAGAGCCAATCAAAGGCCAGCATGCTGAATGACTGATGGTGAGTGGGCAGGGGTGGAGGTTGGAGGCAAGAGCTGAGCTTGTCTGTGGCTGTGACTGTAAGACTGCCTGCCACCAAGCAGCAGGGAAAGTGGAAAGGGAAGGGGGTCCAGGAGCTGCAAAGCATTGGAAGGAGTCAAGGAGCCGGCATGATGAAGGAAAGTCCAAAGGGCAGGGAAAAGGGAGTGTCAGAGAGTCTCTGGGATTGGGGAGGGAAAAGGGGAGCCCATGCCGCTCTGAACGTGGCAAGGGGAAAGGGTTGGGGAGTCCATGCAGACACATGGCTGGTATCAGGTGTCCTGCCTTCCTATCTGGCCCCCCACACTGAATGAGTTTGACACCTCTGGTTTAAATTGATTTGAGCCCCATTATACTGCACATATTCCGTACCCGCTGTAAACTTTTTGCTTTCTGATGGTGGTGGAGGATGAATAGGTGTCCATTGCATAACTGGCCCTTTGGTCCTCTCTTTTGATGGGAAAAGACATCAAAATGGAACCTGTTTAAATCCCCTCTCCTTTGCTGTTGAGTTTACTCTATGAGGGAGAGCCCCATGTCTGTCCTGTTAGCAATCCAAATGTTCAATTGAGGCAATATTTGAATCATACCCCAAAAAGACTGAGTTTTTAAAATCCTTAAATATTTTTATTGATGGCTCTGCTATTACTACCAAGGGAAACTAGATACTCAATTCAAGATACACCTAGTCCCTCCTAAGAGAACAAGTCCACAGAAAGAAGTCATGCATTTACTCATCATTCAGCTCAGTATGCTGTTGCTTATGCCCTAGAACAGTGTTTAACTAAGTGGGAGAGGAGATGTGCACAGTTGGAAGATTGTGAAGTTCTAATGTATTCAGGGTTTGCTTGGGTGTGTAGAATTTTTTCTCTTCTGACTGAGAAATGATCATGGATCGATGGTAATAGAACTTATTTTAGTGTCTTGCATGGTTGAGTTGGTGTCTCACTTACAAGAAGTCCTTTCTTGCATTTTGTGCTCAGATCTATCACAGTGGAAATATATATAGCCCTTTAGGACAAAAGTATTTAATACATGTGTCACTTAGTGCCATTTGCCATCCAAAATCAGTAAGCAGACTGGTTGACTAAGGAAAGAACAGCATGGTGCATAATGAGATCACAGTAAAAGACATTTCTTATCCAGCCCCTTTGACCTCCTTGAATAAAAGAGTCGGGATGTTATTCCAGATTTAAGGGAATCACAAAAACAGGATCAGGGTTTGATTCAGATCATAAAGCAAATGCATGGGTTAGTGTATTCAGGAGCTATAGTAGGAGGCTGAAGAGGCTGGTTTCACTTTACAAATCCTTTGTTGGGAATTTTGAAATAATTGATGGGATTCTGATGTACAGAAAAGATGTTATTCTCTATGGGCGGTCCTGACAGCTCTTGGAGTTTGTCTAGTTGTTTCATAATGCCCCCATGGGAGGGCATCAGGGAACTGAAAAGATGCTTGAATGACCCTGTTTAAATGGGAGCCCACTATGAGAGACAATATTCATGAAAATTGCCAGTTTTGCCTCGTTCATGCCCTGGATAATCCCACATCAGAAAACAGGAATACTTTTTTTTAAGATCACCAAAGTTTGGAGGCCCTTGGAATACTTTTCAATATTAATTTTGTAAGACCTAAACAAGAACTGCAAGAAAAAAAATTTCAAAGTAATTATTAATCCTTTCTCAGAATGGGTGGGAACTATTCCAATATGGATCAATATGACACTAGCCATGGCCAAAGTCTTGGTAGTATATGCATGTTCTTGCTGGGGATTATCCCTGCAGGTGGATCAGGCCAGAAGTTTTCCTTTACCAGAGATGTTTTTAACTCCTGTATGGGTCTGTTCAGAGGCAAATGGAAACTTCACATCTCATACCAGCTGCAGTCATCTGGGTTGTTGGAATGAATAAATCCTACTATTAACATAATGTTGAGGGAATTAGTGGAACCAAATAGGAAAAGTTGAGATATGTTGCTGCCAATGATTATGACGACTTTGTGGGTCACTTCAACAGTCTTTTCTCATTTAAAGTTATGATAGGAAGGGAAATGAGATTTCCATGTGGCAAGCAAGTCCAGCTCAGTTTGAAGGAATGAAAATGGACACTTGCCCGCATTTACTGGGGGACCACCTATGTCAGATTTGGTTGCAAATTGGAATCAGAGTGCAGAAAGCCAAAAAAAAAGGCCAAGGCCTGTTTTGATAAAGGCCAGAGAGAGAGCACATGGTAAATTAGTGACCAGGATATGCTAAACTGCCTCACCTCTTATATCATAAATGCACTGGTCCTTTTATCTGTGGGTAAACTGAGCTCCCCTATGTATAAGAGTAAGGCCTATAGAGGAAAGAAATGTTGGATAGCATGTGCTGTGCAAATCAACTAAAGGTTTACAAGAAAAAGAATTCTTTGCAGGTATCCAAACCAGAGTTGATGCCCTATACAATCATGAAGGATCCAGCAACTCTCCAAATTACAGCAATAGATAGAATCCCTCCTCTGAGTAATCCTAATCTAATTTACTGCCTCTGGCTTCAGAAACCAAACCACATCTGGAGAAAGAAAAAGAAATATTCTGCTACCAGAATATTGTTCTGGGACTTTAGGCAGATTTTCATATGTGCCCTAAAAAGGGGTATCCTCACAGGCTATTATTTCTATAGTTTGAAGTAGAGAGGATCAGCACACCTAAATTTTGATATGATAGTTGGATGAAGATACAGCAAGCCTTAATGACATTTGCTAACCAAATTTGGGGGGATGGTTCTTTTCCAGCTTGGACTAATGAGAATATTTTGGCTATGTATCATACCCCAGAGCATGAGCTGGGTCAGTGTTACATTGGCATAAAATTAGAATTGGATAGATCTGTAAGATTTGTGGTGCAGAGATGTATACTAGTGAACATATTGTGGAATTCTAAAAATGAAAAACAAATCACACTTGAAAAGTCATTTTGATTCAAACTATGTGAAACAATGGATGAGAGGGTGAGCATGTTAAAAGAGGGGGAAATTACCACTGGTAATCCATTAGCCATTCCAAGTTCCTATTTAGACCTAATAAGATGGTGTCAAATTTCCATATGGATTCCAGCTCTGCAGTTTCATTTTGAAGTCTGGTTTTAACGGTGGGGGTTTTTTTCTGAAGTATTGCAACTTCCTGCCAGTGTATATATACACCAAATATCCTACAGTTTCCATTTCCTGAATCTGATGAAGTGGGATTATACCCACAAAAGCTCATGCAATAAATAAATGTGTTAGTCTTTAAAAGTGCTATAGGACTCTTTGTTTCTTTTGCTGAAATAGACTAACATGGCTGCCCCTTGGGAACTTGTTACACTTAGTAACCGTCAGGGAAAAATCATTGTTCACTATGTTCACTACCATATATCAAAAGGTGAGTGATACAAAATAACTGGTGAAAGCCTTATTCTCCATTAGAAAACAATAGGAATAACAGAACTGGATTTGTAGTCTGGAAAATGGTCTTCAATCTTTTCAGTTGTTTTAAGGGAGGTAGTTGCAATGGGAAAAAGGCACAAGTTCCAACTAATGGTATTTCCTATGGTAGTTGAGAGAATTGAATGAAATTGAATGTGCATTCTGTTAAAAGGTATGATAGATAACCTTTAATTAACTAGAGCTCAAGGATGAAGGAAAATATGAGGCTTGTAGTCAAACCAGGTGTTCAGATCCTGTCAAAATAATATTTGATTTTGGGTAAAGATCAAATAGCCTTCAGTTAAATACGTATAATAAAGAAAAAAAAATCAAAATATCTGCAAATGGATAAAGGTCCAAATAATGGATTTATATCACTTCAGTCTCTGGAGTACTGATTAATTAGATTTGATTTATGCATAGTCCGATGGTTTTAAATTTCTAGTTGGAATATGGAGAACTTTTCTTATTGCAAGAGTGAAAAAGTAGCCTCATTCTTGTTGGTAGGTCTTGTGGATAAGCATAATTTATCAGCAACAAGTGAAGATATGACCATACTCATAATCACTATTGTCTTAGAAAATTATGGGAATTAAACACCTTGGGTATGTCTACACTGGAGGCTCTGTTAAGTCGACCTAACAAGGTTGACTTATAATTGACCTTGTTAAGTCAACTTAGAGAGTCCACATTGAAAACTCCTGTCGACTGCCTGCATCCACACTGGCAAGTGTGAGGTCAATGGAGGAGAGGTGCATTGTGGGTAGCTGTCCCACACTGCTTTAGAGAACTGCCCCCTGGAGGTCAATTATGTCAA
The DNA here is from genome assembly GCA_007922195.1 of Podocnemis expansa. Lineage (NCBI taxonomy): Eukaryota > Metazoa > Chordata > Testudines > Podocnemididae > Podocnemis > Podocnemis expansa. The sequence goes on from ML682005.1 coordinate 40,492,635, forward strand.
CTTAAGAGCTTTACCCATCTACACTGGCTTAAGTTGACTTGATAAGGTTGACTTTAGTGTTAGACAACCTTAAGAGGTGGTGTTAATAAGTTGACTTAAGGAAGCGCATAAAAGCCCAGTGTGGCCACAGGAGTCTGTAGGTTGGCTTAACCTTCCTTAAGTCAACCTAAGGCTCCAGTGTAGATGTACCCTTTGGGACTAATAGGGTCTGTTTTAGGCTTGTGTAGGACAAGAATGTCTATTTGGAATCATATGGATGTGGAAAGAATTTTTAAAAATGTTAATTATGCATAGCAACAAGGAGCCAACAAAGTAGTTAACCAAGTTTTACAGCATATAGATGACCTGGCTCAGGAAGAAAGATGTACAAGTTCTTAGTATTTGTGAAATTCCCACATGGTTTAATTACATCTAGATTAACATTAATGAATTTATTGCTGTCCATAATGCTCAGGCCAAAAGATCATTATATGGGAAAAGAAATATATTCTCCATCCCTCGAACAAATTGTCTTAAACCAATGGACTCAGATATTCCAAAGCTTGGGAGCTTGGCCTAATTGCTATGATAATACAAATAATTGCTATTATTAGTCAGGGCCTGTATACCTTTCAGGGATGTATTACATAATGTGACTACCATCTGTTATATATGGTGACTTCTCCAATACTCTCTTCTTCTTAGGAGGAATAACTGTGTTGGAGGGGAGGGAGGATTTTGAATTATGAGCTTTCATTTGGGAAAGCAAGGTAGAGTATGCCTTGCACTTGGAATGAAATATGGTGAGGTCTGGGGGTATAACAGAAGTGGATTTCACAGTGTTGGACTAGTCCTTGAGAAATTTCTGTCATCTGTACAATAAAGCATCATTCTTGCAGTAGACAGCTTTTCTCATGCCAGAGTAGCAGAGTTGATCACTCTGGTCCTAGTCTGTGCTAGTATGTGAGTTATCTTTTAAGTGTCCTGGTCCCAAATCATTAAAAGTCTTTTATATGAGGCTTAGGAACTTGAATTTGACACAATATTTGACATGGCCATGTGTACTGAGCAGAGGACAGGCCTTAAGTGCTTGCAGTCGTTTGTGTTGCTGAGGGGAAGCATTACCTCATTCTTTTATCAGTTGTACATCTCTCAGGGCTGTACCTTTTATGCCCGTATGAAGTATGTTGCTGTATTAGTGAAGCTAGCACAGCCTGTGCCAAGACAGGATACAGTTTCCAAGTAGGGATGACAGAAAATGTTTCTAATGTGTTTTTCCCACTTTCTGTTCTGATTTTTAACTCGTATGGAAGAGATCTTCATGATAAGTAGAAAAGTAGAGATCTAGATTGTAAATAGATGTTAAACATTATATATCCATTCCAGGCATTTAGAAGAGGCTGCCATAAGGGCAAAGCTGCCATCAAACTGTTACCTGATTGGTAAGAGAGTGCATTTTGCTGACGCTTTTGCAGCCTTGATATCTGCATCTAGAATTTGTCAAGGGCCACTACTCAAGAAGTAGAAAAGGTCTGTAAAGAGCAGGGGCGTTGCTGCCCTGGGGAGGGACCTGAGGCACTGGCCCAGGCCCCGCCCCCCAGCCAGCAGGCCCCGCCCCCAGCCAGCAGGCCCCGCCCCCTGGCCGGGGACAGGGCCGGAAACGGCCGCAGGCGGCCAGGCCCTGCATCCCCGGCTGGGGACGTGGCCAGAAGCGGCCATGGGTGCCTGGGCCCCGCATCCCTGGCCGGGGATGGGGCCACCGCAGCTGCGGGCAACTGGGTCCCAGATCCCCTGCTGCTGCCATGGGTGGCTGGGCCCCAGATCCCGGCTGGGGACGGGGCCGCCGCGGTGGCTGGACCCCGGATCTCTGGCTCAATTGGGCTGGAGATTAGGAGAGGGGTGGCTACGTCAGATCCGGGGCACCAGCGCTGGGATTCCGGGCATGTGCCCTGGGTGCCCAGCGCCAGCAACGCCTCTGGTAAAGAGCATTGTAAAGTAAGGCTTTCTCCAGGCATATGGTTGTTCATTGACTGTCCTGGCACCTCTCAGTTCATAAGGTGGGAAAAGAAAACACAAAAGGAATTTCTGATGAGTCACTTTCCCTTATATGCTGTCTTTGAGAACCATAGTTCAATTTTGTTCAAGCATTTAAATTTTTTCTATAGATCATTTTTGGTTGGGTTGAAAACTGTGTGTCAACCTCTTATGTTTTCTGCATCATGAAATGATCCCTTATGGAAAAGTCCAGTAAGATAGGAGATGACCTTAACAGAAATGACCAATAAGGATCTAGAAAAAAAATACTGCTAAATCCTATGGCTTTAAGAGTTTGATAAATTTTCTATACTTTTTGACCACCATGCAGAGTTCTACAAAAGAGTTGCCATTTTGTATTAAACTCCCTAGGACTTTTGCCATGGTGGATATCCTCAGTTCTCCTTTACAAGTATTTACTATATTGATTCTTGATAAAAACTGTGGCACTGGTTCATATCCACAAAGGTATTTACACACTACTGCAATCCTCAAAAATCCAGCTTGACTGCCTCCTAACAAGGCAGGCACATAAACTCATTTGGTGCCTAAGTTTTCACAGTAGAAGTTCCCAGCTCCCTATATTTCTGTCCCTGGTCATGTGCACTGTTTCCTCACTCAAGGTGTCAGGATGCCTGTCTAAGCTCCAGTGCAATTCACTCTGCCTTAATCATGTATGGAGTCGTATCCAGTAAGCATACTTAGAGGTCACGTAACCACAAAATACCGGGGGTGGGGGTGGACTCTTCTTTAGTACCTTTCCCCTGGTGGCTATGGTGCACACCTGAGATATAGCAAACTACTGGTTCAGGTCCTTCGCTGCCAGCTAAGAAGAGAATATTTTAAACAGGGTTCACTAACTCTCAGGTAAGTGCCCTAATCGCTGAGATATGGGATATACCATTCTGGGGCTTCCTCAAGCTCTCCTTCCAAGGTTGTTCCACTTTGATTAAATAACTGAATACAATTAAATATTGAAATATGGCGGTGTGAAAATACTACAGCCCACATGTCAGGGCACCCACTGGAGACGTTCGGAGTCTCCTGTTCAAATCCCTTCTCCTTTAAGAAGAATGGGGACTTGAACTGGGGGACTCCCACATCCCTGATGAATCCTTTAATGACTGGGCAAAAGGAGAGTGGGGTACTCTGGCTGCTTTGTGTGGAGTTACACAATATCTAAGCATGCCTGCTCCACATTCAATTTAGGGGGAGAAGCAGCTATCTTTCCCTGCTTTGTGGCCTTTCTAGCAGAGGTAATTGCCTATCCCCATGAGAAAAGTTAGGCTTGAGGACTCACGCTTCTCATCAGCATCTACCCTATGGTAGGTGGCCCCCTGCCTAGAGAGCTGGCTTTGTGGATCCCATTCTAAGGTGCCTATCTCTCTGCATTTGTTGTATGAAAAGCCCAGGGGACTAACTTGGTCTTGTGGGTCTCACTGTTGTGCCTGTGATTTTTCTAGGCCCCTACAAGTGAAGTGTTGGAAAGCCAACCACCTGGTCCAACACGCTCACAGAAACAATGAAGAAATATTAACCAAAGTCATGATCCTGAGAAAGGCCAAGTCCACTTCATTTCCCCAGAATTCAATCAGCTCAGCAGCCCTAAGGTGCCAAGAATGTTTGTCTGCTTTGCCTTTCAGGTTTTGGACAGTATTGCTTTCTCACAAGAGACGAGCTGCTCCCGCTAAAATAAGATCTATCATCCTTATTGATCGATTGTCAGCAACAAAAGCCTGCATGCATCAGTCCTGACATGTTAGTGTTAGATCAAGTGCTGGTGGAACTTTTGGCACAGAGTATGGTAAGACCTTAGGAAATCTTCTTGCATTTTCTGCTCCAATCTATCACAATAGAAATATATAGCCCTTTAGGACAAAAGTATTTAATGCATGTGTCACTTAGTGTCATATAAATGGCCCTAGGAAGTTCACTGTTTTTAATTAAATGGATGTATTTGGTCTTTGGAGGGATCACCATGTGCTTGTGTGAATAAATGTTTTCATAATTTAACTCTGTCTCTCCCAATCTTTCTGTTGCACTCCACAGTAAAGCGTTTCTTTCCTTGACGCTGAATAATGAGTAAGGGGGTAGGGAGTCCAGCTCATTTGCATACTTTCTCCACCCTGTCCTTGAATCCCAAGGATTCTGTCTCTCAGTTCACAAAGGAACCCCACTATGGCATACACTTACACAGCAACTTTGTGCTTACTAGACAATATAATTTCATTCAGCTAATATTTTCTTTGGTTGTAACTTATGCTGAGATCCTGAGAAAACAGGTAGGTCCTGAATTTGTATCTGAGCCACGGCTGTGTAACTATCAAAGAGATCTCCAAAACACTGCAAGCCAGGTACCTCAACAACTGAATTTTTGCCGGAACTAAAATTCAGCTTGATTTTGTGGAGCACTGATGGCATTTTTTAAGAGTTGGTTCTTTTTGGTTATCACTGCTCTGTAATTATCTTTTTCTGAAAGGTTCTGTTCTTTGCATTGCTTTCACTTCTACATTTCAAAAAGTCAGTAAGCAAGCTAAAGAAATTAACACAGACAAGAAAAGTACTCAACCGTATGGAAACCACCCATCACAGAAGAAAACTCTTCCTTGAAGATGGAGCTGGTGCATAATACTTAACCTCTGGAATATGTAAGTAGTTATAAGCAACAGTTTTTAAATAGCAGGTCATTTCACCAATACAAGATGTTGAACAACAAATAGTCATAGATGTAGTGTGACCTATAATGGACACAGCAGTGCTCTTTTGTTGCAAGATTTCTATGTCCGTGGCCATAAGCAGCTAGTGACAACATTATTGTGTGAAGTATGGAATGCATATGCTGCTTTTCTGTTTCATGCCTACTTGGGTTAATAAGACCCCCCCACAGTATGACTGACTTCCTATTAGGCAACCGAGAACCTTTAAGACCAGAGTGAAAAAAACCTGAGGACTATTAAAACAGTAACCCTCAGGTGTTGTACAGCAGGGCTTTTTATATTCCTGTGTTTGTGGGGCATTGATCTGATTCAGGACTTTCAGAAGGATGGCAACATGAGGTTAGCAAAGACTATGATTTCTACCATGGAACAGTTGTGTGGTTTTGTGTTTTGAGGGTGTTTTTGTTTTTTTGTTTTTTTTACAATTTAGTGTGAGAAGTGATTGCTATTGCCCTCAAGAAACAAGAATAATCCGGAAGAGAGATGCCACTTGTACCAATGCCTCAATTCCTGTACTACAGTAAAGATGTTCTTTCTAATGTTTATCTTAATCCATCTGCTATTGTAATTAATGGAGAGTGCAAATTTAGGTTAATTTCAGATGCTAACTTGTTAGCTAAAAACCAAAGTTTATTTTAAAAAATGGCACATGCTCTAGGATTCTGCAGGTGTGACATTGACAATACATGATCTCTGGTTCTTTGCCACTTTCACCTATTAACACACAATTCATATTTTCCCTTGTCTAATGTCATTCCTCTTACCTCATTATACCTCTGTGTATGACGTGAAATTATTTGTTCCTTTCTTTCTGTTAACACCTTTCAGGAATTTGTACACAAGTGTTCAAAATACTCTTTGCAATTAGATTGATGTATTAATACACAGTGGAAAACATATTACTGGAGTGCAAAAACTGCATGATTACACTTACAAAAGGTCAAGAAATAGGAAAAGATAGCATTTCAACAGGAAACCTTGCTTGGCTTCATTGTACTTCCTGCCTGTTTTTTATGCTATACACTGTGCTGTACAATTTATGATGTAAACAGTAATGAATTGAGCTATGCACTTTATCTAAAAAACAAAACTAGAAAATGCTTTCTATTTGGAATGGAGCTGTTTCATAGCTGCTATTTCACTGGGAAATCAGACATCTGTTTACATCTTTGTATGGGTTTATCTGTACAGAGAGTTAGCATGCAGCAAGATCGGGTGTGACTGAACAGCACATTAGTTTGCCACATGTTAATTGGCTGGGCGACCCATGCTATTATGCGGTAAAAGGTCTATATTACACTGATATACTGTTGTTTGAAACTGGAAGATGTGATGACACCTTGAGATCAGTCATTCCCAATATGAGGTCTGCGGGATCTTTCAGAGTAGCTCATGACTCCCCTAGCTGAAGAAGAGAGCTGCTGTCAAAGTAGCCATGAGGTCTGACAAACTGTACATGTGCCTACCACAGCTAATGGCTTCATACTGCCTTTCATGTTCTGTCATATATTTAGATACCTAGGACTCTGAACTTTCCTTGTAAATAAGATTGTATCTGAGAAACAAATACCATCAGTTTCTATTCACAACTGGAATGTTCCCTGTACCACAAACTTTGACTGGCCACTTGGGTTGAAAAGGGGCAGCAATAACCTGTAATTCCATGCTTATGACCAATGCAGATGCACGTTCTTGTGTGTCCACCAGAGAGATAGCTGCCTCCTTACACCCACACCCATCTAAATGTAGTTTGCATCTGCTAGATTTTGTTTTTCAGGCATCAAATGAGGTCCCTCTAAAAATGAGGCTTATGTAAAATAATTCAGATGTAGCAAAGTTTAGTCATTGCGCTAAGTTGAGTCGAACCTCAGTTCTGAAAACGTAAAAATAGGTTTTTAGCAGCCTGCCTGACAGAGACAGAGAGATTGTGTGGGCAGGTTGTTCCAGAAGATGACTGTAGAATGATTAAGAGCTATGCTTTTATAATAATAGTTCTGGGAAGGTTCCTTCTGAAAGAATGTTAAGTAAGTTTCCGTTCCTTCCTTATTGAGAACCAGAGGCAGTAATATGGTGGGTAAGTTTTAAAGCATTATCCTCTAATAACTGATACGCAGCACTTGAAGGATAAATAATAGAATGTTTTTGCTTCTTCCCCCTCCCCTTACTTATTATCACATTAGCATCTTCCAATGTGGATTATTGTCATTATCAGCTAATTCACCAAACCAGTGCTTTAGCAATCATTTCCTAGCTTCCAGGCATTATGCAAAGAGAACGGTAGCATAGTCAAATTAATTTGAAGAGTGACTTTGAACTAGATAATTTATTTGAATTTTTTTTAGTAGTCATTTTAATTTGCTGAAGATCAAGATTTGACCAACCGTTTGAATGTGTGTATTTCCAGTGTGCAATATACTGGTCCACTGCAATCTCTTTAAGCTTGTACCTGCTTTCATGCTGCCCTCTAGTCCTGGAATAGCCTACTGGCTCCAATGTGTGAACTGTCTCCCCTCTGTTCTTTTAAAGTCCTATGTGGTCCATCTCTCTCCTGAGGCCTTCCAAGTAGGAGGATATCATCAGGCTCTGTCATAGCACCATCCTTCCAAGGGTCTTCAAATGATTTCGTATCACTAAGGGTTTAGCTTCCCAACATCCTGTGAAGCAGAGAAGTAATGTTGGTGCAAGGAGACTCATTGGCTTGCCCAAAGTCGCAGAGGCATAAATGAAACCCAGATTTCCTGAGACCTGATTTTGTGCCATAACCACAAATATTCCTCCTGCCGTCTATTCAGATTTGTATGGTATTCCCCTTGGTTGGGCCTTTCACATCTCAGCTCTTTTGAGCAAGGGCTTATTATATGTGTGGCACCTTTTCTCCATTGCGTAGCTGCTGAGCAATGTGAATGATCATTAGCATTCATGATGAGCTGACATCTTTCCCCAGATTTAGACATGGTGTAATTTTAACTTTGTGTCCTAAACACCTTTCTCTAGAGCTGGGATCGGGAGGCTCAACCTGCCATGAGTTAGACCAGTGTTTCCTGTGAGACACAAAAATGAATTATCCTATTATAACTTCAAAACCCATTGTGTTAATGCCGCCATATATAGTTCTTGTATGAGCTCTGTAGTTTGCAGTGCTGGTTTTGCAGTTGATCCATATTCCAGGCTTCTCTTGTCCCAGATCGGTACATTTGGAGTGTATAAAAATATAAAAATGGGCAGACCTGCAAGGTGGATAAACCACAAAGCCAGTAATGCAAACAGTACAGTATAAAATGGGATGCGGGTCTGTAGTTAAAAGAGAAAAGGTGTTTTCTACCCGCAGATCCTACCTCATTGTCCATGAAGAGAGCTCTGTATCTTGGAGCTCAGATGAGCTTAACCTGCTACTCAGGGAAACTTCTTGGCTTCTCTGCAGACTGCAAAGGTTCTGATTAATACTAGATTTGTTAGTTGCTTTGTTTTCTAATCCAGACAGCTAATTTCCAAGAGACTCTGTGAGCAGCAGCTGGTGAATCAAGCAGACAGCCTGTCTGACATTCCTTGTGTGAAGCCCTTTCCAGGGATTACTCTGCAGCTTGGCTTTAAAACCCACTGTTTATTTCCAGGCATTCGGCTCTTTGGTGAGTGTGTTCACAAAGGAACAGTAAATATGTTCCATGTACAATGGTAAATATTCCAGAAATTAATGAGGTGACATTGTCTTATTCTACTGTTACTTTATTAGTATATCTCCCAGGTGCAAATGCCAGAGACATGCTGATTATAAAACTGAGTCTGCTTCATCAGCAGCTACTGATCCACAGGTGCCAACTCAGTCCCCTAAAGCAGTGGATACTCACACCCAAAAATGAGCTCTTTGTTGATTTCTTGTTTGTTTTAAAGCAGCTTTACATGTGCTGATGCCCACTTTGATTATCTATAGGTCATCTATAGGATGTGGTGTGGTAATACCAGAGAGAAACAAAGCTTAGGGTGATCAAGTGAACAGAATCTAGCAAGATGTTAGCCAAAAGTGGAGGCTGTCCTTTACAGACTTGGTATCTTAGAATTAGGCTCCTAAGTTTATATTCACATATTTCTCTAAAAGTCACAGTATGGAGGTGCCAAAGTGCCTGCAGCTCTGCGTCATAAGTCAATGTTTGCAGCAAAAGAAAATAGGCCATTTTTATTTGGGAACCTAAGGTTAGACACCCAGATTTGCAAATGTTGCCCCCATGTCCAACATGCTGTGGGTGAAAACCTAGACCCATTGACTCAAATCAGGCCAGGATTTCACCATATAACTTTAGAAAAGAATATGTGTCAGCACATAGCACCAGAGTGTTTTATTCATAGCAGGGGCCCCTCTTGGCTTGTAACAGTTTGAATGTAGACCTCAATTCAAGATCTTTCTCAACTATTCAAGACTGTTTTTGAAACTGGCCAATACAGGCTGAGGTATTGCCTCTTCCTCCACCACCAGGACCTTCTACACCACTGTGAGTTGCTGGATCCACGATGCTGTGAAAAATGGTGAGAGGACATTTGTGCAGGAGACAGAACTCCCACAGGAGCTAAGTATGCACAATGGAACACTGTACCTGAGGAGAGAAGAATGACCACAGATCTTCCCATGTTCCCAACAAAATGCAAACTCATTTGACCAGTTTGTCTTGTCTTTCGCTCAGTATGTTCTGTTTGTAAGCTCACATGCCTATTAGCCAATCAAGCCATTTCTCCTCCAGGCACAAAAAGAGGGAAGAAAGAGAGAGATTGTTATTGTTGTTTCTATTTTTGGTGCTCGGATACTATATTGCTGGAGTCTGTATAAGTACCTAGATGGATTAGATTATTGCCTTTCTGACAGCTGTGACAAATAGAAATACTACTGGCCAAAATAGAAGCTTTTAAATCCAATAGCAGTACTTGCCAATAGTTAGTAATGTTATTTTTCAGTACCTTATAGAAGTTAAAAACAGAAATGGTCCATCAATTCTATACCATCCCCAGTGATACAGGTTACTTCCCTAAAGTATAGTATACTCTTCAGTGCTGTGGGTGTTTTAATAAGTAGCCTCCATTTGTGCACACAACTCCCTGTGTGCACTTTCCCAGTGTTAATGCCTGCACACAGACATCAATCATAGAAAAAGCATGGCTGGAAATTTGCCCATGCAAAGTTCCAAGCATAGAACTAGAGGATGAGTTCAGGCCTTTTGAAAATCTGAGCCTCTTTATAATGATGAGCTTCCATCAGTCCCCTTCAATACTATTGTCTAATGGACCACACAGAGCCATAAAAATTACAGCTGCAAGGGGGGGCATTAGTTCATCTATCTCAGCTTCTTCTTTCTGCAGATTATTCTCTACAGTTCACTTGCTAAAGCCTTGTCTAGTCAAATTTAACTTCAAGCACTTCTTGGACTTACATAGCATTTCGCTGTCAGGAATAGTCAGTCTATATTTTCTCTTTCTAACTTTAATTCCATTACTCCTAGTTATTCCTTTCTGTGCTATACCAAATATTTCTTCTTCTAGGTCTTTATACTCTTCAAATGTCAGATATATGGTTGTCAGGATCCCTTTAACAAAACTGAGGCTTTTTAGTTCTTAGTCTTTCCTCATAAATCAACCCCTTTGATAACTTTGTAGCTCATCTTAATGGTACCTCCAGTTTGCCAGCTTCTTCCTGGTAATACATACTGCCCAGAAATGAGTGTGCAATTCCACACAGGTTAGTGCAAGAACTATACTGTGGTCACCATACAATCTTTGAAACATGCTTCCAAGTTTATAAACTTAAATGCAGTACTTATGTTGCCACGGTCACACTAGCTGTTTGCAAAGGCAAACTGTGAGGAGTTTTTAATGGCAGTTACTGTGTATCCAAGCCCAGAATGGCAGTCTACTGTGTTTTGCTTATTTTTATTGTCAGTTGCTTTGATTTCTGCCCATAATGGGGCCTTGCACAATCCATCAGCCCCCTTGATGGAAAGATTTTGGATAGGCTCACATTTCACCTAACAGTTTCCAAATTTTGTTTCCTCCTTTCTAGCCAGTGTCTTTGAATCGAGCATTTGTTCAAGTGGCTTTTCTATAGCTTAATTCCATGTGCAGTATCCTCTTAAAAACTTCATTCATATTTCTCTGGCTCTTTTCTATTGATCTCCTTCTCTGTTAGTCATTCTGCCCTTTGAGCACATGCTTTCTTTCCTTGCAGATATTATTATGCACATGTTAACAATGCAAGAAACTCTTAATCTTACAGTGCCTTCATCCACAAGTATTTAATTTATCCTCCTCTTTTTTATCTAACTCAGGGGTCTGCAGCCTGTGGCTCTGGAGCAACGTATGGCTCTTGGCTGCCCCTTGCAGCTCCATCGTGGGAGAGCTGGAACCAGAGGGGCCATTTTAAATCTCCCACCTTGATACACTCCCAGGCACGTGGAACAGGGCAGGAGCTGCGCTCCTAGGGTGGAGCAGGGCAGGAAATCTAAACCAGCCTCAACCAGCATCTGGAGGCTCCCCAACTTCAGCACAGGTAAGTGCTGTGCTTGGGGATGCAGAGGAGAGGCTGCCGGGGAGGACTGGGATGCAAGGTCAGGTGGGCAGGAGGGAAGGCCACTGGCAAGGCCATCCATCTGGGAAGGCTACACCCATTCTGGATCTCAAAATATTAGGTTATCACAGGAATTTTAAAAAATAGCTCTTCTTACCTTTTGGGTTGCCACCTCCTGATCTAACTAATGAGTCAGATCTAAACTTTCCCAACATGTGAGTGTGTTTAGATCTGAGGTTTTATTTCAGGCCCATGTAGAAAAAAAATTGAAACTTCACTTAGTTTTGCTTTGTTCATTGTATGAAAACTTTATACTCTGTAACTGAACTGTTTAAAAACATTTAAAAAGGAAAAATGCCTACTTGCAAATGCAGAATCACTAATTTGAGCATGGAAGTGTTTCATGTAAGACAAGTCAAGTAGTCTTTTTTCTTCTTTTCCCCTTACTTTTTACTGCTTCTTTAAATCTCATTGAAAGCAAGCTTGTCTTCACCAAATGATTTTTCAGGGTTTTCACTCCATGATATTGACTTTCTATCGGTAGCAAGGGTATACACTAGTAATTTAAAAAGTCCAGTCAATTGCTCTCCTGCCCACATTATATGCCTAATTTCCCAAAGTACATCTGCCATTATACACTATGCGATCATTAACACAGCAGGTGCAGTTAGAGAGAGCCCGCAGAGCGCTAATAAAAGTTATAATGAAGAACAAAATACTATTTCCAATGGCTAGAAAGAAGTTGTTCTAGGGAATTTAAAATTGTAAGCTGTCATATTGTACATTACATCAAATATACCTGCCTGCACTAATGAGTGGGGCAATTTATATCACGCTTTTATGCTTAAAGATTTGCAGCTGAATTTAATAAAGACCTAAGAAAAGGTTTCTCTGGCTTAGGGAGTTGGACAAGCCAGACTTCACCCAAAGCAACTAACTGTTTATCCTTTGTTGGTTAAATGCTAATCAGCTTGTTAATGGCAGCAGTTAAATAAGCATTTTCTGACTTCAGTGATGCGTTTGCACTGAGCCATGGTGCCACAGTCAGCACCCTCATTTTCTATCTCAGTCCCTGTCCACTGCTCTCATCTTCTGTTTTTAATGTAGGCATAAAGCTGCTCTCCTGTATAAGGATGGGGATAGTCATTTCTGATGTTTAAACAGAATACAAAACATGAACAGATACCAGAATATAGTGTTCACTTTGGGATTTCTTTTGACTGTGTCAGTGACAGAACAGAAAACTGGAGTGTTTGTTATTAAACAGAAAATGTTGACAGTGTGCACCAACCATTGCATAATTTTGCTTCTGCATTCATTTTTTCTCATCTGTCTTGAGAAACTGAGAGAACAGGGAGATAGAAATCTTCTGCAGCAATCTTGTAGACCAGTTACAATTGGTAATGGCAGTCTAAGGTCCAGCCACTTCACAGATCTGCTGACTAGGCAAAGTACTCATGGCCAGGAAATACAAAATTCCACTTACATAAGGGAATGAGAACTATGCCCTCTGCGTGTAAATTGTCTAGAGGGAAGTATGCCAGTTCTTTCCTGAAAAACTGGTATATAAAGTTGTAATACATGCAACTGAAGCATGTTGTGTTGATCTTGTACTTTGTGTTTGGCCTGTGATATAGCCAAAAAATCTTTTCTCTTTGGCTTTGTCTTGTAAAGTTCACTTGCTACAGTACCAATAGACCCTAGAAATGGAAAGAAACTGTCAGACTATGTTCTAGCCCATCTATCTGCCAGTGCAATATTGTTTTTTCTTGCACATTTATTAGTATTTTGTCTGGTTACTTTTAATTGAATAAAGTGATGTTTCTTCTACAACATCTCTTGGGAGATAATTCCACAGGTTAACAGAAACTACTGTTTCTCCTGACACTCACTCTTATTTTCCTTTTTTAATTTCGTCCATTCAACTCTTAGTTGTTTTTCCTTTGATTTTTCTAAATAATTCTTCTTTCTCTCAAATAGGTGGCAAATAGTTGAAAACCATTCCATTGTTTTCTTGTCCTTACCTGTCACTTAAGCTAGCTATCCATGTTTAAGTCTTTAAATCTTTCCTTGTAATCTTTCCTGTCCTCCTGACTATTTTTATTGCTCTCTTCTGGGCTCTCTCTAGTGAATCAGCCTCTTTCAGGTAACATGACCATAAGAAAAAAGTGTTCCAGGGTTAATTGTACGATTGCCACATACAGAGGGGCTTTTACATCTTTCACGATACAATGCCTTGGCCACTTTTCCCTGCCACATTACATTGCAAATGTACTGCAAATTAATTTATTGTCCACTTCCAACTCTTACCGCATTATTCTTTTCCGGGTGTATCCCATTATGTAGAAATGTCTCAGATTGTTTTTGTCCTCTCCCCACCACACTATTTGAATTAGAGTAACTGCATTATTTCCAAACTGAATCTTTTCTTTCTTTCTTTCTTAAATTTCTTACCTCTCTAGGTCCCGTTCTATTATTTCTCAGTAGTCACTGGTGTTTTCAATTCTTCCCAGTTTAGTTCATCTCAGAATGTGCTCTCCCTCCTCGCCTCCAGTTCTAGTGGGTTAATGAAAGCACTGTGTATTACAGAAGTTAACAGTAGGCTCTGCAGCACGTCCCTAGACTCTCTGATCCTTTGCTCTTTATAGTAACCATTTGTTTATACTTCCTTTTGTTTATAAACCATGTGACAGATTCATAACCATTAGCAATTCATGCCAAGATTAAGATTTTGTTAAACACTAAAAAATGCTCTACTCTTATTCAACATACAGTGCATTACATCAGTTGTTTTCCCTGTAGGCTCTAATTTTGTAATTTTACTGTATACTACTACTATTTATTGATCTAGCAAAAGAAGTTTGTGCTACAACATAAGGGAGTTTTGGAGGTTGTATTTGTTCTGTGATTTTATTACAATTAAATTCTATCATTCAAAAAGGATAACATGTACTTGCACAGGAAAAAACACTGCTTTGTTTCTGTTACCAAACCATCCAAGATGGCTAGAAATACAGAATTTATTGCTGAAGCTTTCCACTCAGCATTGTCCTTTGATTTTGCTGAAACTTGTGGGAAATTAGTCAATGTTGAGTGCTTTTGGAAATCCCACTTGTGGGTGAAGTCCTGCCTGGCCCCAGTCAAATCAATGGAAATTTAACCACTGATTTCTGTGGGTCAAGATTTCATCCTTGGAGTCTATCAGGGCTCCAGGTGTCTAAAACAGCCATAAGGCTGTCTTCCAAGGGCCCTCTCTCAAGCCCCAGCATAGGAGGAATGTCGGTGGTGCTCTGTGGAGAAGGGAACAGGCAGGGCAGAACTGTAGCACATAGCTCTAACGTTGCAGTCCATAGTCATCCTGGGAAAAAGGCTATAATCTAGATCAGGGGTCTCAAACTCAAATTACCATGAGGGCCTCATGAGGACTAGTACATTAGCCAAAGGGCCACGCCACTGTAACCTTTTCATGCAATAATATTGCAAATATTGGTAGCAATAGTCAGCGGCATCGCTGGCGTTGGGCACACCAGGGCACGTGCCCCGGGTCCCAATGCCACTACCCCGGATCTCCGGCCCAATCGGGCTGGGGATCTAGGGCCCGATCCCCAGTGGGCCGCGGCCGCATCTATGGCCAGGGATCTGGGGCCTAGCTGGCTGCCCGGCAGGCCCCGCCCCCTGGCCAAGGATAGGGCGAGGTGGAGGCCACACTGCTGCTGGCAGCTAGGCCACGGCGCAGCCCGACCCGCCCAGAAGCGACCGCTGGAGGCCAGGCCCCTTGGCCGCAGCCCCAGATCCCAGGCTGGGGACGGGGCTGCCGTGGCTGCAGCCAGCGGTGGCCAGGCCCCAGATCCCCAGCAGCGGACGGGGCTCCCACAGCTGTGGGCAGCCGGCCAGGCCCCAGATCCCCGGCCGGGGACAGGGTCGCCACGGCCACCGGTGGCCAGGCCCCGGATCCCCAGTGGGGGACAGGGCCGCTGCAGCTGGCCGGCCAGGCCCTTGATCCCCGGCCGGGGATGGGGTCACTGCAGCAACCGGTGGCCAGGCCCCAGATCCCTGGCCGGGGATCTGGGGCCCGGCTGGCTGCCCATGGTTGCAGTGGCCCCGTCCCAGGCTGGGGATCTGGGGATGCGGCCGTGGGCCCAGCCGCTTCGGGCTAGGCCAGGGCGGGCTGCGCCGTGCTGCCCCGTACTGTGGCCTAGCTGCCAGCAGCGGCATGGCCTCCCCCTGGCCCTATCCCAGGGCAGGGGCTGGGCCCATGCCCCAGGTCCCTCCCCGCCCCAACAACGCCCCTGACAATAGTGTCATTGTGTGTTGCAGGAAATAGCTTTAAGGGCTGCATACTGCCCATGGGCCATGTGTTTGAGACCCCTGATCTAGACAGACCCTCACAGCTTTCTTAATAAGCCTGGGTGCGAGAAGTAGCCCAGGACTTGAGGGGGGGTGGAAGGGATGGGGATATTTTAAGCCCAGCATGACCCCCCCATTCCTTCCAATTTCAAGTTCTATATTGTTCCTCTTCTCTTCCTCGAAAATTTCCCTAGTAAGAACCAACTCTGTCCCTTTTAGTTATGTTTCTGGTCTTAGATCCAGTAAGAACAAAATGTTACAATACAGTTGAAATCCACCATACGACAACTGCGAGAAAGGGTACGTTGGTCCATTTTTTTTCAGGGAGCACATATATCCTAGCATTTTCCTTTAACATTTTATTTCCTGTCCTGAGGGACAAATGGAGACTTAGCTCACACCAGTTCCTTCTCTCATACTTATCGCCACTTTCTGCTCTGGATATTCTTACTCAATATTATCCAAACTGTTCTCCAAGTTTGTCACCTGTCAGTCATGGGATACGTCTACACTGGAGATGGGTGATGTAGTTCCCAACAGAGAAGTAACACTCTGTTTCAGCGCCTGGGGCACATTCCAATCAGAATTAGCAGCGCTTGGGGCTGGCGGCATGAAACACGCCCTTTAATGGAGCGGCTCTGTTGAGCCACACAGGGGTGCCCGGGGCAAAGCCCCATTCACCCTGCTGTAGTTACAGCCCTGGTTCCCAGCTCAGGTAGACGTACGCATGCTTGCTGTCACTATCCTGGTGCACTGAAAAGAGATGTGTAGTCATGGTAGCTGCAGGAACAGCTAGTTGTCAAAGTACAATCCTGTCTGAAACTCTAGGTTCTTAGCAAGTGGGTTTTGTCCAGGCTAGTGTGGATGTGCCTACCTGAACTGAGAATTGCACCTTTCAGCTCCAATCCAGACACATCCAAAGATGTTAAACAGAACAGAGGTACTGTTTATTCATCATTATTTTTTCCATTCTTTCATAAGGGATAAAGTTAGGCATTTGAGAGTAGACTTTTTCTGTTTTTGTAAACCCAATGCTGTATTTGTTTTTCTCTGATTGTCTGGCACTCCAGGATTAAATAAAAGGGGATTGGGAGGAGCACCAGCAATACAGTAAGTTTGCTTGCTAATTCTCTTAGAGCCAAGTTCATTTCCATTGGCATTCATAGAAGTCTTCCTGTTGACTTTATCTTGCCAAGTTCCAAAGGGGCAGCTGTGTTAGTCTAGTAAAGCAAAAATAGCAAGGAGTCTTGTGGCACTTAAAGACTAACAGATTTATTTATCACATGAACTTTCAAAGTTGTGTTTTCTCCCACAAAAACTCATGTGATAAATAAATCTGTTAGTTTTTAAGTGCCACAAGACTCCTTGCTTCTTTTTTCTGTTGACTTTAGTGGAAGTTAAAGCTTAGTACCCTAGCATGCATAGCATTCATACTGATTGACTATATAAATGTTCAAGTTCTCCAAGTATTTACTAATCAGCTTTTTATAAACATGGCTTTTAATAAGGTTTTTCTCCCTTCTTACTTGTCCAAGTTTCTTTTCTTTATTTTTTCTTGCTGGCAGTAGGTTTTCTAAGCTAGAGTTTAATATCTCAGACCTTTTCCATTCATCAATTTCAGCCCCTCTGTTATTTATTAATGATATATTAAAAATTATTTCTGCAAATATCAATAAAAATGTTTTAAACTATCTAAGGGCTTGACTGTTGAGTAATCTCCACTCCCACAAACTGTCATATTGACTGAGTAAGGGTTTGTAGGCCCCAAAAGAGCTGAACTGGGCATTTCCAAAACAGCAGATCTGCAACTGTAAAAATAAAACCCAAGTGCAAAAATATACAGTGTCAAAAAAAAAAAACAAAAAAAACCCACCAAACCCACCCTGAAGTAAGTCTAGAGTAAATAGCAAGTTCTGAAAGATATATTCTCAGCGGCAACTAAAATATTTCACTGGCAGTAAATAGCCATTATGGTAAATGTATATACATTTAATTGTATAGAGTGGACTGACAAAGACAATATTTTCTCTCAAGTCATCTAATATTTTCTGCTCAAGATAGAGCATTAAAGAATAGAGCATCATTTTATTAGTTAAATTGAACTTTGTGCTTCCATTTCCTCCATAATTGTGAGTAGCTGCATCCCACAATACATGATAAAATTATGAGCTGATGAGCCATTATTCCTCTACTAAAGGATTTCACTGTATAGTGGAACTTCTTTAATTTCCATTAATGATGAGGAAACAGAGTAGTTCAATGAATTTTGCAGTTCAGTGACCATGAGCCTATTCTGAAGGCCAGTGAAATCAACTGGAGGATGCTCATTGACTTTGGGCTTTCAGGCACACTGTAAAATTAAGTAAAATCAAGAAAACTGTATCAAACAAATGCACAATATTTATTATTATCATGATTAATTATGTATTTATTTTTCACAATGCCCACAGGGTGCTAGGCGCTGTAAAAACAAAAAAGTATGCAGGATCCCTGCCCTATAGCATTTGTACTTTAAATACTTAAAAATGAATAAATATTTTCATTTAAATATTTTCAAATATAATAACCTTTACCATTCTTTCTACAGTGCGATTTCAAAAAATTTAGTAATGTAAACAATGAAATAGGTCAAAAATAAAAAATGCTGCTTGAGAACACTTCCCATGCTTATTCTCATATTTTTCTGCTTCCCCCACTGCAAATGTGGAAAGGGGATCTAAACTCCACTGAAGAAAGAAAAAGGAAGGCAAGTGCTGTAGCAGCAACTTTATAATAAGCACAGCACAGCCATCCCAACATTGTACATATACATTGATCAAGTGCATGCTATGGTATTACAACTGAAACTAACAGACCTCTGTTAGTTGAAGCAGAATGTCATGTAGCATGAGGAAGCTGGTACCGTACTGCTGTTGTCTGGGCCATGCCCACCGTATGGCTAACTGGAAGGTTTGAGTCGTGGGTGCTCAGTTAGTTAAGGACACCATATGAGCATTAAAACCACTTGGAAACAAAATGACGCTGTCCACTGAAGAACTAGCACACACCAACCCAAAGCAAGTGCTTAAGTCTAACTGGATGGAGGGTGGTCAGGGCTGACTCAAGGTTTTTTGGCACTCTAGGTGCCTGTGATTTTGTCCCTCCCCACCCACCCCCCGGTGGCCCAGGCAGGCTGGTGGGCCATCCCTCCAACTCCTCCTAGGCACCCACCCCCCAAGCCTGGCCAAGTGGTGGGCGGGCAGAGGGGCATGTGCCGAGCCAGCCGGGAGAAGCCGCTCAGGGCCAGGCAAAGCTGGGGGTGGGGGGGTGGGAGACCAAGTGTGAGTTGGCCAAGAGCCATGGGCTGAGTGAGTGAGTGGGGGGCAGGTGGTTGGCTATCTGGTGTGGTGGGGCATATGTATGTGGGGACAGGTGCGTAGGTGGGTGGGTGAGTGGCTGGTGGGCCAGCTGGAGTGGTGCGCTGCTCTGTGAGAGTGGCGGGCTGGGGCAGCCCCGAGACAGTTGAACTGAAGTCTGGCAGAGAGGCTTCTGCTCCCCCAACCACCCACTCCTCCTAGCCCCACCCTAGCACTTACCTTTTCTTCAGTGGGGAGCAGGGTCAGCCAAAAAATCTTCTCACCTTGCTGTGCACTGGGCTATGTGCCTGTTGTGACCCAGGCCCCCTGGGATAACCTTCTGAATTTGCTAAAATTGGGGCAAGCTGCAAAACCTGGGGCCAAACCCCCAAACCACTGACAGGTGGTACTTAAACCAGTCTCCCAATCAGTAACAAAACATGTTTCTGATTCACCACTCTGGTCATCATGAAGCATAACCAAATAGAAACAGCCCCATTTATTGCACATCAGCTCCTCTGGTCCCCCACAGCCACTGTCTCTTAAAGAAATAGATTCTCCTGACCCCAAAGGGCCAGCCACATCACCCAGAACAATATAGCCTTGGATCTTACCCAAAATACCACGCTGCCAGTCAATCCTTTAGTAACTACAACTAAAGGTTTAATATAAAAAGAAAAGAAGCAAAATATGAGAAATGTTAAGGGGTCAAAGTGAATCACATACATACAATGATTTAGAGTCCATAGAAAGCAAGTCCTTGAATCTGGAGTTAGTCCAATTCCTCTGGTATGCACCCAGCACCTGGGTGGGTCTCAGTCCTTTGTTCACTACAGCAGAATAGTTCCAGAGGAGGGTTACAGACTAAAGACAAAATGGAGATGGGGCCACTGCCTTTTAACACTTTTGGCTTCCCCCATGCTCTCAGAGTCCTTGCCAAATCAAAATGGAGTTGAGTCACATGGTCAGTCTGGGTGACTCATTAAACAGGTTTCTTCCTAGTTCCATTGTAGCTGGGAGCTTCTTTAATGGGCCATTAAGAGGACAATGGTTTTACAGTCACCCAGTCTGGGAATGCTTTAGAATCCAGTAACTTGGAACACAACTAGACCAAATATATTCCTAATTTCTAATACAGATATGACACCTACATATGAACCATATAATCATTCCTAGCTGATTACAACCTTTCTATTGGTACCAGACATGGCATATCACATATGGATTATTGCAAATATGAAATATTAATATGAGAGATAATCATAAACAATTCCCTAGACCCAGACAGCATCACACCCATGCGCAGTAAGGCTGTGTCCCCAAGTGTTTGGTGCTCTAGATGACCACCTACATTGCCTGTATAGTAGGACTGGCCCTGAGTTTGTCATCAGAGTCAATGCTTTTAAGAACTGGGCTCTCCAGATGGAAAATCTAAGCAGGCACTGTGAAGCTCTTGTTATTATGTACAACCACTAGAACCAGATGCAACATGAAAGTTCCAAAGGGGTAGTCACGTTGGTCTAGTCCAGCAAAACGAATGAGGAATCTGGTAGCACTTCAAAAAAAATAACAAATTGATTTATTGCATGAGCTTCCATAAGAGAAAAATCCCATTTCGTCAGAAACTTATAGATGGGGACTTAAAAAATGAGAGCAAAATAAGTGCAGGGAAGAGTAAGTCATAGGATCTGGTCAGACTGGAACAGCAAATCAGTGTCATCGTAAGGGTTCAAACAGTGGAGTACAGGAATTAGAAGCGTGGTGGATGGGAGTCAAGGAAAGTAAACTTACCTGTTGCAATGGGAAAAGAACCCATAGTCCTCATTTAGTTCTGAGTTCACTGAGTCAGATTTGTATATCAAGTCCAATTCTGCAGTTTCTCTTTGAAGCTTTGGTTTGTTGTTCATTTGTTTGAGCACAGCTGTTAAAAAATCATCAATGGAGTGAGCAGGGAGATTGAAGTAGCAAACACCTGAAGCACAAAGCGATCACTGAACTTCACAAATGGCACCCCTGTAAGCAGCTAAGCTGGTCTAACAGCTCAGTCCACCTGGGCAGAGTGGATGTGAGTAGAAAGTTGCACCCATATGTTGGAAGAAGAAGCAAACAAGTTTTTCTGGAGCTGGACCAGGTCAATGGAACCCTTTATTATCCACTGCTTGTTACCTCAATGTCTTGAGTGAGCTAAGTAGGGTTGTTTACTAACTCTTTTTATCCAAAGCAGTATGATGATACAGGCATGATTCACATTGTTCCAAAGATCCTTATTTGGTTACATTAGTACTTTCACAATGAATATTAATAGGCATATGATGCATATAATTATCCACGCCTTTGTTTACTGTTTACTGATCATATCCAAACTGCACAAGCATTCCATCATTTACTTCTGTTAAACTGCTGAAATAGTAATTCTTGAGGCACATAACATCACAAAAAGAGGGGGGGAGGTAGGGACGAGGACAGGAGATAATAAGCAAGAACATGATGTTGAGAGCAAGGGAAAAAAAGGGAAGGACAAGTATCTTTGTGAACTGCAAACATTATCTAAATGACCAGAAAACAAAGAAAAGCCTTCTACTAAGCAATGCTCTAATAAATTGCACAAGGTTAAGATTACATACTGCCTAATGCCAAAAACACAATAAAACTCCTATCCTAAGCTAAGCTTATTAGGAGCTTAAAGTTACTGCTTATCCAATGCAACCCCATAACAGATCCTGAAGTGCAGCCGTGGCCCAGTCCCCAATATTTAACTTTTTCCTACACCATGTATCCCAAACTCCCATCAGATTCTCCTAAATTGAGTGCTTACATGAGAAATACAATCATTTGCCATCCTCCATACACTTTTTGTTTACATGCCCTCTTTCTTAAACCAGTCAAAGATTTAAACCCCCAAAAAGAAAAGGAGTAGAAATGAAGTCATTACAAGTAGGTTAGTAACCTTAATCCAGGGCCTCTGATGTGCTGATTTTTATATTTGCAGCCGTGAGAACATCTTTCCTTCTCTCTTGACTCAGTTTGGCTATGTCTAAACTGGCAAATTAGTCTGGACCAAGGAGCCCTAGTCCAGACTAATTTAGCCCCTGGCTACACGAGGCTTTGTCTAGTCTGAACTAAGGAATTTCTTAGTCTGGACTAGGGAAAGCTTAGTTCGAACTAGTTAGTACCTGGGTTAGTTCGGACTTCCGCGCTTCGTTTGAACTTTAGTTTAAACTAAGTGAGGGCAAGACATGAACTGAGGCTTAGTCTGAACTTAAGTTTGAACTAGCCGCATGTTCTAGTTTGAGCTGAGCATTAGTTCAAACTAGAACACACGGTTAGTTCAAACTAAAAAGTTTCCGGTTAGTTAGAGGTAAGCTTGAACATCTTGAGTTCAGACTAGCAAATGCAAACTAAAATTGCAGATGTAGACATAGCCCTGGTATCATTCCTACATGGCAATACATGAGCCTCCTCACCTATTCTCTGGTTCAAATTTAAAGCAATTAAATTCTGCTAATGTTTAACATTCATCTGAAGTCATTTTATGCCACAGTCTGCCTTCCAGGTTCCATAGCTCCCAATTCAGAAAAGCATGTGGCCTTTTTTTATCATGTGCTTTCAGTATAAACATGTCTCTACCTCCTTTGCTAAACTGGGACTTGAGAGAGGAAAGCATGATTTTCTCACTAATGTGATGCATTTGTAATACATGAAACATGGATCCTCTCAGCACATAGGAAATTTTTGTGTGTTGCTGGTTTCTCCACTATACAGCTGCTCTGAAACATTCCACTAATTTCTGTCTCCCAAGACCTTGTTAATATCATAATCAGGATACAACACTTGTAAAATTAATAGCCAATTTGTTAGATCAATTTCACTGGCAGTTTGTTGAGTGCAGAGGTAAAAATCGAATCACATTATCCAGGATGGTTTCCTAAACAACTTAGCAATTGATTTTCAACCTGTTTCTGACTCTTCTCATTTTAGAGCGAATTGTTAGGTCACAGAAGAGTTTTGAAATAGAATATTGACCTAATTATTAAACATAGGTCTTTAGAGAGCAATTTTTGCTGCTTTGCTGTTTTAGTGTCTCGGGTCTTAAACACTGTGGGGTTTTTCTGTTTGTTTGTTTTTTTTCATCTCCTTGAATCAATGTGCTGGCTTTGTGCCTACATCAATAGGCCTTGTCTACACTGAGTATGGCAATCATGTCATTGTCATGAACCATTCCTCAGGAGAACTCTGCTTAAACACAGTCTAGGCTAGAAATGTGTTAACACCTTGATATTGGTGTTTTCCCTTGATATTGCAGAGAGTGTGATGCTGTTTGGGAACCTTTCAGAATACAATTTAACACAGTGGTTCCCAACCTGGGGTCTGTGGATGTGTTCCAGGGGGTCCGTGGCACTGCTTCCTACCAACGGCCAGAACCCAGCTCCGGCCAGGATGCTTCCTGCTGGGGCTAGATATGTAAAGGGTTGCCTGCTTCCACTCCCCTGAAGGGGCTGGCTGGGGGCCATGGCAGTGCTGCCTCCACTCGCCCGCCTGGAGGCTCGCTCCACTCCCCTGCAGGGGCTGGCTGGGAGCCTTGCCCACAACAGCCCTACTCACTGGCACAGGGAGAGGGAGAAGGAGGGGACCATGGCCACAGCAGCTCCCGCTCCCCACTTGGATTCTGGCCGTGTGGGCCAGATTTTGGCCACATGGGCTGGACCCTGCCAGCAGCAGCAGTGACAGACAGAGGGTCTGTGAAACTTTTTGCCCTATAAAGGAGTCCCCAGACTGAAAAAGGTTGGAAACTACTGATTTAACATCATTATTGCAAAATTACAATATTGTCAGGTATCATTAGAAAGGATCTAATTTGCTCAGTAGGATGATATTGTTTGTGTCTGTGTCATATTTGTATTGTAAGTTATGGATATATCTAATATATTTGTATTTCAGCTTGTGCTGTGCACCAGACAGTCTAGCAGCAGCAGTAAACCTGCTTAATGACCTTTATGGGAACTTAGAGGTACAATTACCCCAGGGAGAGAAACTGGGGCTACATCTTTATGAATCACCAGGACTTGTCTTGATTCTATCAAGTTCCTGTAAAATTCCACAGGCAGCACTGCAAAGAGACCTAAAAGGCAGCTGCCCCACATCCACATTCCCTTCAGTCTTCATCCCTGCTTCCTACCTCTGGATGAAGTCGTCTGTAACTGAAGCTGTGCAACAAAGGACTGAAACCTATCCAGGTATGGGATGTATACATAGGGGACTGCACAAGCCTGCAAACTCCATGGTTCTCCCACAACCTGATATATATAGACTTTCAAATCACTTGTACATATCTGATTGCTTTAATCATTTAACATTTCTCTTATTTGTTTCTTTACTTTTATAATTAATCTTTAGTTTTCTTTACTAAAGGATTGGCTCGCAGTGTGGTATTTTAGGTAAGATCCAACCTTATATTGGTAATGTGGCTGACCCTTTGGGGATCGGGTGAATCTTTATGGTAAAGAGCATAGAGTTTTAATAACTTTTCTCTTTACTAGATCTAGACGTTGACTGGGAGTCAGAGACTGAAATGCAGTACCAAGGGCTGTGTATTTTTTGTTGTAGCTTCTTGATAACCACTGTGGAAAATCAGAATCATTATTTGTGTCTAGTTGGTGAATTTTTTACAGAGTTAATGACCAGTTCTGGGAGAATCTGCTGTCCTTCTGTACCCTGCCCTGACCAGGCATTTTCTACCCTAGGCATGGACAGTTAAGTCCAGAGCAGACTGAGAAGAGTTACAAAGGCATCTCACATATTTGGGTGACCAAGCAACAAAATGGCAGATTAAGTTCAATGTTGATAAATCCAAAGTAATGAACATTGGAGATGGAATCTAAATTAGCAGTTACCACTCTAGAAAGATATCTTACAGTCATTATGGATAGTTCTTGAAAATATCCACTCTGTATGCAGAGGCAGTCATAAAAATGTTAACAATGTTAGAATCCATTATGAAATAGATAGAAAATATCATAATGCCACTATATAAATCCCTGCTGCACACACAACTTAAACACTGTGCACGGTTTTGCTTACCCCATCTCAAAAAAGATGTATTAAAACTGGAAAAAAGTACAGAGAGGGGTACAAAAATGCATAGGGTATGAAACAGCTTCTATATGAGGCAAAAATAAAAAGAGTAGGACTGTTTACTTTAGAAAAGAGAGGACTAAGGAACGATCAAACAGCAGACTATAAAATCGTGTATGGTGTGGAGAATGTGAATTAGAATGTGTTATTTACCCCTTCACACAACATATAAACTGAGGGTCACCCAATGAAATTAATAGGCAGCAGGTTTAAAACACACACAGGAAAGGACTTCATACAATGCACAGCCAATCTGTGGAACTCATTGTCAGGGGATGTTGTGGAGGCCAAAAGCATAATCAGGTTCATAAAAGAATTAAATAAATTCATGGTGCATCAGTAGCTATTAATCAAGGTGGTCAGGGACACAACAGCATTCTCTGTGTTTCCCTAAACTGCTGACTGCTAAAAGCGATGAATGGATGATGGGGAATGGATGACTGGATAATTGCCCTGCACTGTTCATTACCTGTGAAGCAAATGGTGCTGGCTGTTCTTGGAAGACAGGTTATTGGGCTAGATGGACGATTGTTTTTACTCAATATGGTCGGTCTTTTGTTCTTATGCCCTTGAGAGTTCCACAGTCTAATTATGCACAGTGTGAAAAAAATTCCTTTTCATTAATTGTGAATTTGAAACCTTCCAGTTTCAGTGACTGTCCACTTGTTTTTTCTCTTAGGAGACAGGGAGAAGAGATGTGCCAGCTCTAGCTTCTCTATACCTATACCATTATTACCAGGTACTAAACATTTAACCTGATCCTTGCCCTGTAAAATGCTTGTTCTGTTTTACAGTTTTGGAGAGAATTATCATTTGTTAGGGTGCAGTAAACATAGCTGTGAAAATAACTCCTCAACGTTTAGCCATGAAATGATTTCTAGGACACTCAAGGAATATGGTCAAGGCTCTTAACTAATAAAGGGAATAAATGATTGAAAGGCTTAGTAATGTGAGATGGTGCCTTTCACCTCTAGGGCACTGTGTGGTCTGAGTTCAGGCGCTAGCAGACAGGTGTCCAAATAACACAAACCATCACAACTATTGGCAGTAATTGGCATCCTTGTTGACAGCCTGAGCAGAAATGCCAATGTGACAAGAAGTTGTGGGAAGATAGGAGGCGACAACTGAGATTTTAATGAGTCAAGAGGGCAGGCATGTTATTCATATGGAAGATAATGTTGGTGTTTTCAGTGGTGGAGAGTGAGAATGAGAGAAGTGAAGTAAATGCAAGACTTACGGTGGGCTAAGTGAGAACGAGGCATAGGGTTATTTCATATCTTAAAACAAGGATGTCAAACTCGAGGCCCATGGGCCGGATTAGGCCCATAAGGGCACTGATCTGGCTCATGGAGCAGCTGCCTGGGCTGTGCCTGGAAGTGGTCTGCCACAGGGGACTCCAAAGACAGGCTCCAGCACAGCAGGGCATGCTTCTGACTCACTCTCTCACATGATCTAAGTCACAGTACAGGGGAACAAAGGAAGCACTCAAGCTGATCCCAGCTCAGCTCTGCTGTGGTTTGCCAACCAATCAGAGTCTTAGTCACAGCAGGCTAAGCCAGCTCCTGAGAGCCACCGCACTGCCCCTCACCCCAACTGTTCACTCAGTCAGTCAGTCAACAAGCTAATTTTATTGAAAGCACATTGAACGAACCACAAATTAAAAAGGAAAAAGTGGCTGGGACCCATCTAAGAAGAAGCCAATCAAAGGCCAGTCAGGATTGAGCCAGCCTAAGTGGGCCAGGAGGGGGAAAGGCAGGAGCCCAGCCTGACTGCCTTGAGGAACACTGATTTTTTTTGCCTACCACCAGGAGGTAGAGGAAGGGGAAGGGGAGGGAGCGGGGGTCTGGGAGCTGGCATGGGGAAGAGGAGTCCACAGGGCAGAGGAAAGGGAAGTTGTTGCAGAGCCTGTGGGGTTAGGGAGGGGAAAGGGGAGCCCGTGCCACTCTGAACATGGAGGGGGAAAGGGTTGGGTAACCCATGCAACCACATGGCCAGCAATAGGTGTTGTGCCTTCCAATGTGGTCCCCCAAATTGAATGAGTTTGACACCCTGTCTTAAAATCATGAGCTCATCATAATCATTAGATAATACTGCCATTCTTTTGTAGGAATTTTGCGCAATCAGAGACTCTTCTTTTTGCAGGAAAATACATTGACAGACCAAAAGACATGTTCCAAGACAATGTTTCTCACTAATGAAGCTACAAACTGGTGCTGGTCCCTGAGAACAACCTGGCACAGTTTAGGAAGGTAACAACTTGATCGCTGGTATCAAAAATGTTGAGGAACACTGGTCTAGGATTGATGATAAAAAAAAAAAAAACCTCAGGCAAAATGTCTGAACAGATGGAAGCTCTATAAAAACTTGAACTATCACTTAAAAATAGGTAAGTATTTTAGAGAGAAAATGGAAAATAAGTCTTCCAAATGGAACTTAAATCACTTTATGAATTCATAATGCTTAACAAATGCCAAATCTAGACATAGACTGAAAGCTAACATCAGAACATAAAAATGACTACTCTGGGTCAGCCTAATGGTCCACCTAGCCCAATAGCTTGTCTTCTGACAGTGGCTGGTGTTAGACAATTCAGAAGGAATGATCAGAACAGGACTATTATTGTTTCAGCTTCTAACAATTTTAAGGACACCAAGACCATGGGGTTGCATTCCCTAATTGTGCATTGTGTGAGGAAGTACTTTCTTTTGTTGGTTTTAAACCTGCTTTGTTTTAAACTTTTTGTTTGTTTAAAATCTAGTAGTTTCATTGGGTGCCCCCTCATTCATGTGTTACGTGAAGGGATAAATAACACTTCCTTACTGACTTCTGTGACTGCATTTTTCCCAGACTTGCTTCAGTCCTGCTGCTGCCTTGCTCCAAGTCTGGCTTCTGCCCTGCTCTAGTCTTCTCCAGTTCTGCCCATAGTTTGGTTCCAGATTCCAGCTTTGACTCTTGCCTCTGACACCTGGTTCCTGACTCCAGTTCTGATCACTAGGCCAGACTAACTATGTCCAGTCCATGAGTTTTAGCACCAACACAAAACAAAACAAAAGAGGTAAATGGGGAGGGGGTAGGAATGGATTAATAACTGGAAAGGACTCCACTAAGACCTATGTCTCTCCCTCACAGATATTGATGGTGTCCTACAGAATTTACTTTTCCCCCAGTAAAGACATCTATCTACTTCAACAAACCCATTTGTTTTCTCTTCAGAGACTGATAAGAGTGATTGCTCCAGCTATGTTACCTACATTTTTTCTAAACAAGTTGTCTTTATTCTAATTTTTAAAAGGTACTACAAGAAGAAACATTCAAAACAATAAAAGAACCCACACACATGATGATAAGCTTACTAGAGTACATCCCAACTCTAACATAAGCTCTATCAGGAGCAGGCTTTCAGTATCCTGCTGCAAGGGTTTTCTTGCATTTACATGTTCATTGCAGGCAAGAGTTAAAGTAAGGCAGAAAGCACCAGAACGCAGTTCTGGGGCCCCCTATTTTTAGGCAGGCAGCGTTCCAGGCCCCCCCTAAAAATAGAGGAATGCAACAGAGTGCAGTGTTCTGGGGCTCCCTAAAAATAGATACTGTACCCGGAACGTGGTGTTCTGGTGCGTTCCAACTTAAGCCCTGTTCCACCTTAAGCCGAGCCAGCAGAGATCTGTGGCAGGCTGGGAGTTTCTAACTCTCCCCTCTGCAGGGCAGCAGCGGCTTGTGGCCGGGAAGCAGCTCCCAGACCCTGGCCAAAACATCTTCTGTCATCTGGCTTGCAAACAGCCAAGGTAAGGCCTCGGCTGGGTCTGAAGGAGTTCTGTGGTGGGGCTCTGGGAAGGGCTTTGGGGGAAGGGGGGTGCTGGCCTCTGAGATGGGGGAGCGCAGAGCTGCTGGGGGACATGGAATGCTGCCGGGGGTTTTGTGGGGCAGGGTGTGTGTGTGTAGCTGGAGGTGGGTGGGAGTGGGTGTGCAGCAAGGGCTGGGTGTGTATCTGGGACTGACTTGAATGTGTGGGTGTAGCTGGGGGTGGGTGTGTAAGTGGGCATGTGGGTGTAGCTGGGGGGTGGATGCAGGTGGATGTGGGTGGGTGGGAGTGGAAGTGTAGCTGGGCAGTGGGTGGAGCAGAACAATAACTGATGCATGTGGTACTCAGAAGCAGTCACAAATGCCTACCTGGGCTGGGGGGCAGTAGCTGGGGTGGAGAGCAGGCATTTGTGGGCCCAGACCTGCATGACGGGAGCCTGGAAATTTAGGAGGGTTCCAGGGCCCCCAAATTATATTTTAACCCCTGAGTAGCTGGGGCAGGTGAAGGGGACCCGCACTGGTGTAGGAGGGCCCATGCCTGTGTGAGTGGGGCCCAGCAATTTAGGAGGTTTCCAGGGGCCCCCCAAATTATATTTTAACCCCTGATTGCAGGTTCATCTCAAAACAAAGAGTCTTGTGGGTCCTGTCTTGGCCAAGTCTTTCCAATCCTTGCCTAAGGATATGGGTCTTCCATGGCCACACCTTAGGCCCTGAGACAGATTCAGCTCAGGCTATTTATCCCAAAAGAGGCTAAAAGGAAGTAAATTAACATACACCCTCACATACACACTAGAGAAAGTACATACAATAGCCTTGTTTGGTTTTTTTTAATACACAATAACACATACAGGATTACATTTTTAATACAATGTATTCTAAAGGTATTAACCCTAATTCAATGAAGTATTATTTCATTTAATAAAGTTGATCTTCCCTTCCATAAGGTTTGTTCAGGATATTATAGAATATTCTCAGCATGTCACAGCAACTAGGCCCCTTCTATCATCAGGCAGAGATACCTCAAGGCCATAAAGAAACACATATTGGAGGCTTTTCAGATTCCTCTGGAACAGTGGCTCCCAACCTGGGGAGGTCCACGGACAGTTTGCAGAGGGTCTGTGGAGCCTCTCCCTACCAGGGCCAGAATCCAGCTGCAGCCCTGATACTCCCCAGCAGGGCTACCTCTCCCCGCCCACAGCCAGATCCCAGCAGGGGGATGAGGCCACGGTGGCTCCCCAGGAGGGGCAAGGGCAGGGGGCCATAGCCACCACAGCTCAGCTCCCCAGCGGCGTAGGCCATGGTGGCAACTGTGCCATTCGCCGGCCGTCCCCACGGCACTGCCAGAGTGTGTGGGCCAGATTATATAATCAGCTGGGAGGGGCGCAAAGATTTTTTTGGTAAAAGGGGTCCCCAGCCTGAGAAATGTTGGGAACCACTGCTCTGGAGGAAATCCAGAAACAGCAGCACTCTCCAGCGTGGACATCTTGCATGCTTCCACCCAGAGCAAGATAATATCATCTGTTAATGAGGCCCTTTACTCAGCAGCCTGCACAATGTGGCAGTATCTGGCCACCACCCCATCTACCTGTAAGAGATTTGATAAAAAGTGCTATGTTCCAGCTAAGGTCTCAAAGTATTTGTTTTCTCATCACCCTTCTAACTCCCTGGTCTTTGATGCCACCACCATTGTTTCACATCCAACACCTTCTAACCAGGTGTTTGTGTCTGTCCTCCTACCTAGAGAATAACAGCTACTCATGGGTCTCCCTTCAATTCTGAGTCACCAACTGCCAGGCCCTGATGGTGAACTATAACTTTACCAACAATGGAGAATTCTCTCACTTTATTGAGTTTTTGCCTCAGGATGAGAGTGTCATTTCAAGCTTTTATTAGAGAGGATTGGGCAATAGCCAAGACCTCCCTTGACGTGGCAGATGCAGCCTCCTGTTCCATGGCCACTGCCCTAATCATACAACCAGCCTATGATCCTCCAGCTTGCCCAGCAAAGTGCAAAAATGCTGTGCAGGACTTGCCCTTTGAAGGGCCTAAACTCTTTAGTGACAATGTTGATGGCTCTCTTCAGTCACTCAAGGGCAATGAATGCGGCAAGTCTCAGAGTACAATGCTCCAGTCAGACGTACAAAATGAGCACCAGATGGGGGGAAGTTGGGGCAAAGTCCACATTTTTGAAACCTTAAATTGAGGGTCCTGATTTCTGAATGCAAATGGGCAAGATCCAAAGCCCATTGGGCACCCAAGTTCTGCTCTGTCCTAGCACTGTGCTACAGGCAGCATCCCAGCCAGGTGTGTGCTGGCAGCTGGGTCCTCACCTGTCATCAGTCACCAAAACTGCAGTGGCATAGCCACTTAGCCCATAGTTTATCAGAAAGGAGGCCAGGTAAGGCCAGAAGGGGGGCAGAATCAGGGACTACAGGCTGGCTTGACTGCTGGTGGGGAGAAGCTGGGGTCCCAGGAGGTTCTATTGGCTGTCCTTCTGGCAAAACAAGATTTGAGGCAATGGGGTACTAGCACATTGCCCATTACGTGGAATAAATGAAATAAGTAGGTGATACTGCTTTTCACAGAACACTTGATGAATCTAGAGTCCATTCAGAGGTGTTTACATTATGCTGATTACCTTTTCTGCGCTGGAGTCATAGAAGGCAAAGAAGGACATGCACCCTGACAAACTGTGGCTTTAAGTAGAGAAATCAAAGAAAATAGCTCCTTCTCTCCACTAATGATACACAGTGAATTGCTTAGAATGGTGCTTACGTCATGAACTCTGAATCCAAGACTTCCTCCTATTTGAACTATATCCTGAGGGGTATCTCCACTTAGGCAGTACACTTATTTTAAGGTGTCAGGCAACAGTTCGAAAAGGCCTCCTGGCAGAAGGTTACTTGTCTTTGCTGGGGAGGGGAGGAGGGATGGGAGGGTCTTGGGAGAGCTCCTTCTAGATGCCTGTGTCAATACACATTCTAGAGTGGTAGCCATGTTAGTCTGGTTCAGCAAAACGAACGGAGTCCTGTGGCAATGTCAATACATTTTCTCTTACTTCTAAAAAAAACCCATCCAAGACAGATCATGGTCAAACATATCTTTAATATGATTATCACCTGAGCTTTTGTTGGAGAAAAATCTCACTTCATCAGACACTTTGAAGATGGGGGAACTTACAGAAAGGGAAGTTTCCTCATCTTCAAAGTGTCTGATGAAGTGGGATTTTTTTTCCTGTGAAAGCTCATGCAATAAATTAATGGGTTAGTCTTTAAAAGTGCCACAGGGCTCCTTGTTTGTTTTGCTGAACTAAACTACCACAGCCACTGCTTTGGAACTTTAATATGACTACAACTGCTCTATATTAGTATCTTTCCCAATGTTTTCCACTATTAATCCACAATAATTTGGTCCCTGAGCCTGTACCATTAATTATATCATGTGAAAAATTGTGTACCCACTGAAGTCAAAGGTCAGTTTGCAATTGATTTTAATTGGGCCAGATTTTCACCCTTGATTTTAATGGGGATACTTCCTCAGGGAGTGCAGGATTAGACCCTTGGGGTACATCTACATGATTAAAAAAATACCCCAAAAAACCAAATTTGCTGAGGCAAGTCTCAGAACCTGGGTCAACTGAGTTGGACTCGTGCTGTTTTCCCTGCACAGCTAATTGTCCTAATTCTGTGGATTAGATTTCTAAACCAACCTTCCTGATTCTCTAGATTCTCCCTTGATCTTTACTTTTGAAGGGACACATGTCCACTTCACCACCATCATCCTCATGTCTATGAGAAATATATTAAGATTTATGGGTCAAAACCCTAAGGTACTTAGCTGGTTTTTATTAATGCAAAATACCCATTCATTTTTAAGTGACAGTTTGAGTAAAACAACCCTCATCTGGCACATGAGTAAAGCACAAGCCTCCACATCTTATTCATCTTTGATTTTTTTTCCTCCAAGTCATTTTCTTGTTTTCTATTATGAATGTTCAAAATATTTTCCCTAAGACTACATCTAGTTGCCATCACAATGCTTCATGTGTTTGTGGCTGTCCTTCGTATCTCTGGAATCTAAATCTAGTGCTGTGAGTAAACTGGCTCAGTTGCTTTTGAATCTAGGTGGATTTCCTCAATTTTTCTTTTACCATAAAACTGCTTGTTTAGCAGCTATCACTCTCCACCAGCTGAGTGAGCAAGCATAAGATTGTTTTGGCATTCTGTCTTCACTTTGTGTTCTATGATCCAGATGGCAAATGTGCTGTTAGTGTAAATCCTGAAAAATCACACTTTTAAAAAATCCATGTATTTTCATCATCTACAGGGAAAAAGCAAATGGAAACTTTCCATTTAGCCAGCAGCTATTGAATGTGAACTAGATGAACACATGTGGGATGTTACTGAAAAAAACATGCACACAGGTTGGATTTGCAAGTTTCCTGCTTTGGAAGCTAAAGCTTCACTTTTGTTTTTTCCATTGAACCAGAAGCAAGTCCATGCCCAGTAAGCAGAACAGAAGCAACCTTATTACCACCACTACCTCTTGTCACTGCCACCGTCATCAGTATTGTTCTCTGCAGAGGTTCTTGCTTTCCTGCTTTATCAGGTGTATCTGATGGCTGGCCTAAAGCTGTAGTTCATATTTAGCTTTTCTGGTTGCATATTTTAACCATTTATCCACTGAGTTGTCCTTACGTGATTTATTGCACATTCTTGTGTATGTTGTAAAATAGTTTCACTAAAAATAGCAAAATTAAAATAAAATGCGTGTAAAATAGGCATGTAATATGCAACACAAATGGATCTCTGAACCTTTTTCAAGACATTGGCCACACCTTAGGCTGGCACTGAGCATGCAAGTGTAGAACATAATGCAGACGGATGCAAACCTGAAGAGAGGGCCTGTACCAAAGATAGCTGGTCTGAAATCCAGCAACCACAACCCTTGGTATTTCTGATAGTACTTCTTTAAAAGCCATAACTGTGCTGAAATGTAATGAACTCTGGGGAGTATTTGCCTTAAACAGCACTGCACTCAATAAACATTAGACAATCTGGGCTATCTCTAAACTGCAGTCTACCATCTTGCAACAGATACAACAAATCATCTATTTAAAAGAAACTGTTCACAATCCATGAACCTGGTGGCAATGCAGGAGGGAGATTTTTCAGCGTTGATCAGTATAAATATGGCTTGTGTTCAGCAAAACAAGAAAGGAAGCCTTTTGCACAATGTGTTGATTTGCCATAGTTCAGAAACTTAGCTTTTGTAAATGAGGAGATGATACATTTGTTTTGGTTGGCATGAATAATTGGAAGTCCTGTCCTGGAAAACTGGATGTATCTGAGAAACTGAATTACTACAGGAACTGCATTTCTGAAGTGCATGCTTATACTAGCCAAGTGAAAGAAGATGTTCCTCTACAATGCAGTAGAGAAGTTTAGCAAACTGGAAATAATATTTGTTTTTTGGAATACCTCAAGTGCATTCCATATCTTTATGATAGTAAGCGCTGGCAGTAAAGGGTGCATACAAATAATGAAAGCAATTTTCACAGGCTCTTTGTTATCATTTCAACAAACAAACAAACTTGACAAAAAGTATCACAATAGTTAAAGAAGAAATGCTAGCAGGTTTCACACAACATTATGAATACACAAATTACAGAAAATATACTGTCAGGCATCTTCTAAAGGTATGGACAAAGTCAAGAAGTTAGAAAGATTTTGTCTTGTTATTGATGAAACCAGGCATGTAAGTGGTCATGAACAACTTGTGTTTTCTATGTGGTTGGCTGATAAAAGCTGAAGTTTCAGAAGAGTTTGTTGGGCTGCTTGGCTGCCCAAAATGGATGTGATATCTTGATGAATACTATGAGACCTCATAGAGGTCTGCTAACATACTTATGATGGTGCCAGTATACTTCAAGGATACTTTTGATGTGGTGACAACTGCTGAAGAAATAAAATCCAAAAGCTTTGTGTACTTCATTGCTTGAATTATAGACTCAACATTGTCTTGCGAGAAGCAACAAAGAATTGTCTAGTGGTTAGAACAGGGGTCTCAAATACATGGCCCATGGGCCACATGCAGTCCCTAAACCCTAAAGCTACTTCCTGTGGCCCACAATGACACTATTGTTACAAATATTTGCAATATCATTGTATGAAAAGGTTTCAGTGGTGCAGCCCTTGGGCTAACATACTAGTCCTTATGCGGCCCTGTACTAGTGGCCCTCATGGTGATTTGCATTTGAGATCTCTGGGGTGGAAGCACACAACAAACAGTTCATGAAGTCAACCACCTAATCCATGCCGTTGCACGAAGGCTAGCCATATTTAAAATCATGCAAGCATCATGCCTATTAGACAGCCCTAATTCATTAAAATCCTCATATCAAATCAGCTATCAAATCAATGCTGATCAATTATCAAGTAAATCTTGATACACTGAATACTGTAGTTACTAAAAGTGGAAAAAAGAAAATAATTAGGAAGAAAACAGACTGATTTATCTCAAGGAAAAATTTGATATACATTTTGGACCAAAAGTTTTAGTGTAATTTCAGCTTGTGATGAAGTAGCTTGAGTACTTCAGTCAAAGAGTTAATATCTGAGTGCCCTGACTTGCATTGCCACTCTTCGAGAATACTTAAAAAGTTTACCTTCAGATGCTTGTTTTTCTGAACTTTAGACAGCAGATTTGGAGGCTTCAAAATATGTGACTAACCCAGTTTCACTGCCAAAACAAATTTGACAGCTACCATGACACATTAATGAAGGAAGAGCACCATATGTATTTAAAACTCCTGAAGAAAATTTTCATAAAGTCATTCATCTGCTTGACATTGTAAAATGTGAGCTGGATTGGCAGTTTAATCAGAAAACTCTGAAAGTACTTCACCAAATTGAGAATCTTGTGGTTTCAGCTGCCAATGAAGATATCTTTGAAATTCTGAAGGAAATGTGTATTTTACATGCTGATTACTTTGATTTTGACTGTTTACATGTTCATTTGATAATGCTGAAGGATTTGTTGTAAACATACGATGAATGCCAAAAAATTACAACCAGCAAAAGAAAGTGCTGAAATTGTTTACCATTGTGGAAATACTGGGAGCTAATGAGGCGGCACGCCAACTCTTTTCTGGAATTAACTCATTCACCTCTATTTAACAGTTCCTATTCCTATGTCCGATGTAATTGCAGAATGATGCTTTTCCACAATACAAATAAAACCATCCAATTTACAAAGTCTCAAGAAAGAGTGAATCATTTAATTTTTCTCAACTAACACAAGGACATCATGGATACTTCGGATCTTGTAGAAGTAGGCAGATAGTTTTGTGAATTTAATGTTGCCAGGGAAAGTTTTTTTGTTTTGTTTTGTTTTGTTTTTTGGCAACTATGATTAATTAGGAGCACTTCCTAATGTGGGACACTGAAGATGACAAAATTTAAACCATTTGTTACCTGAGTACAGTTCCCATTAGGTCTACAAATAAAAGTTGTTGAATTTTGAAGTTATGGAGGATTTTCCCACCTTCTGAATAGACTGAATTCTACAGTGATTAAACAACAGACCTCACAGCCTTTACAGTAATTGAAGATGCTTTTAACATCATGACTGCTTCTACTACCACTAGTAATGGTAGTACTACTCATAATGGTAGTAGTAATAAGCAAGATATTTGCATTACTTTACAATGTCATTTATCATACTCTTATGAGACCAATTTGCCCATTTCCTCCCTACTTAGGAATTTATCACCTCAGACAAATGACTTTTGGAAGTAATCTCAACAAGCTACTTCATCCAATTGGATGTTGTTTCTGCATCCCCTCCCATTCCTTTTCAGAGGCGCTTCTCAGGCAGGGCTCCTAAAGATGGAGATAAAGTTCTGTCTGTAGAAGAGAGTAATTAAACCCTTCTCTCAGAACTTGATTAGACAGGGTTTTGGTTCCAGCTATTTTCTGGGCTTGAAGGAAGCTGGAGGATGCAGATGGAGATGTATTCTAGACCAGCGGTTCCCAGCCTGGGGTCTGCAGAGCTACTCCAGGGGGTCTGTAGACAGGTTGGGAGCTGAGGCCGGACAATGCCAGTAGGGAGCTGCTGTGCCACAGGCTGGTTGATTTTAAAACTCCAGCGCTGCCTTGAGAATGCTCAGCTCATGCTCAGGGCAGGAGCAGCCTGTGGCATGGCTGCTCCCAGCTCCGGCAGCCAGGTAAGGGGACCCTGGGTAGGGGGGTTGGACTTGGGGACAGGCAGCCACCAGGGAAAGGGCATGGGGGGGTGTCTGCTTGGGGCAGTGGTGGATTTAGGGAGGAGATTGGGGTGATTCAGGGCCAGACCCCACCACGGGTGCTGCTGCTCTGTGGCATGAGCCCAATTCTGCTAGCACCCCCCTGCTGTTGCTCTGCAAGGGGGGCAGAATTCTGCTGCTGGGAGCAGGCAGGGAGGTGCAAAAATCTTTGGAGATTAGAAGGGGGTCCCCACCTTTGGAAAGGTTGGGAATCCCTGTTCAAGACCTTCAGTTTCTAAATACTTTTATTCATAAGCAGCACTGCAGGATGGTCAGTTACCTTAGAAACAATCGTTCCATCATTAGACTGCAGGTACTACTTGCATCTGACAAAGTGGGTTGTAGTCCATGAAAGCTTATGCTCAAAGAAATCTGTTAGTCTATAAGGTGCCACAGGACTCTCACTGCTTTTGCTAGACACAGACTAACAAAGCTACCCCTCTCAAGAAGGTACTAGTTTGCTACCCTCAAACTTCAGGATTCCTAATTTCATATAGCCTTACACCCAGTGCACCAGCAGTTCCTCAGATGCACATCATGGGCATTGACTATCACTCATATCATGTCCTGCTCTTCTCCCTATTTACTGCCCAGAGGGTTTTGGGGAAGGTTTCCTTCTTCATAGTGGTCAAACTTCTAGGTTTGGAAATAGTCAATTTTACCTATCTGGACAACTGACTCCTAAATGGCCAGTTTTTCACTGACGTCGAAGCTGCACTAAGAAGGCCCTATCTCTGTTCCTTTCCTTAGGCCAGGGTTTCTCAAACTCAAATCACCACAAGGGCCACATGAGGACTAGTATGTTAGCCTGAGGGCCACACCATTGAAACATTTTCATACAACAATATTGCAAATAGCAGTAATAATACTGTCGTTGCAGGCGCAGGAAATAGCTTTAGGGGCCGTGTGCGGCCCATGGGCCCTGTGTTTGAGACCCCTGCCTTAAGCATTCAACTCAGTATGGAGAAATTCTTTGATACCTGTACAACACAAATGCTTTACTGGGGCCACCCTCTGTGGCAGTCAAACATCCCTACCTATAAATGGGTTCTTCTTGATATCTGACCTGATTGCTGCCTTACAGCAGAACCCACAAACCACAGTAGAATCTTATCCTGTGCTTTGAAGACACATTGGAGTCCACATGTAATTTCACCGCCCCACATGCAATTACTGTCTGTGTCTTCAAGCCTGAGTCAAGACAGCAGATGCTCCCAATATGTGCAAGCTGTCTAGCAAGGTATTACTGCTTCAAACAGTATTCAGCTCACTGAGTTGGTGGAAGAACCCAAAAAAGTCTGTATGGGAACCTCCTTCTCACATCCATCTCCCATACACATCACAATGGATGCCTTCCTTTTAGGCTAGGGTGCTCACTTACAAGCTCATATATTTGAAGGCAGAGGAACTCTTGGAGAGTTGTCACTACACATCAACATGCTTGAACTTTGAGCAGTCCATTATGCCTGCCTTCTCACTCTAAGTCTCATCTCAGGGCTCATTGGTCAGAGTGATGTTGGACAAACCATAAACTACATAAAGCAGCATGAAGGAACAAGATCTGCATACTTCTGTGACAAATCAGTGAGGCTATGAAACTGGGGCATAGGTTAGCAAACAATATCTTAGTGGTCTATTTGCCAGGATCACAAAACGCCATCACAGATTCACTGAGCATAATTTTCTATTGAAACCATGTTTGGGAGCTGACTGATATGGTCTTTCTAGGGCTTCACCTTACCCAGGATTAACTTCCGGTAGACTTCTTTGCCATGCCTTCCAACTTGAAATGCCACTACTTCCCGAGAAGAAGACACAGGCTCAGCTCTCTGGGAAATGCCCTCTTGGTTTGGTCCCAGGGTCACTTATACATCTTCCCTCAAACTTTGCTTATCCACAAACCCCTGCTCAAACTAAAATAACAAGAAGCCGTTATAATTGTAGTTGCTGACCCCCAACCCATCTGGATACACGCACACCTTTGCACCTTCCCCTAACAACAAATCTACAAACCCAGCAGATGCAATCCATAACCTACCCCAAACCATTATCCTTGCACACAAAGGTCTGGCACCTTGATGGTTCTCAGGCCTAGATCAAAAATCTTTTTCCAAGTCTGCTCAGTTCTATTAATTATCAGGAGACCTACTACATGAAGAACTTACCTGCAGAAGTAAAGATCTAGTGCACCCAATGCTCTATGTCTCCTGCCACTTTTCCCCAGCATCCATATTCAACTATCAACTAAAGTTTAAATCAGTGGTACTGTTCCTGAGCGCTTATCAAGGTTCTCTTAGCTGCTGTTTTGGCATTCAACTCATCAGTCAAGGGTTTCTCAGTCTTTCCATGCCTTATGACAGAAAATTTCTTAAAGGCTTTTAACAGGCTTCTGAGGACTCATAGAGCTATCAGCCACTGTTACCACTCTGCTGCAGCAAGAATGAGCTTCAGTAGAGATTCAACTGTGTGTCAGATCCCTGCCTCCCTCCTACAGTCTGTCTTTCTCACTTCAAAATCTACCAGTTTTAACCTTGCCTGGCGGGTAACAATCACTGAACTTCAGCCCTGAGCTCCTCTGAGATATCTCTGTGCAATACACTACTCTTATCACCATGCATTAATGGAAGATACTACGTTTGTTGCTCTTTTAAAGTGACTACATTACAGCTTATTAACTTTAACTGGGGTAGATACACCCTTTCTTTCCCTAGATTTATAATAAAACAAATTTATTAACAAAAGTATGTAAGGCAGGTCTAGAGACTGGGCACGGCTTGTGCCTAACAGCTGAAAAGGGGGCAACTAATCTGCATGGGCTTTGCGTTTGCATGAGCGCAATTAGGTATTAGCATGGTCTCACTGTGTGGGTGCGCGCATGATGGTAAATTATATATGGGTAGATTTGATCACAAATCTGCCAATATCTGTAATTTTACTGAAGAGAGAAATGAAATACTGTCTTTTTATAGTATGCTATCCTTTTGATTGTATGAACTCTGTTTGGTGGAAACATCACCATCAGCAACAAAGAACTTGAAATAGGGAACAGCCCTGTGTTTTCAGCCTGGTAAAAGCAGAAAAGGGGGGGTGGA
The DNA here is from genome assembly GCA_007922195.1 of Podocnemis expansa. Lineage (NCBI taxonomy): Eukaryota > Metazoa > Chordata > Testudines > Podocnemididae > Podocnemis > Podocnemis expansa. The sequence continues at coordinate 40,532,918 of ML682005.1, forward strand.
GGAGAACATTAACTCTATCAATGAGGAAATGCCTGAGGTGCTGCCTCACACCTGCCCCACTGTTAAAAGATAAACACGAATTGGGTCCCTGTGGAGCCTCCCTTGTTATTTTGATCAGCGGAGATCTTTGTGGTGTTCTGAAGTCAACAGCTGAAATCATGGAAGACTGACCAGTGGGTAGAGCTGGTGGACAGCAGGTGGAGCTGCTGGATGGTGTGAGCAACCAGTGGAGGACCAAAGAGTGTGAGTGACTAGTGGGTGGAGTGTGGGCATGAGGGGCATGTTCCACATACACTGGGGTGGAGTGAGTGCTGTATTGGGTTTTGTGAGAATCCTGTTCTGCACTGGTTCTCCAGATCAGTGCTGGTTTTGCTATTGTGTCCATATGTTGTTTTAAACTACTATTATAAGTCCTGTATATTACACTCAGATTCGTGCTTGTGAGCGGGGAAGCATTACCCCTTTGGGGTGCCTGGGGAATAGTGCATGATTTCCCAGAAGACTGAGTGAGGGCTCAAGCCAGTTGGTGCTGTAACATTATTTGGAAACCCCTAGATATAGAACCTGGCCCTTGCTCTGTCAAGTTGCCCTGGCAGAAGGGTTACAAGCACATAGGTTAAGTGATGCCAAGTAGAGGGAATAAAGATAGAAACAAACAAAAGTAAAAGTATGCTTGCTAATGGTTAAAACCTAGCCTAAGCTGCACTTTTGGGTTTAGGCTGTTTCCTCTCCAAACTTCCTTTCCTAACAATAGCTGGCTAACTCTTAGCCAGGATCCCCACAGAGTTGAAGACACTGTTTTTCCTTGCCTGCTTAGGTGTGTGATAGTCCAAAGCCTTTCTGCATGTCCTCCCACCTGAAAATTTGCCTTATGTTGAGGGTCAAATGCATGACCTGGTATCCCATCCTGTCTGATCTAGGGAGCTGATTCCATCTTGCTTAAAGTGCCTCCTCATGCGTTCCAATTAATGCTTCTTACTGCAATTCTACAATGTAAATGTTCTCTTCCAGGGTTTCCCAGGGTTAAATGCACGTGAGGGCTGTGAACACTATTTCAGTGTTTATGGGATTGTTCATCTGTTTAATGGATTAGTAAATATTTGTGGTACATTGTAACTGTTTCTTATGGTCTCCCATTCTAATAATAATGGTAATAACGTTCCTGAGACTGTAGCCACTCAGAAGACAGCTCTTACCTATTACCACAGTTTGAGAGATTAACTGATACTCAATACACCAGTCCATCAATTAAGCTACTTCTAACACTAAGAATTCTACAAGTGGAACAGTGATGTAAATGCCATCTGTGCTGCTAAACTAACCTGAGACGTGAGGAGGAAAGAGAAGAATCTTGCTTCAATAGTCTGGACTTGCATGCCCCTAAATAAATGTGCTATAATTACCTGGTTAGATATATTGTGCTGTCCTTTGTGGTGTGCTTTAATGGATGCTGTTTATTTGGCATCTCATGTTCCACCTCCCTTATCCATGAACGAGCTGCTAAGAAGCATTAGTCCAACTATAAATGTTTATTTCCAATCAAAGAATCATATGCTGTGATAAAATATATGATTTTGTATGGGATAGCATGTATTTAAAATAAGCTTTTGTCCCATAGAAGGTTGTTTGGGGTGGGTTGTTTTGGGGGTTTTTGTTTTTTGTTTTTTTGTAATAAATTATCTTTTTTTATAGAGTTTGGAGAAAGAGTTGAGGGCTTATAATGTAATGGTTGGTTTGGGGTTTTTTCAGGTAATGTTAAAGGACTGGTTAAACCAAAGCTTCACTTTAACCTACTGCCAGTGGGCCTGTTCACACCAACATAACATTAAATGGACAGCTTAAATTTAGTTTAGGCTGACTCCAAAGTGTTCGTTTCCAAAGACTATCATGTCTACGTTCATTCATCTTAATTGGGACAAACAAGGTATTGATTCAAATAAGGAATGGGTTTATTTATATAACTAGAATTAGAACTGACTCAACAATTGTAGGCTTAAAGCCTAGGCCAAATACATAAACCAGGGGATTAACATTTAAGTATTTACCACTCATGACAGGATTACACAGGGACAAGTGGCTGGACATTGGGACCAGGGACGGAGCACAGAAACACAGGATCATGGGAACCAGGGATACACATCAATGGACTCCAGAACTTGGGTAAGTTATCTTCTTTTTTCTCTTGTCCTCTTCAGTGGGTGGGTACAGGCTCGACTAACTGTCACTACAACAGACAGTATGAAAATTGGGGGTTGCAAAACCTTCATAGGCTGGTCTCCTGCCATTTAGCACATGGTCCTTAGTCTCCAGTTCACACAGTATTTTTATGCACACCACACCTTAGATTTTTACACAAGGCACTCTATTTCTTTTCTCTCAGCCCCATTGGAGTGCCAAAGTTCACACAGGGGTCACATATGACTTTGACAACTAACAATAAGCTAATTCACACAGGTTCTTCGACTAATCAGGTTTCTTAAAGCAGTGGCTTCCAAGCTTTTTTCCTCAGGACCCTGCTGAAAAAAACCCATTTATGCCTATGACCCAACAATTAAGTCTTTGAGCAGAGTTTTGAAAAAATTCACTTCCAGCTAGATGCCAGCAGTACCTGAGGATCTGCAACCCAGTACTGGGTCCCAACACATGGTTTGAAAACCACTGTCTTAAAGAGTAACAATACATTTAATCTGTCACCCAATGATTGCTGAAATGTACAAGCTCTTCACCTTTTTTACTATCCATTTGTCCCTCTACTGTCTCCAAGCAATTCCTCAACATGCCCATAGTTCATACTCTCATTGGATCTTGCTGTTATAAGACTGAGGAGGTTCTAGATCCTGGCGCATACCCATACATTTCGCCAGCTCCCCAGAATGTGTACCACACAAGTAAAATTTAAGAACCACAGCTTTTTACAACTCCCTTATGCTTGCCCACAGGATAGTATCTCAACCTACACAGCCACTTAACCATCATTAAAGCATTAGAATCCTCTCATATTCCAACTCTCTGCTGCTGACAATATACTTTGCAATAAAAGCCTTATGCCTCAGTACTCAGATAATCTGCACAACTCTGCACAGAAATGGTACATCCTGGATTCTCAAGGCACGTACGCACTTCTTCCCTTTCCTCACACACGAGAGGGTGAAATACATAGGTCACTTCCTATCACAATCTCAGGTCTATCTTATACCTCAAAGTTATCCACTGATTTCATAAAAATACCTCTGCCAAGCAGGGTTCACTACTGCCTCCACCATTCAGGACAGTGACACCTGACACAGACTGCACTCACTTTTGCTGAACTGCACGTATCTAATTAACTATGCTCATATCCCAGCTCAATGCTGCCAACCTTATCTCTCCGTATCAGGGGTCGGCAACCCCCAGCACCCTGCCAAAAATGGCACGGGAGCCAAGCCTGAGTGGTACTCTGCGCCGCTCAGGCTTCTCCGCTGGACCCACTCCTCCAGCGCTCTATGGCTGGGCAGCATGAACCACATGCTGTGGCACTAGGCTAGGAGAAGCCACAGCATGCAGCTCTCCGTCCCCCACTGGCCCCAGCCCCTGCTGAGTAGGGATGGAGGGGAGTGGGACGGGTCTGCCCCCCTCCACTTCCAGCTCTGACTGTGATACCGAAAGCTACCAGTTGGCGGGGCTGAGAGGCGCCTCCGTCCAGACCTGGAGGCCATGGTGGGATAAATTGCCCCAACCAGGGCCTGGAGGCCACCAACCAGTGAGGCCAGGAGCCAGCGCCACCCTGGAACCAGAGGACTGGTCACGCCCCTTTTGGCCACGCCCCTGGCACCCACTGAGGGTGCAGTGGGTAGGGCTGGCACGTGGGTCAGCAAAGGTTGCTGACCCCTGCTCTACATTAACAAAGATGTTTGTCAATGAATTGCCTGGTTTTTAGAAGAGAAGGCGGCGTTATTGGTAGGATTGAGGCTGTTGTAGGTATTATGTCCTACAATTAGCTTACTGAGTTAGCTGTTCCTCCACCCCCAACCACATTTATATCCAAAGTCATCTTTAGAGTGGGGTGAGAGGACTGGATGCCCCTGGCCCTGCAGGCCCCGCTGCCTGCTTCCCACACTGCTGCTCTGTCGTCCACCTTGCTACCTTCGTCATGAAGACAAAGAAAGTGGGGCAAGGGCAGGAGTGGAAGAGGATAGAGCCGAGCCCAGCCCAGCCCAGGCACTGCAGCCCTGGCTGGGGTCAGGTCTGGATGTAGCTGTCGCTGCCATGGCAGGCCTGGCCACACAGGCCCCGCAAAGGTCGGGACTGGGGCATTGGAACTGAGAATGGGGGCACATGCCCCTACCACCCAGTGCCAGTAACACCCTGGTTTAAGGCCAAAATTGGGATATGCATGCCATCTATTACCCTGCTTGAATTAGGGAATCCCACTGCTGTGAAGTCTTCCACTATTTCATGCACATTTCCAAGATTCATGGTCCTTTGTAGCAGAATGCAGTTAATGGCTCTACATACTTGCAGTAACACAGTGCCAGTGGTGGACTTCCTGACTCCAAACAGTGATGGACCAGTAGCAGGCTGGAGCTGTCAGCTGCCACATGGCAATTACCTTGTGCTTCTCTGCAAAGGCACTTCACATTCTGGGGTCTGTGCACCACAGGGCAAGGGCAAGCTCCTCACACTGGTCCATGAAAGCATAGGCAAGCCTAGCCGGGGATGGGGAGGAGGTGGGTAGGGTGGTCATTTGCTTGGGAGCCCATGTTAGAAGGTTCCCCCAACCTCACCACTAGCCTCGCCAGGGCCCCTGGAAGACCTGCCACTGGCCTTGTCAGGGCACCCAATGGCCCTGTGGCCCCATTGCTATGTGCCTACCATTGTCAATGAGGTTCAGTGGTCATTTCTGAAATTTAGTCCAGCATTTCTCTACCACTTTCAATACTATATTATGGCCAGTATTTTCAAACCTGGGTCATTAACATCAGGCTCCTAAATCCTACAGCTAAGTACCTAAAATAAAGAGGCCAGATTTTCAGAAATGCTGTGCATCCATAAATCCCAGGGAAGCTGGTTGTAACTGCAAGTGCTCAACACCTCTGAAAATCAAGCTATTCTTACTGAGGTGTCAAATCTGGATTTAGGAAACAAATTTTGATCACATAGATTTGAAAAGTTTAGGAAATTATTTTAGCTTCCTCAGATACCAAAACTCAACCTCTACACAATTTCTGAGACGGTAATATGTATTATTTAACCTTAATGTTTTTGAGTGTGGAACTGAAATTGTGAGACAAGCTATAATATTCTTTATTCTGAGTTATGTGCTTCATCCAAGAGCCATTAATTATAAAAATAAGAGCAAGGGTTGTTGGTGACATTTATTCCATCACCTCAGTTTTTTTCATGGCAGATGCCCAGGGAAGAGAGAGATCCCATACTTTAAGGTGCCCTTCCTCAGTGAAGCAATTTTTCCTGTCTTCACACCATGCCAGGTGAGAACACAAACAACAGAAGTGACTTGGTCAAAGCACATTGGCAGAATTCATTTAAATTTTTCATGCACACTGTTGGGCCCTAAATTAGCTATCGCCTCTCAGTTAAAAAAATTCCTCAGGGGTTATTATGAACAGTTCAGTGACGATGTCTGCTCGATGTGCAACATCAGATGAAAACGCTGATGGGATGCTAGGAAGCTTTGTTTTTAAGAAGGAGGATCCAATCATATAGAAACAGTTATAAATGTATTGTTTTATATTAATGACACATCCATGTCTCCAGTATGGCATAAACCAATGCTAATGGGTTACTCTTTCGCTGTTTGATCAGTACTTATACTCCAGATTTGCTCAGTACTGAGTAAAAGTCATTACCATCCAAGACTGCTGGCCTGGAATGAGAATAGAATCGGTGACCTCAGTGACCCTGTGTCTGTAGCTGTTTCAGTCTGACACATTTTGCAAACACTGTTTTAACATCTTTCTAAGCACTAGATAACCTTAAACCCTTCAAAGATCCTGATCCTCCAACTGTGGTTAGTTGCTGCTATAATAGGGAAAACATGCTGGTTCAGATCGATTAATAGGCACCTCTTCCTCAGCCTACCCATGGCTGGCTGGGTCTCAAAATGAGCAAAAGGCCAAAAGTCGTTACCTCTTGACACTTAGCCTAATCCAATTTCTATGCTTGTCTTTCCACTGTGTAGCACCTCCTGGACCAGGTGTGAATGGAAGCAGGAAGCTGAGGCAGAAATAGCTTCTTTGTGCCAAACAGACAGACTTGCTGAAAGAGCTCTCATTCAGTGTTCAGAGCTGCCACCTCAGTCTGTATGAAAACTAAAGCTCATTTCCTGACTGTACCAGCCCACAGTAGCCAAATGCACAAAGGAAGACTCACGACATTAATTTAATTACAATTCAATCAGTGGGGAAATAACATGTTTATTGGTCTGTTAACCATATATCTAAATGCATTGTAAGCAATGGGACTATTTCCAAGTGGTTCTCCTGAGAAAGGAGGTTGCAGAATTGGAGATGTCTGTGATATTATTTCTGATAGTGGAAGGCTACCCTCATATTTAGTCCTTGCTCTCCTTGCTGCCACTGTGGCAAGTCTGGTGGCTGGAGAATAACTTAGTGTCATGACTCCATGGTAAAAAGATCATTCCAGGGAACCGTGTAGAAATACTATTTGTTTGCCTATTGCACAGAAGCAGATGTAGGTGATAAAAGTCGTCTCATCACTGGAACAATTCAGATGAAATCTCATGAGCCTGAATCTGCTTTCATTTCCACTGATGTAAATTAGAAGTATCTTCACTGAAGTTAGTGGAACTATGTACAGAAGACAATGTACCCATTGTCCCACTGTGTAAACTGGTTGGGTATGTCCATACATCTCTTTCATTTTGAAATAAAAAAGATTAGGTCCACACGACATTCAAAATAAAAAAGATGAGGTCCACACAACGGGCTCCGTCATTTCAAAATAAGAACCGTCATTTCAAAACAGCTAAAACCCCATTCATTTCTAAACGGCTGTTATTTCAAAATGGTTATTTCAAAATAACGCCATTTGGACATGTTGTTTCAAAACAACACCATTGGTTCGAAACAACTGTTTTGAAACATGTCCAAACGGCCTTATTTCAAAATAACCGTTTCGAAATAACAGCTGTTTCGATAGCAGGCTTTCCCTTATTTTGAAATAAGTCATTTCAAAATAAGGGTTTTATTTTGAAAGAAGTCATTTTGAAACAACTTCTTTCGAAATAAAACTTTGTGTGTAGACATAGCCACTGAGTGGGTCAGTAGCAAAAAACAGTCTGAGCTGTCAGCAAGGTCTCCTCCTCAAGAGTCATACTTGTCAGTTACTATAGACTGTATTTAACAACAGGAAAACATATGAAATATGCCCCATCTTGAGGGGTTAGTCCTATGAATGTGAAGTGTGGAGCCCAGATTTCCCCAAAACATTACCCTTCTGCTATTTCCAAGGCAGTCAGTCTTAGGACTTCGCTATATGGTTGGCTTTTTTTTTTTTTTTTTTTTTTTTTTTTTTTACCAAAAATTACTACCACTGTTACTGTTCTGTCAGCTCCATGGACAATATCGACTGGACTAGTGCAGCCAGGACACTCGGGTTTTATCATGATGTATTTTAGACCTGCTTTCATCAGGATGAGAGAAAATGCATAGGTTAAAGCAACACAGTTTCCAAAGGGATAGCCGTGTTAGTCTAGTCCAGTAAAAAAACAACAAGCAGTTGTGTGGCACTTTAAGACTAACAGATTTATTCTTTGCATGAGCTTTCGTGGGAGAAGATCCCACTTCCTCAGATGCTTCGAAGATGGGTGAACTTACAGAAAGGAATGAAACTAAATGCAAGGGGGTGTAAAACATAGGATCAGGTCATAAAGTAACAGCAAATCAGAGCAGTTTACAGGCTCAAACCATGGGAAGCCTGAAGTCAAATTACCCTTTGTAATGTGAAAAGAACCCATAATCTCGACTGAGTCCTGCTTTCACAGAATTTAGTTTGCATATTAATTCGAGTTCAGCTGTTTCTCTTTGGAGTCTTGATGTCCCAGGTACATCTCTAACGACCATCATCGAGTGATTAGGAAGATGGAAGTGCTCAGCAACTGGTTTCTTTGTTCTTTGATTTCTGATATCAGCTCTGTGCTCATTCAATCTCTTATGGAGCAATCGTCCTGTTTGTCCAATATATAAGGTGTTGGGGCATTTCTTGCACATGATGGCATAGACCACATTAGTAGACGAGCAGGTAAATGAGCCTTTGATGGAGCAGCAGGCTTGATTAGGACCTATGATGGTGTTTGTTGTGTAGATATGTGGGCAGACTTGGCAGCGTGGTTTTTTGCAGGGGTGTGTGCCTGCTTCAATGTTCCTGTTGTTAGATCTGTAGTTGCTGGTGAGTATCTGTTTAAGATTAGGGGGCTGCCTATAAGCAAGGAGTGGTCTGTCTCCTAATGCTTGAGAGAGAGAGGGATCATCTTTTAGAATAGGCTGTAGGTCCTTAATGATCTTTTGCAGAGGTCTGACTTGAGGATTATATGTGGTGACTAGTGGTGGTCTGTTGCTTTCTTTCTTGGGCCTCTCCTGTAGTAGATGACTTCGGGGAACCCGTCTAGCTCTGTCAATTTGTTTTCTTACTTCCCCAGGTGGGTACTGTAGTTTCAAGAATGCTTGATAGAGATCCTCAAGATGTCTGTCTCTGTCTGAGGGATCAGAGCAGATGCGGTTATATCTTAGGGCTTGGCTGTAGACAATGGATTGTGTGGTGTGTTTAGGATGGAAGCTCGAAGTTTGTAGGTAACTATACCGATCAGTAGGTTTTCGGTATAGGGTGGTGGTGATATGTCTATCCCTGATTTGTACTGTAGTGTCAAGAAAGTGGATCTCCTGTGTGGAGTGTTCCAGGCTCAATTTGATGGTGTCGTGGAAATTATTGAAATCTCTGTGAAAATCTTCAAGAGCATCCCTGCCGTGTGTCCAGATGACAAAGGTGTCATCGATGTAGCGCAGGTAAAGAAGAGGTGTCTTGGGATGAGACTTGAGGAAACGTTGTTCTAAGTCGCCCATAAAGATGTTGGCATATTGTGGGGCCATGCGGGTGCCCATAGCAGTGCCACTGATTTGGAGATATAAATGATCCTCAAATCTGAAGTGGTTGTGGGTGAGTACAAAGTCGCAAAGTTCAGTCATGAGCTGCGCTTTGTCATCATCTGGGATGGTTCTTCTAATAGCTTGTAATCCATCCTTGTGTGGGATGTTGGTGTAAAGAGCTTCTACATCCATAGTGGCCAGAATGGTGTTTTCAGGAAGTTCTCCAATGGACTGTATTTTCCTCAGGAAGTCTGTGGTGTCTTGAAGATAGCTGGGGATGTTGATAACATAGGGTCTGAGGAGGGAGTCCACATAGCCAGATAGGCCGGCAGTAAGAGTGCCAATGCCTGAGATGATGGGGCATCCAGGGTTTCCTTTTTTATGGATTTTGGGTAGTAGATAGAACATCCCTGGCCGTGGTTCTGGTGGTGTTTCTGTCTCTATACATTCTTGTGCTGTCTTAGGGAGTTTCTTGAGTAGGCGTTGTAATTCCTTTTGGTATTCCTCAGTGGGGTCAGAGGAAAGTGGTCTGTAGAAGGTTGTGTTGGAGAGTTGTTTAAAAGCCTCCTGGTCATAATCTGATTTATTCATGATGACAACTGCACCTCCTTTGTCAGCCTCCGGCTTCAAGGGCCTTGACTACACATAGTTGTTACTACATATGTTGCTACACAAATGTTAGCAATCATAGTTGCCAGTTCTTTTGCAAAAAGCCTTTTAGAATTTCCCCCAAGCACTTGTGTAAGACAAGATGCAGCCCCTAAAGTTATTTCTTGAGGCCTGCAATGACACTATTTCTATCAATATTTGCAACACTGTTGTATGAAAAGGTTTCAGTGGTCCAACCCTTGGGCTAATGTACTGGTCCTCATGCGGCCCTTGTGGTGATTTGAGTTTGAGACCCCTGGTGTAAGGGGAGTGATAAGATGAGCTGGAGTTCATCCATTGTTCCAAGGTGCCCATAAACCTTCTCTTTTATGTTTCTCCTCCCAGTATTTCTTTGTCATCCTCTTCTGTTCTGAATCCAAGCTTTAACACACCAACCCTAAAAAGTTTTGGTAAGGGTTACAAAAGCACCTATCTGGCAGAGGCTTTTGCTTGCTGCCTCCCTCTGCCAGAACATTTCACTTTGGCATATAGCTACACACCACAGTGATAAATGTGGACACAGACTACCTTTCACTGCAGTGCATAGCTACATGTGTAGTGCCTGTACTGTACATGCAGCTGTAAGTGTAAGCACAACTTTAGCCTTGCCTTTTGATGAGATTTAGGCTCACAAATCACTTTAGAGCGTTTGAAAATGTTATCATTTAGTTTGTATGAAAGTCAGAATTAATGTATTAAAATGTAATTGTTGAATTTCCGTGAATACTAAACATGACATGGGACTATTTCACTCATTGCGATTTTACCAATGACATTAGAGCAGTGAATGTCCACCTGAACATTTTTCCATTAGAAAAGGCTAAATAACTTAAATGAAACCGTTCTGTAAGACAAATTTTAACAAAACTTCATTTAGAAAAAAATGAGAAAATACACGTCACCATCAAAATGAAACATTATTCAAACCACATGCTTTGATTGACTCAAACTAAAATATTTTTTAATGTTTTGTTTTGTAAATTTCAAAATGTGATATTTTGCTCCAATTCATAATGAAAGCAAATTTCAAAAATCACAGAATTTCCCATGCAATGGAAATTCTAGTTTTCGGCTAACTCTAACAATGACCTACGGCATGGCAGTGGTAAGCAATGTCTTATCGCACAATACTACTCTAATCAAAGTAATTTGGCAAACACAATAGATAAACCATTTCATATCTTGGATCTGGGTGGCTTCAACTCCTTGCTCTGTTTTCTAGAGTTTAGTGAAAAAACAACAAGGAGTTGTGTGGCACTTTAAGACTAACAGATTTATTTTTTGCATGAGCTTTCGTGGGAGAAGATCCCACTTCCTCAGATGCTTCGAAGATGCGTGAACTTACAGAAAGGAATGAAACTAAATGCAAGGGGGTGTGAAACATAGGATCAGGTCATAAAGTAACAGCAAATCAGAGCAGTTTACAGGCTCAAACCATGGGAAGCCTGAAGTCAAATTACCCATTGTAATGGGAAAAGAACCCATAGTCTCGATTCGGTCCTGCTTTCACAGAATTTAGCTTGCATATTAATTCAAGTTCAGCTGTCTCTCTCTGAAGTCTTGATGTCCCAGGTACAGCTCTAATGACAGTCTTTAACAAATCCATGGTTTGAGCCTGTAAACTGCTCTGATTTGCTGTTACTTATGACCTGATCCTATGTTTCACACCCCCTTGCATTTAGTTTCATTCCTTTCTGTAAGTTCACCCATCTTTGAAGCATCTGAGGAAGTGGGATCTTCTCCCACGAAAGCTCATGCAAAAAATAAATCTGTTAGTCTTAAAGTGCCACACAACTCGTTGTTTTTTCACTGGACTAGACTAACATGGCTATCCCTTCTAGAGTTTAGTCACTGGCATGACCAGAATGTTTTAAGAAGCCCTTCATCCCATGCAGTAAATATCAGACCTCAGAAAACACTTTTTGCTGTGCTGTTTTCCATTTATTTTTCAGAGCACACTGCTAATATGAACCTTGGCAAAGGGAGCAAAGTGACCAAAGAGCTGCCAAGTTGCCTTCTACTCCTCAGTGTCCCCACATCCTGGCCATCATTCTGGACATTCTCCATGAAACTCTAATCTATTAAATTAATTGATACTCCTTGGAGCTTAGACCAAAATATAACTGATGCATACATAGCACAAGGACCATCTCATGATCGGTCACTGCATCAATCTTCATTCTTCTGCACCTTTTTCCCCTTCTTTCTCTCATTGCTAGTACAGTGTGTAGACAAGGGGTAATAAATCCTTCAGCTTGTGACCCTGCATGTGTTCTGTTCCAGAAGCCACTAGAATCCTGCCGGGGGGGGGGTGTGATTAGGCATTTTATGGTTGTATATACTCATTCACCACGTTTATCCAGAAACCAGCTTTGTCCATATGGTTTTCTCATATTCTTAACACTGTGTAACAAGCAGACACAAAAGATCTATGTTTTATCTTGCTTTCTAGTTCATGCTGCAAGTTGCTTGAGACTGAATCTGTCATTCTTACTTCAGTAAAATCCCCCCCACACCTACACTAATAATTCATAGACTCAGACTCTGAGGTCAGAAGAGACCAATATGATCAGCTAGTTTGACCTCCTACACAGCTACACTACTACTATATACGATCAGCTGAGGCAGGGTGAGGGACCACGGTTGGGTGGGAGATGCAGCTGAGAGTCAGGAAGCTGTAGTTGGGGCTGGAGCATAAGGCTCTCCCTGGTGACTCTAGGGGTCCTGAGCTGCAGGCCAAGGTGGGGGTGGGGGTACCACGGCTGGATACTGCCCTGTGGACAAAAACTCAGGCCCAGCTGGGCGCCCCCCCCCCCAACATTCCTCTGCACACTCCCTGTGTGGGTGTTTCCCACAGACTGAAGCCTTCTGAATGAAAGTCATGTTAATTTGACACAGCTCTTTTAAGCATAATGTGGTTGGGGAAACCAATTTAAGGTACTTGTGAAAACAGGAATATTGTCAGCATCTGCAGGTACTGGCCTGGGGCTTAACTAACCCCCACAGTAAACAAGTTGGGGATTTCATCACTAACATGAAGATAAAATGCTCCATTGCTGGTAAAGTACCCCCACCCCAGAAATGCTCATAATAAAAGTTATAACACCAGATGTTATAAAGGAGAGATACCCAGACATTTGGAAATTCAGGGAGGATACAGGAAAGAATCCTCTCATTGTCTTTCATGTGGGTTCAAATGATATAGCTAGATTCTCACTGGAACGTATCAAAGGAGACTATGCCAGGCTGGGGAGGACTGGAGCTGGAGGCTCAGGTCATCTTTAGTAGGATTCTGCCTGTTCCTAAAGGAGGACAACACAGCTGTGAGAAGATTCTGGCAGTTAACAGATGGCTCAGGCAGTGGTGTTACAAGGAGGGCTTTGGGATGCATGGGCACTGGGAGGCATTCATGGACAGAAGATTGTTTGCTTGGGATGGACTTTACCTGAATAGGGAGGAAAACAGACTTCTTGGAGGGAAGCTAGCTCAACTGATTAAGAGAGCTTTAAACTAAGGAGTGTGGGGAGATGGTTGGGAGATGCTCGGACAATCTACACCTGATACTAGCATTGAGAGGCAGGAAACTGAATTCAGAAAAGACAGTATAGATGCTAGAAAGGGGGGAAGCACAAATGCTGGTTTGATGGGCAATGTTGGCAGTGGTAATAAAAGACCATGTCAGGTACAGAATGTGAGCAAAGCCGAACAGCAAAAGCTAAAATGTTTATATACCAATGCAAGAAGCCTAGGTAATAAAATAGAGGAACTGGAACTACTGATAGAGGAATTGAAACCAGATATTATAGGGATAATAGAAACATGGTGGAATAGTAGTCACGACTGGTGTATGGGCATTAAAGGCTATGTGCTCTTTAGGAAAGACAGATGTAATGGCAAAGGTGGAGGTGTGGCATTGTATTTCAATGATGCAACAGATTGCAAAGAAATTCAGAGTGATGAAATTACCAGGACAGTGTCTATCTGGGTCAAAATCACATTGGAGAAGAAAGCTACTAGAGTTTCTCCTGGATTAGTGCTTGGGGTGTGTTACAGACCTCCGGAATCTGATTTGGACATGGATAGAGCACTCTTTAAGGAAGTAAACATTACAGGGAACTATGTGATTATGGGAGATTTTAACTTCCCAGATACAGACAGGAGCATTTGCGCTAGCAGCAATAAAAGGGCCCAGATTTTCTTGGAGGTGATAGCAGATGAATTTCTCCATCAAGCGGTTTCTAACTCAACAAGAGGAGAGGCGATCTTAGATTTGGTATTAGTCAGTAGTGAGGACCTCATAGAGGAATTAGTTGTATTGGACACCCTAGGTTCTAGTGATTATGAGCTAATCCAATTTAAACTGAATGGAAGGGTAAACAAAAATAAATCTGTGATCAGAGTCTTTGACTTCAAAAGGGCTAACTTCAAAAAATTAAGGGAATTAGCTAGAGAAGTGGACTGGACCAAAGAATTAATGGATATGAACATTGAGGATGCTTGGAACTGCTTCAAGACAAAACTGCAGTAACTATCTGAAGCCTGCATTCCAAAGAAGAGGAAAAAAATTTCAGGCACAAGTTCTAAATCAAGCTGGATGAATGTACATCTTAAACAGGCGATTAGGAGGAAACACAAGGCCTACAAGGAGTGGAAGTTGGGAGGGATAGGAAAGAAGGACTACCTTTTAGAGGTCAGAACATGTAGGCATCAAGTGAGGACGGCCAAAAGCTAAGCAGAGTTAGACCTTGCAAAGGGAATCAAAACCAATAGTAAAAGGTTCTTCAGCCATATAAATAGAAAGAAAACACAGAAGGAAGAGGTTGGACCACTATATACTGAAGATGGGGTAGAGATCAAGGATAATCTAGGCATGGCTGAACATCTAAATAAGTACTTTGCCTCTATCTTTAATGAGGGTGATGGTGAGATTGGGGACAGAGGTAGGGCAGCTAATGGGAATGAGAATGTAGAAGTGGAGATTTGCCATATCTGAGATGGAAGCCAAGCTTCAGCTGCTTAATGGAACTAAATCAGGGGGTCCAGATAATCTTCATCCAAGAATATTGAAGGAACTTGCACATGAAATTACCAGCCCTTTAGAAAAGATTTTTAAAGTATCGGTGAACACGGGTTGTTCCTTATGACTGGAGAATTGCTAATGTAGTCCCTATTTTCAAGAAAGGGAGTAAAAGTGATCCAGGTAAGTACAGGCCTGTTAGTTTAACCTCAGCAGTATGCAAGGTCTTGGAGAAAATTTTGAAGGAGAAAGTACTTGAGGATATTGAGGAAAATGGTAACTGTGATCAAATACAACATGGCTTTACAAAAGGTAGGTCATGCCTGACCAACCTGATCTCCTTTTTTTGAGAAGATAACAGATTTTTTGGATAAAGGGAATGCGGTGGTTCTAAGTTACTTAGATTTCAGCAAGGCATTTGATACAGTCCCACACAGGGAATTATTAGTTAAATTGGGGAAGATGGGGATTAATATGAAAATAGAAAGGTGGATAAAGAACTGGTTACAGGGGAGAATACAGAGGGTCATAGTGAAAGGTGAACTGTCTAGCTGGAAGGAGGTTACTAGTGGAGTTCCCCAAGGATCGGTCCTGGGACCCAGCTTATTCAACCTTCTCGTTTCTGACCTTGGCACAAAAAGTGGGAATGTGCTAATTAAGTTTGCAGATGACACCAAGCTGGGAGGTATTGCCAATACAGAGGAGGATTGGGATAGCATACAGAATGATTTGGATGACCTTGTAAAGTGGAGCATTAGAACTAGGATGAAATTCAACAACGGGAAGTGCAAGGTCATGCACTTAGGGACAAATAACAGGAATTTTTCTTATAAGTTGGGAATGCATCAGCTGGAAGTGATGGGGGAGGAGAAGGACCTGGGTGTACTGGTTGATCACAGAATGACGATGAGTAGCCAATGTGATGTGGCAGTGAAAAAAGCTAATGTGGTCCTGGGGTGCATCAGAAGGGGTATTTCCAGTAGAGATAGGGAGGTGTTAGTACTGTTATACAAGGCGCTGGTGCGACCTCACTTGGAGTATTGTGTACAGTTCTGGTCACCCATGTTTAAGAAAGATGAAGTCAAACTGGAACAGGTGCAAAGAAGGGCTACAAGGATGATTCATGGAATGGAAAATCTTTCCTATCAGAGATGACTTAAATAGCTTGGTTTGTTTAGTCTGACCAAAAGAAGGCTGAGAGGAGATATGATTGCGCTTTATAAACACATTAGAGGGATAAATACAAGGGAGGGAGAGGAATTATTTGAATACAGCCCCAATGTGGACACAAGAGCAAATGGATACAAACTGTCCTTCAGAAAATTTAGGCTTGAAATTAGATGGAGATTCCTAACCATCAGAGGAGTAAAGTTCTGGAATAGTCTACCAAAGAAAGTGGTGGGGGCAAAAACCTTATGTGCCTTCAAAACAGAGCTTGATAAGTTTATGGAGGGAATGATATGATGGACAGTGTAGCTTGGCCATTGTCTGTCTTTTACTACTGGTGATGGGTATGCTAGTGACCTGGGAAGGAGCATTGGATCGAGTGGGTTCTGAGTTATTACAGAGAAGTTCTTCTTGACTGGCTGTTGTGGACTTGCCCTCATGCTCAGGGTTTAACTGATCACCATATTTGGGTTCGGGAAGGAATCTTCCCCCAGAGCAGATTGGCTTGGGCGCTGGGTTTTTTTTTGCCTTCCTCTGTAGTATTGGGCATGGCTCACTTGCTGGTTGATTCTCTGTATTAAAGTCTTTAAATCATGATTTGAGGACTTTAATAGCTCAGTTATGGGTTTGAGGTTCATTGTAGGAGTGGGTGGGTGAGGTTTTGTGGCCTGCAGTGTGCGGGAGGTCAGACTAGATGATCATATTGGTCCCTTCTGACTTTAGAGTCTATGAGGATACAGAAAGACCAAGCAAATGGTAAAAATAAATTAAATTATTTTGCTGGTCAGGCTTTATTCTGACCATCTGCACAAACACAGATAATATGTTGCAATTTGGGCAAAAAAATAAAATGAACAAAAACCTTGAGCAGGGAGGAGAAAATATAGGTTGTAGTACATGATCCTTACATTTTGTTACCTGAGGTAGTGAATAATGTGATAGGTTTAGTAAAGTTAAAAGACGTAGCCAGTTTTACCTATATTATGTAAATAGAAAACGGTGCTTTTTTGGGACCCATTGCTGGGCTGCAATTCAACATCAAGTTGCTAAAACTCTTACCCCATGGCACAGCCGTGACAGGCAGAGTCATTACCAGCAACTCCAGATGCGTGGATCCTAACTGTCTATCAGGTGAGGTCCGTCTGTACACTGGGAGTGGCAAGCATAACAGATTTGCTCAGCAGATGCATTTTGTGTGTATGGCTAAATAAATAAATACAGTGTGGTTAGACCACAGCTGTGTAAGGCTTTTTCACTGGGAAAAGATCCTGCAGAGCCATAGAGCACCAAGCCCCGCAGATATGGAATGATGTTTAAATTGATTCTCTGAGCCCTGAGGGTAAGATTTAACAAGCAAGGAGTCCTGTGGCACTTATAAACTAAAAAAAAATTTTTTTGTATAAGTTTTCATGGGAGAAAATCCCACTTCATCAGATGCTAGAGGCAGAGGTCAAAGCAAGCCAGAGCACACCAGAATGGTGTTCCAGGTCCCACAATTTTTAGGTGGTCAGCATTCCAGGTCTTCTACAAATAAAAACGCTGAGTCCCTAAAAGTAGCAGGCTCCAGAATGCTGTTCTGGCACGTTCCAGCAGGACAGGGAGATGCATTGGGCCGGGAGATTTTAAATTTCCCACCCTGAGCCTGCTCTGACTGAGCTTGCTCTGGGTAGGAGCCTCAGCCAGGGCCAGAGCCACTCCACATGGCAGCCAGGTAAGGGGGGTCTGTGAGGGAAGGAGGTTTGGGGACAGGCAGGCCGGCCCAATGGGGAAAGGGCATGGGGGACAGTGTCAACCCAGGCAGCAGGGGGAAAACGGCATGGTATGGTGGTGGGCTGGGGAACGGTTGTGTGACCAGCAGTGAGATGGGGGGTTTGGGAGGGGGTTGGGGGAAGGTTCAGGAGACCAGTGGCAAGATAGGGGCCAGGGGGCAATAGCTGGGGTGGTGGGGCAGGTGTGTGGGGATCAGTAGCTGGGGCGGGTGAAGGGGGCCTAAGCCTTGGGACGGGGGCTCGGACCTGCATGAGGGAGCCTCAGAAATTTTGGAGGGTTCCAGGCAATGTTCCCGCTAATTACTTGTAGACTGTGTGCGCAAACAATTTCTTTGTGTGCACAAAAACATTTCTTTGTGAGCACCAATATTAGCACTAGTGAGTTTTTTTGGGCGCACTTTATTTTGTTGTGTGTGCAGGTTTCATGACCTGTGTGCGCACGCACACGTGCACAGCTTAGAGGAAACAGTGGTTCCAGGGCCTGCCAAACTATACTTTTACCCCTGGCTAGCTGCTTTAAACCCTAAGCCCTTGGTAGGCATAGGGAAGGGGGTATCTAAACTAAATACCTTGAACCCTCAGTGGGCATAGGTGGGGTGGGGTGCCCTAAATGTTTGCGGGTCATACAGGTAGCAACAGCTACCATATTTGTTAACAGCCCACATTTCTACCCATTCCTGTTCCTTGAGCATTCACTGGAGTTATAGATGACACATGTTTTCTAATGTCATTCATTTTGATCTATGGTAGTGTCATATATAGTAATAGTCTCTGGACTTTCATGTGTATTTTTGTCCTCCCAAACACTGCCCCATGTTGGATTGAATGTCATTGTCCAACATGCTCAGAAAACATGTGTTCATGTCACTCTCTAGTGGCTGCAGTTTACATTGGACATATGGCCTAGGAAAGAGGGGAAGGCAATAGAGAATGAGAAGCAGGAGGAAGAAGAGGAGTGAAATACCTATGGTAATGCAACCCCACAATCCAGGGAATTCTTTTCATGGGTACCAGCTACTAAACTTTCAATTAACTATAAATAAAAATAAATACCTTACCCAAACCACTAAATACAACTAAGAGAGGTCTTAGCAAAATCGGTCCTTTTACGGAAGAGGAAACTCATGATGTCTGAGTCTCAGCTCTCTCTTCTCACATCTATTCCTGACTCAGCCCATATATGTTTGACTCCCACCTTCCAACAACAGAAGCTGGGAATATTACGTTAGTCTCAGTGTGAGATGGGAGGGATGGAAAGACATAGGTCAGCATTCATGTCATATTCCCTCTCAGTACCCAGCCTGAGCCAGAGAAGCTGATAATCCAACCAGCAGAGATGAAGCTGGTCATGTTGTGTGAGTTGTGTGTATACACTAAGAAGTATAGGGCCCTGGGGCTTTGATCCTCCCCTTTCATTCTGACCCATCTTTCCACACCATCCTTCCCACGCCCCATTCTATTCCCCATCCCTGGCAAATGGAGGGAGGGTTAATAGCGTCATGCCAACCAGGCAAATTTATCTGGCCCCAACGGAGACTAAGGGCAAAATTCTAGCATCCTTAAGTTGCTCACTTTGAGTATGCTGAATAATCATGCCAGTTCCAGAAGTGCTACTCACACAATGAGGTATCACTCAATATCAGTCACAATGGCAGAAGCTGGCCCTCACTTCATATCTGCAAAGCTCTCTGAAAGGCTACTGCAGGATTTGAACAGAGAGAAAATTAATAGTTCTCTTACCAATGTCTCATGCGTTACTGTGTTATCTTATGGACAGCCTAATGGCTTAGGTGATAAAATGAGTCCAAATTCGTTGGCTATGTGTGACAATTACAGTCCAGATACCTCAAGGGAAGGACCCAAGAATAAGCAGTTGAATCAGTTGATTATATATAAGGTCATTGGGCAATAAAAATATATTGGGTACAGTCTTTTATAAAAGCTTGCAATGTTCTGAACCCAAAGGTTCTACTTGATGAGAAAGGTATACAGACTGCTTCTGTAGCTGTCTATATAAAACCGTGCTCATAAATTGTGCTGTGACAGTCAGCTCCAACAGTGCAGTGACTGGGTAGTCAGACAGGGAGGAGATGCTAGCCCAACCAGATGACACCAGCTCCAAACTCCTACCATTGTACAACCTATGAAAAGACAAATGACGAGCCATTAAAGATAATGGGAAAACATGGAAACAATTAGAAATGGGAGGGGGGAACAGTCTTAGCAAACTAACAAAGGAGGGTGTTTTCCTCACTTTGAATATCTACAGTGACTGAAGGAGAGGGGGGGAAAAAAAGCAAACCCTTAAAAATGAAAGTGGTTTGAACTGAAGCATCCAGAAATTGAGGAACAGCAAAAACATAGCATCTAAGCAGGAAGCTGTTTGTGAAATACTAGCTACCCTGGTGCAATCAGAGGGTACACTCAGACTATTCCAAGACGACAGACAACCCACCCACTTGGCCCTGAGGCCTGCCCACTTTAGCCTCCAGCAGTTGTGCAAACTTCACCACTGGGGCTGTGGGGCCACCCAGCAGCCAGTGGCTGCAAGCAGGACAGAAGCATTGGCGCTGACGCATCTGCTCTACTCACAGCTGCGGGGCCCAGCAGCCATGAACGTGAACCTCTGCCCAACTCGCAGTTGCTGGCTGCTGGCCAGACCCAGGGCTGCAGCAGTGAAGTTTGATTGCTGCCAGCCTGGGTGTGGTGGCTCTCCCCCTTCTGGGGCGGGGGGCGGGGAGGGAAGCAGCAGCTTGCTGCCCTTGGCTGGGCCCACCCTGTACTTGCAGGGACCTGGCCAGAAAACAGGGGCTGGCTGTGGCCCTGAGGTAACCTGCATTAGAAAAAGAATTTCTATCTAATTTGAAATCATAAAATCTGAGGTTGCATCTTTGCTTATAACTTTGCTTTCCTTGCAATTTCATCTTTGACTCTGTGGTTCTATCAAATAAACTATGTTCATTTTACCCCAAGCAGGTCTCTGGTGTGGAGCGTATGTGCCAAAGTTGGTTTTTGGGGGCTGGTTTCTTGTGTTTGGGGGTGGTGATCAAGAGGGGGGAAGTTTTATCTGGTAGCTTTTCTTGTCTGGTAGTTAAGAACTTCAGGGGGATGGATTTGGAGAAACTCAAGATCGGATGAACTATTGGTGTCATCCTGCAAGCAGAAACTAGGCTTGTGGAAGCTAGAATGAGACCTTTATGCTTGTGGGCTGGCTACTGGCATGAGGCTCTAGGGTTGCCAGACATCTGAGTTTTCCTAGACATTGTCTCTTTTTTGAGTCTCTGACCTCTGTTTAAATAAGTTTTTCAAACAACAGGAAATGTCGGGGGCGGAGGGTTGTGGCACAGACGTTGCAGCTCAGAAAGAGCCCTAACTGGTCTGCTTCATAACTGATGCCTCCCCTGCACTGTTCCCCCTAAGCTGTGTGCATGTGCGCGTGCACACACAGGTCATGAAACCTGCGCACACAACAAAATAAAGTGCGGACATAAACATTCAATAGCGCTAATAGTGTTGCACACAAAGAAATGTTTTTGTGCGCACAAAGAAATTTTTTGTGCACACAGTCTACGAGTAATTAGAGGGAACATTGCCCCTGCATCCATTTCCCTCCAGCCACAGCTGTGGGATCCCACCCTCCCAACCCAGGGCCTTGGCTTCCAGTTTCAGGAAGTGGTCACACAAAGAAGTGCTAACGGTTGGCTGTTGCTGTGTCCTGGGCCCACACCTGCCACTATGACACTGCCCCCTGCCTCTGGTGAGTACTCCTCCCTCAGGTATCTTCTCCAGTACCCTCCCCCATGGCAGTTTTTGCTTTTGGGGAACCTGAACTATGGTACCCTAATGGCATATTGGCACTCAAGCATCTCAAATTAACATGCAAGCTAAATTCTGTGACGGCAGGACTTAATCGAGACTATGGGTTCTTTTCCCATTACAAAGGGTAATTTGACTTCAGGCTTCCCATGGTTTGAGCCTGTAAACTGCTCTGATTTGCTGTTACCTTATGACCTGATCCTATGTTTTACACCCCCTTGCATTTAGTTTCATTCCTTTCTGTAAGTTCACCCATCTTCGAAGCATCTGAGGAAGTGGGAGCTTCTCCCATGAAAGCTCATGCAAAAAATAAATCTGTTAGTCTTAAAGTGCCACACAACTCCTTGCTGTTTTTTTACTGGACTAGACTAACACGGCTATCCTTTTGAAATAGACAAGCATCTGTCAGGGATGGTTTAAGAGGGTACTTGGTCCTGCCAAGAGTGCAGGGGACTGGACTTGATGACCTCTCATGGTTTCTTCCAGTTTCTATGACTCTATAACCCCTTACTAGTCTGGGTGATCCCTAAAATGTCACACCATGGGTATTGGTTATACTGAAGAGATCATTCTGACATTTATCATAACTTATTACCTTTGACTTCCAGTCAAACAATTTAGCAAACGTTTCAAAATCTAAAGTCTACAACGTCGCAAATCTAATATTTTAAGGGCAGACGCTGAATTATACATTAAATTGTATTTAAGAAGCACTGACCTCTGATACTGACATTTTGCCAGAAGCACCATAGAATCATGCCTATTGCTCTAGTCTGTCATGTTTAGAGCTATTCTTTCATTAAGTTAGTTTCATCAGAACATGCACTCATTCAGCAAATCTTGTACAACCATGTTGTTTAGCAGTACTAGATGCTTATATTGCATTAAAAGACTAAATCTAATTCTCAGAGTGCTTGTAGACGATGTTGGGAATTTTATTTCTTTCCACTAGTACTGAGCTACTCCTCTTGTTGTTCTCAGTGAGAAATTTCTAACACTAAAAATATCATTTCAGTACAGGTTGTGTGGTGACATATTCGATACACTGTTACAGAGACTGACGTGGTGATATTTGTAGCCAGACCTCTGATAGGTAAGCAATGTCTGCACGTGTGTTTCTGATAATCAGAATGGAACTGCTATCTTGATAGGTAAGTTTCCAGTGCTTTTCCCCAGCTTAGGCAGTTTGACTGAGCTATATGTGGAATAGTTCAAGGTGTCATATTTCTGCTCCAGGAAAACAGCAAAAATGTGACCATATGTATGGTTCTTATGAGGTTCCCATTTTGATTAATGATAATATAGGCAGATCTTGTCTTTGTGCTATGCCACGTAGCTAATAGTTCTTTACTCAAAAAGCTTTTCTTTATTATTTTAAAGAGTAGCTGCAACTAGAAAGAAACACAGAATTTGTTTAACGGTGCTAGCTTGAGGGTAGATTTTACCTAGCCAGCTAAAAGTAAGTGCAGCCTTAGTTGGAGGGTGGCCTCTAGTCTATTTGTTATGACAATATGTACTTGGAACAGGATATAGAAGATTACACTTATCTAAATTCACTACTGTAATTCTCAGCAAAGCAGCAGTAAACTATCTGCTCTCTAACAAAGGAAGAAATACAAAAGCTGTAATTCACAACACTGGTATTTCCAAATAAGAAAATGGGGGGAAAAATCTGTCAGTTATCATTACAGTGTTACATGCAATTAGTTACTGACCATTAAATCATGTGTGCTTTGTTTATTCAATTCTTGAGATTTTTCAGAAGGTATAATTTTATCTGAAATAATATGAGAAGTTCACTTTAATATAAAAAGCATATATTGCATGCAAAAGATTACACAGTTTCTACATATAGCTGCAAAAAAAAAACTGATGCTTCTTCCTTTAAATCTTGGGGAGGAATATAAATACATAAATATGTTACACATATATCAATGTAATATCTACACACTGTTTTAATGAACTATGTTCTTGTAGTTTTGTGGGTACACAGGACTATAATACTTAAAAATAATTTCAATGGATAACTGCTGTATTTTCCCCACTGTTGCTAAAAATACTTTTACATACATAGTTTATATTTTAACTGTATCACTATCACTGTCTACAGCATGATCTCCTTGGCTCATGGAACTTGCCTGCATGGAACCATTGACAAGTGTATAAAGCAGTTTCAGTTACTCTTCAGTATAGTTGTTTCCCTATTTAGAAAAACAACAACAACAAAAAACTACTTTTACATGAAATTCTGTCATTTGTGATGTTTAATGTTCCTCTTTTCACACCTATAGAATTAACTGTCTTTGCTACTATTACCGGCATTTTGCTCCCTCTCTTCCTCCCTTTAAAAACACACACAGCGCTTTGCAACAATCAGTCAAAATTACTGCAATAATAATTTTCCATGTACTCTTCACAGACACTCTCATTTAAACTAACTATAGAAATTTTTACTGGTGTTAGAGCTGAGGAGTGGGAGTCAGAATTCCTACAGTCTTTTATCTGTGCTACTGACTGAGAGAAATGGCAGACTATCCCATTTTTCCGCATGGTATACATGCACAATGAGCAATACTCCGTGCTAGCCCATTCTCTCTGAGAGCTTTCTTTATACTTAAGAACACTGAACCATAAACCTCAGCTTCCTCCTTATATTACTGTTCCTAGGGATATACTGTGAATGACTTCTTCACTGCTCAGTCTTTCAGAGAGAGAGACAAATACTTTTACGCTCCCAGATTGCACCTAACAGTGCACATACCTAGCCTTGCTAGGAGGGTGAATCCACAAAATAGCTTTCCTTACAAATGCATGTTCCTAATTTCTGACCATGATCCACTCCTTGAGTAATGATGAAACTTTTTAACTTTTCTGGATCTCTGTTTCTCTGTCTCAAAACTAGGTATACTGACACCTATTACAAAGTTCTGAAGGCGCAGCCATGTAAGTCTAGTTCAGCAAAACACACAAGACTAATAAAGTTATGTATTGTCTGACCTATATTCTCCCACGAAAGCTCATGCAACAAATAAATTTGTTAGTCTTTAAGTGCCACAGGACTCCTTGTTTGTTTCATGTATTGCAAAGGAGCTCTCAGAAGCTGAGTAGAATTATATGTGAAGTCCTTTGAGATCCTCAGATGAAAATCCCAGTAGAACTGCAAAGTATTATTTTTAGGTCACATAATATACAGTGAAGCCTAGAGTACTTTCATTTTGGTCTTCATAACAAATGAGATGATGAAGCAATACAGAGTATCAGAAGTATATCTTTGGTAGCCCTTCCAGGTTCATGGTTGCTTGCAGATAATATTTTCTGTTTCCTCAGTTTTGAGCTCAGGACACAGAGAAGTGCTACTCATACATGCAGATATGTCTGTTGCTCTGTGACAAGCTAGCTGTTAGCAATCTTTGCAAGCATATAAAATACAACTGTTCTGCATGACAGCAAGAAAAAATGCTCATCTCTATAAGTGTAATAAAAATAGCCTCCATTTCTATACGTTTCTGCAAAAGGGACGTAACAAGACATTCATGACTGTGTGTGCTCTTCTCTCTCTCTCATATTTGACTCTACTGGCTTTGTTATAGATAAGGAGACTTCTAGGATTTTCTTTACAAACCCATATCTTTCAGAATTTGCCAACTGGGACTGAACCAGTGGTAGCACCATTAGGATATTTGAGAAAGAAAACTGTACACAAGCTCACAAAGAGCTTGATCATGCTGCTTCCTTTGACATCACTGGGACTTCAAGCTGTGACTTCAGTTGGAGCTGGACCAGACCCAAATGAAGGCAACATTTTTAAATTGGAAGGATGATCAAGTAATTCCCACACTCTGGATAAAAGTGATTGGAGTAGCTCTTCAGCATATTTACATAGACATGGTTGTAAAGAAAACTTATTAAACTTACTCTAGACAAACAGGAACAATAGCAGTAACTAGTGGCAGATAATTATAGCCCTCTTCTATACATAGAGACAGAACACATTTTTCTCTATTACTTTTTTTTTTTTTTTTTTTTTACTGATTCTCAGTTTCACTCCCATTAATTTCAGAGGGAGCAGGATTGAACCCAAAGCCTCAGAACAATATGTACAAACCATGAAGCAAGAAAAACAATCACACTGATCAAATAGATAAAACAAACAAGAAGCCCTGTGGCACTTAAAGACTACCAAATTGATTTACTGCATGAGTTTTCATGGGAGAAAATCCCACTTCGTCAGATGCTTTGAAGATGGAGGAACTTAAAGAACAGGAGGAAATAAATGCAGGGAAGTGTAAGTCATGGAATCAGGTCACACTGTAACAGCAAATCAAAGTCGTCGTCAAGATTCAAACACTGGGGAACAGCACACAGGGAAAGATGAGGTCAAATCACCTATTGTAATGAGAAAAAAAATCCAAAGTCACTATTAAGCCCTCGAGCAATACCATCAAATAAATTCAAGCTCTGCAGCTTCTCTTTGAACCTTGATATGTTATTCATCTGTCTAAGCACTGCAATTAGTAAATTGTCAATGGAGTGGTCAGGAAGATTGAAATGCTGACCCATCAGTTTTAGAGTGTGGAGATTTCTGATGTCAGATTTGTGCCCGTTTTTATTCTTTTGTGCAGAGACTGTCTTGTTTGTCCAATATATAAGGCAGGGAGGCATTTCTGGCACATGATGGCATAAATCACATTGTTGGATGAGCAGGTAAATCAGCTTTTGATGGAGCTGCTGGTTTTATTAGGTCCTGTAATAGTGACTTTTGTGCAGGTATGTGGGCAAAATTGGCAATGTAGTTTGTTGCCGGGATATGTGCCCTCTTTAATGGTTTTATTAGGTCTGTTGTTGCTGGCGAGTATCTGCTTAAGGTTGGGGAGCTGTCTACAAGGGTTCATCTACACTGGAGCCTTAGGGTGACTTAAGGAAGCTTATATTGACCCACAGATCCCTGCGGCTACACTGGGCTTTTATTAAGTCGACTTTCAGTGCTTCCTTAAGTCAGCTTAACACCACCATCTCTTAAGGTTGACTTAATGTTTAAATCAAACTTATTAAGTTGATTTAAGCCAGTGTAAATGGGGAATAGCCATTAAGTTAACTTAATTGGCCCCCAGGCCCCCTACCACAGTTTCTTGGCCACCAGGAAGGGTCAATCTAGCACCTGCCAGTGTGGATGCAGGCAGTTGACAGGAGTTTTCAGTGTGGACTCTCCAAGTCAACTTAACACATCCTCCAGTGTAGATATACTCCATTCACCATGACCCCCAAGTCCTTTTCTACAGTGCTGCTACCTAGCTGATCACTCCCCAGCTTGTAGCAGTGCATGGGGTTTTTCTGTCCCAAGTGCAGGACTTTGCACATGTCCTTGCTGAACCTCATGAGATTTCTATTGGCCCACTGCTCCAATTTGTCTAGGTCTCCCTGAATCCTATCCCTGCCCTCCAGTGTGTCTACCGTTCCCGCAGCTTGGTGTCATCCACAGACCTACTGAGTGTGCAATCTATCCCATCATCCAGATCATAAATGAAAATGTTGAACAGAACTGGCCCCTGGACCGACACCTGGGGCACACCACTCGTTACTGGTTGCCAACTAGACATGGAGTCATTGATTCTTACATCCTGAAACCGTTGTTCTAGCCAGTTCTCTATCCACCTTACAGTCAACATATCCAACTCATACTTCTTTAACTTGCTGACGAGAATGCTGTGGGAAACCGTATCAAAAGCCTTGCAAAAGTTGAGGTATATCACATCAACAGCTCTTCCTGCATGCACAAATCCAGTCATCTCATCATAGAAGGCAATGAGGTTGGTCAGGCATGATTTACCCTTGGTGAATCCATGTTGACTGTTCCTGATCACTCTATTTTCCTCCAAGTGTTTCAGGATGGATTCTTCGAGAACCTGCTCCATGATTTTTCCAGGGATTGAGGTGAGGCTGACAGGTCTGTAATTCCCCAGATCTTCCTTTTTCCCTTTCTTGAAGATAGGCACTAGACTTGCTTTTTTCTAGTCCTCCAGCACCTGCCCTGTTTGCCAAGAGTTTTCAAAGATAATGGCCAGCGGTGCTTCTATCTCATTGGCCAATTCCCTTAACACCCTTGGATGCAGTTCGTCTGGCCCCATGGACTTGTGCACATCCAGCTTCTTTAAGCAGTTCCTAACCTGACCTTCCGTCACCAAGGGCCTTTCTTCTTCTCTCCAATCTGCCATACCCAGTGTAGTGGGCCAGGAGGTGGCCATGCCTGTGAAAACTGGAGTGAAAAAAGCACTGAGCACTTCAGCTTTTTCCTCATTCTCCATCATGAGGATACCTGCCCCATTCAGTAAAGGACCTACACCAGCCCTGATCCTCTTCTTATTATTGACATATTTGTAGAACCCCTTCCTGTTATCCTTCACATCCCTTGCTAGCTGCAACTCCATTTGTCCTTTGGCCTTTCTGATTTTATCCCTGCAGTCCCAAGCAATATCTTTATACGCCTCCTTAGCCATCTGTCCAAACTTCCACTTCCTGTAAGCTTCCATTTTATGCTTTAGCTCAGTGCAGAGTTCTCTGTTAAGCCACACAGGGTGCCTTCCACATTTGCAGTTCTTTCTGCTCATTGGAATGGTATCTTCCTGTGCCCTTAGCAGGGTTTCTTTAAAATACAGACAGCTCTCTTGAATGCCTTTCCCCTTCAGATCAGTCTCCCGAAGGATCCTGCTGATCAGTTCCCTGAGGGAGCCAAAATCTGCTTTTTTGAAGTCCAGGGTCTTCATTGTGCTTCTTTCCTTTTTTTTCATTAATCAGCATCTTGAACTCTATCATCTCATGGTCACTGCTGCCCAGGTTGCCATTCACTTCTACTTCCCCTATCAATTCTTCTCTGTTTGTGAGCAGCAGGTCAAGAGGTGCAAGGCCCCTACTTGGTTCCTCCAGACTGCAGCATTTGTACTGGGAAGTTGTCCTCGACCCTCTCCAAAACCTTCCTGGATTGCCCATGCACTGCTGTATTGGCCTCCCAGCAGATGTCAGGGTAATTGAAGTCCCCCGTGAGAACGAGGGCCTGTGACCTAGAAACTTCTGCCAGTTGTCCACAGAATGCCTCCAGGAAGTTATCAATATTATTTATTTTTCAAAATTACCTATAGAATTTTGCATATTTGCCTTGTGCTTTAGAAATATGTGGCCCAATCCTGCAACTGGATCTATGTGGGCATCCCCTACACCAGTGGTTCCCAACCTTTTCCTTTATGCAGATCACTACATCATCATCGAAAGCTTTTGCGGACCACCATGTAAGCAAGCCATTTAAAGCATTTTTAACATAGCCTGTGGCTGAAGAGTGTCAAACTTGTATATTAAGAGAGATTAAAAACACAGCAATTTCTAATAATTTATTACGCTCACTCATAAACATATTGCACTTGTCACAGTAAATTTCCCTGCAATAATTATCTTCCCTGACTCCCCCATGGACCACCTGCAGTACCCTCGTGGACCCCAAGTGGTCCACGGACCACAGGTTGGGAACCACTGCCCTACACCTATAGAGAAGCTCCACAGATACCTGCAGGGCTTTGCACTTTCATTGGGGTCCACCCATATGCACCCGATTGCACCAGAAGTGGTATGACATTGTTTTATATAAATTCCAGTCTTGTGGGTAACTCTATAGCAGGGTGACCAAACTTATGGAACTCAAGAGCAGCACAAGTCAGTTATTAAACCCTCGAGAGCTGCACTGAGGTATACAGCCACATCCTTTTACCTATTCCAGTTTGGCCATGCCTGCTATATAGTCATACCTCAAAACTCCACTGACCCAAACAGCATCTCATTTACTGAAGAGGTTCTACTGAGCAATTCTCATCTCAGAAGTTTACTGAGCAGATGCTGTATAATAGGTGGAAAGGGAGGTTTAGGGGGTGCTCACTAATTTGGTATAACACTGTTACTGGCCGACAACTGGTGGGGGGTGTTGGGAAACTCAGGAGGGGGTGGAGGGGTAGGGAAATCCCTGTGTGGGTCCCTCAATGTGAGGTCACCC
Organism: Podocnemis expansa; assembly: GCA_007922195.1. Classification (NCBI taxonomy): domain Eukaryota; kingdom Metazoa; phylum Chordata; order Testudines; family Podocnemididae; genus Podocnemis; species Podocnemis expansa. The sequence goes on from ML682005.1 coordinate 40,562,468, forward strand.
TCCCTCCCCCTGCTTAGCAAAACACAGCGGCTGGACTTTCTGGTCGAAGTGTGGCTGAAGTAGGGTTACCAGATACCAAAGCCTGGGAAGGAGGACAGGGAAGTATGAAAAGGAGGACATTGGAGGACACATGGAGAAAAGATAGTATTAATGTCATATTCTTCTGCTTTTAGGGGGCCTTGGAACACTTCCCCCTAAAAATAGGGTGTTGGAGGGCACAGAATCATAATGTGCCGTTTCGCCGCCCGGATCACGTTCCAATCGGAATGTGCCCCTTGCCATTAGTGGCACTTGGAGCCAGCGCCACAAAATGCCCCTTTTAAATGAGTGGCTTTATTGGGCTGCTCGGGTGCGCCTGGCGCAAAGCCCCATTGGCCGCACTGTAGATACGGCCCTGCCAGGGCATTCCAGCCTACTTTAACCCGTGTAAGTATAAAGCCAGACACAATCATGTCTTTTAAAATGCCTGATGGATGGAGGACGAAGGTAAAAAGGAGGACGTCTCCTCCTTTTGCCTGACATCTGGTAACCCTAGGCTGAAGCCCCCAGGAGGCAGCAGCAACAACCCCACTTGTGTCTCCTTCCTGGGAACTGTGGAAGGCAGGGCTTTACCTACCCACCCTCTGCACCCCCCAAATTTCCCAACACCCCCCAGCAGGAGAGTTGCTGCCCCGGGGAAGGATTTGGGGCACCGGCCCAGGTCACGCCCCCTGGCTGCAGGCCACTGCCCTGGGCAGGGACAGGGCCGGGAGTGGCCATGGGCAGCTGGACCCCATATCCCCGGCTGGGGACTGGGCTGACAGCAGCAGCTGCGGCCGCGGGTGGCTTGGCCTGGGATCTCTGGCTGGGGATGGGGCCACAGGTAGGTGGGCCCCGGATTCCTGGCCCACAGGGCTGAGAGCAGCAGCTGCAGCTGTGGGTGGCTGGGCCCGGGATCCTTGGCTGGGGACGGGGCTGGGAGTGGCTGCGGGTGGCTGGGTCCCGGATGTCCGGCAGACAACTGGGAGAGGCAGGAAACTGGGGCACTGGCACCAGGATTTGTGCCACGGGCCCTGTGCTCCTGGTGCCAGTGAAGCCCCTGACCCCCCAGTTGTCTGCTAGTAATAGTGTTATAGCAAATTAGTGAGCACCCCTAAACCTCCCCTACACCCCCAAAATTTCCCAGCACCCTGAGTTGTCTACTGGTTATAGTGTTATACCAAATTAGTGAGCACCCCTAAA
>ML682005.1:40563698-40579472 GCA_007922195.1 Podocnemis expansa
TCTCCTTCTGGAGCAACCTAGAGACCCTTAGTTGCTCTGCGCTGGATGCTTCTCCCTTGCAGTGAGTGTGGTTTTAAGTTCATTATTTTGCGTCAAAATGAGGTGTATATGATTTGGTAAATTACAAATCAGTTGGCCCCAGTGAACACCTTGTTCACTGCGCCGTGTATAATATCTTAATTGCAGATCTCTCCTCTCCCTTGAGGAGCTCGGCTTTTAAGTCTCATATGATGCCTAGCCTTACAGCCTTATTTCAAGTTTAAGCGGTAAACTGTAAATAACTAGATTTTGGCACTGGAAAGCTTTGGTGGCATTAAGAGCTGCTTCTGGCAGAACTGTAAGCACAAAAGTCAGCTATTTGTTAACTCACTCAGTGTAACCGACTTCATTGGAACGCTATCCTAATGGTAAAAGCTGTTTTTATCAGACTAACTCAAATGAAACCCCCCCATGCAACTATAGAGCCCTCAAAGCGTGTAATTTTTATTCAAGCAAATTAATTTCCTATTGGATACAAGAAAGTTTTAAGTCAAGCTATCTCTTAACTTGAATGTGTGATCATGCTCATTAATTTAGCTGATTGTACAATGCAGTGAAGACGCTGCACAAATGTTTGTTCCAGGAGGCAGATGTCACTTGCTAGTCACGCTTAACTCTTTCTTTGTGGCCTGTTTCATAAAGAATTTATGATTGTGGCAGTTAGCATGTGTTAATAGATTACTAAAAAGTCAAATGTTGACATATCCACCTTAAGATCAGCCTCATCAGTTGAGAATGAAAGAAACTCCTGGCTCACTATAGATAAAGCCGGTGTACACGGTTTAACAGTACAGTACAGGTCAGCACCAGTTCCAAAGCTGTTCCCTGAGGAAGAAGTTTCTTGTTCGTAGGGTCCCTTTGTGACCTTTGACAGCCCCCATAAGCTACTTTCTGAAACAGTAGGCTCATTTTTTGGTGCAGTGTTTTTGTTCTGGAATTGCTGTTGCTCTAAGTGGGATTTTGTTTGCATGACACACCCACACACCCATTGGCTCTGCAGGGGAATGTTGGCTGTATTCACTAACAGGATAACCGCCACCTGAATTATATATGGAATTTTTTTTTAGTACACCCTGAAGCGTGAAAGGTATTTCAGAAAGAGAAGGTACTTTTCCACTGTTTATCTGGTCTGGGAAATTTCTATGAAATGGCTTAAATGTGACACCTCCTTCCCTCTGCAAACCCCCCCACCCAAAGGGAGACAAAGTCTCAGTCCTTTTTTTTTTTTCCCCTTTATAAAGGCATGTAAGGTTATTTCTTTTGCTTGGGTTTTGAATTAGAAACTGAAGCGATGTCTGCCTTGTTTTTCCTGGAAGACTCAGGGGATGACTGCAGAGCTAGTAAAACTATGATAGTAAAGAAAACATGCAAATGAAACTCAGATGGGGAGTGATCTTTCTTCAGATAGTTAAAAACTGTAATTCTTGTTTTGTTTGCTTTATTATGGTTTGTGTGACTCAAGCAAGTAAAAGAGCTGTGGGGAAAAAAGCTCTTGTTGGATAGTCAACATTTCCACCCCCTCCTGTAAGGTCTGAAAAGGTCCCAAGTCGCATGTTTGGGTCCGTGAAGAAAGATTTCCAGCAACACTGGAAAGATAAGATTTGATATTGCTCATGTAAAGATCCTGTGCGTGCATGCGCATGTGTTTTCTTTTATTAGGGTGGGGGAGAGGTGAAGGGGAAGCAGAAAATGGCAGCAAAAAAAACCCCTCAGTTTTTTCCAAGCCAATAATAAAGGTGTGCACATAGATTTTCTGATTGTCTAATCCTCATATCAACCATTATGAATTGTCCCCCAAATAAGATTCTGGTCACTTTAAAAATTATTTCAATATTGCCATGTATTTTCAGGCTAAACATATCTAAAGCATGTTTGCTCTTGTAAGGTAAGTTACTTGGCCTTGAGCCTCTTGTCTTGGGCTTTACAATAACTTTCAATAAATGTCTGTCATGTTTTGTGTGTTAATTATGAAATGGTTTTAAAACTGTGTGCGCGCATGCACACACACACAACTTTAGGCTGAGCTTTTCCGGTGTGATACCTCTGTTGTAGGGCCCAATCCTACAACTGGGTCCATGCGGGCAAAAGCATCTGGGTGGATTCCATTGTAGTGTCAAGCCCAACATTTTTTCTCTTCAGAATACTGCTCGTTTCACAGTAGCAGTACATTTTGAGAGGACTATTCAACTTCTTGGGTACACTCGTTGCTTGAGAAGGCTTATAATACTTTTGCCGTGCTTCTCACATTTCCCTGCTTCTGTGTGTTGAGTCCTGGGGAATGTTGCAAAGCCAGTACAAACTAAAATTTCATATAAACAATGACTTCTGTGTACGGCTTTAGGTATTGTACACTGGAAGACAAGTACAATATTTGTATTACAATTCATATGTTTTATAGTCGGATGAGAAAGGAAGCAATTTTTCATAATAGTGACAATTTTGTATTTTTATGTCTGATTTAGCAGTCAGGTAGTTTTTAAGTGAGGTGAAACTTGGGCTATGCAAGAGAGATCAGATTTCTCACAGGGGTCTAGTGGTCTGGAAAGATTGATAGCCACTGTTCTGGTGAAAGGGAGTCTTTCTTGTGCCAGCTGTGTGTCAGCTCTCTCCTCTATGCCAGCCCTCTTTGTCCTGCAGGATAACAGTAGGTACAGCCCAGCCTCTCAGCTTCCTTGAATCATTCCCCTGTGATATCTAGCCTGACACAAGCTACTTACAGAAATTCCACCTCTTCTGCTCCCAAAGGAGGAATGTGCCCTAGTTGCCTAGCTTTACATTAAGCCACTGCTCCTGCAAACCACTGAGCAGTTGCGAGCACTTACAGTAAAACAAGAAAGGATGGGGTTACCTTAGTAACAAGAGAGAGCGGTGGAGGCAAAGGGTCATAACACAAAACATAAAATGCAAGCCTGGATCTACACTTTCCACAGCTATATTTCCTATTGAATAAAGTAGATTTTGCTCCCTCCCCCAAAGTTCAGTCTGCTGAAAAGCTGGCTGGTTTCTTCATTGCTCGGATCCAAATGTTCATAAAAGCATCTCTTCCATCAGCGGTTTTCCCCAGTGAATGGATACAGTGTCTTTCCCGGTACACCAATACACTGAAAACAGTCCTTTTGGTAGAGTTCTTTTCTACCTTTATATCATTTTGAGTGGTTTCAATCACTTGTTTGTCATTGTCTGATGGCTTTCCATTGACTTCTCTGGGATGTGGCGAGAGTAGACAGAAGAATCTTACCTTACCTTGCCAGCTGACAAGGGAGGGGTCACAGCTCCCTCTTGCTTGAATGGGTCATCACCAAGACATGTCACCTCTGGGCCATCAGTTACTACTCCAATTCTATAAAACATACTTTCAGTGAAAATACATAATTCCTTAAATATACTCCTACCTACAGCTCAAAAAGATATGAGCTTTGACAAGTTATGAGTTTTCTGTATGTTACTCTTTATGGATAGTTATACTATAGGCAGGGGTATCGCTGGCTGGGGGAGGGACCCGGGGCACAAGCCCAGGCCCACCGCAGGCAGCCAGGCCCCAGATCCCTGGCGGGGGACGGGGCCACCACGGCCAGGCCCCAGATCCCTGGCCCAATTGGGCCGGAGATCTGGGGAACTGGTGCTGGGGTTTCCGGGGTACGTGCCCCAGAGTGCCCAGCACCAGCAACGCCCCTGAGTATAAGATGGTCTTTCGTATAATGAGTTTTGAAAATTGTTTGCCAAAGGGTCCTTGTGCCACATTACACACAGACAATCCATCCCAGGTTTTACATTTAATCTAGCTCAGGCTGGGAGAGAGCTGTGAATGTTATGTGACTACTCTTTGACCATGGACGTGACCAATAAACACTACAGTTATGTCTCACTGTGGTGCCTCCAAGACTGATGGAAGGAGTTTTTTGTAATCTGGGAGACAGTTTATTTTGGGTTGTTCCCCATGCTGCTTTTCTGGGCATAGTGCCCCATAATTACATGCAAAGGAGAAAGTTAGGAATGCACATTACAGGTGTTCATAGTAAGCGTGAACAGATGGCACTGGGGAAGGTAGATATGAGGCCTGGTCCCATGGGAGTTTGGCCTGTGTAAGAACTCCGGGATTGCGCTGGGTATGTTTACTACCAAGTGGAAAGAGAGGAAAGCTATTAGATACAATTCACCCCTAAAGGACTTTGTTTGTGTACTGTTTTGTGGCAGAATGAGTTAGGAAAGAGAAGTAGTTAAGTATAGGTTTGGGTAACCTTTCCAGAAGTGCCTGAGTTAGTAAAGCATTTGTGTCCCCTTTTCAGAAACGAATGAGGCACTTAGGGCCATATTTTGAAATGAATTTAAATTACCTTTAAAAACCTGCCCCAGAGTAATCTGAGTCTCACCAAAAATCATTGTGACTTAGACTCCAAAGTCCCAGACAATGTATGTGTGCACTGCAGTTGGAAGTGGGAAGTGTGCTTACATGTTGGGTAGGCGTACACACTAGCTTTGCACTAGCAGAAACTGGGGGGGGGTGTATGTGTGAGGGAGGGATGTACAAGTTTAAGCATGGTCTGTGCAAGCCTGCACCAAATCTCGGGTATATATGTACCCACATTGCTAGCCAGTGCTGAACCCCCTACCACTGTAGGTTTACCTGTATTTTTACTCGTGCTAATATGGACATTCCTGCTTGAGCTAGACGCACCTCTGATTGCAGTGTAGCCGTACCCTCACCACTTTTGAAAAGTTTACCTCATATGCATAAAGTTACATAGACCCGGGGATGTTATGTTTGAAATTTCTCTGGCAGGACTGCCTGTGAGTAAAAGGACATGAACTTTGGCTTGGTGTCTCTTAAAATAGCTCCAAAATGCCTTGCACTGCATGGAGCCTCTTATTTGCTTAATTAAGGCATCAGTTTTGAGTTAAGTGGGTTGCACATTTTCCTGGTTTTTTTTTTTTTGTTTGGTTTTTTTTGAAGTAGTAAGCAATCTGATGAAGATATTAAATCAGTGGACTAAAACATTTTTTTTGTACCGGTCTGACCTTTTTGGGTATCTGTTAATTAATTTGTCAACTCATCAAAGTTACTTCATGCTTTTTGACTTTCGAGTTGTGACTTGCATGCCTGTTTGGTAGCAGCTGATTTTAAGGCAAATGGTTTGAACTAGTCATATATTGCATTCTTCCATGTAATACAGGTTCTGCCCATTCCCACCAGACTGCAGGCCAGAGACTGCTGTCTTTAGTCAGGTTGGGTCGTACAGCAGTGCTGTTGCTTTCGGTGGGATGAGTAAAGTAAAATACTACCCATCCTGAGAAAGAATGGCAGACTAACCCTATATTCACAGCTCTGGGATTCTGTCCATAGCAAAATTGAAATCCTAAAGATGTTGTATAGAATAACATACCACAGGTTGAATGATTTACAGGGACATTATTTTGGTGCTTCCTGTAACTTTGTGAATGTATCATATCACAAATGCAATTCCTTTACTGTTATTCCTCCTGTTAATTATATTTCAGCCATCATATGCCGAAAAAATAATGTGGGGCGTTTATGTAGTGAAATTCTTCTTAACTTGGGTTGAAATCTCATACTGTTCCAACAGATTTTCCTGTTTTATGAAATGTATTAATGGTTAAAACTAGAGTTAGTCAGAACTATCAGCAATATTTGTGGAATGCTGATTTTTCATAGTGATAGACAATTAAAGGGACACAGCTAAGTAGTTAAGGCCTAAGTTTAATTCTCCTTGATTTTGTTGTAGATTGAAAATACCTGCAGGAGTCTGAATAGCTATTTGTGTGTGGTTTGTTTATTTATTTATTTATTTATTTAGTAAGTCTATGGAAATCATGATGCCACTGTTGGGAATTAAAAACAAACCGAAAAAAGAAAAAAACCCCAAACCCCTCCTCTCCTCCACACATCAAAAAAATCCCCACTGATTGTTAGACTCACATGCATACATTGATGCTTCTACCTGCCTTGCTCTGCTGGTTCATCAACAGTTAATTGTCAAGCGTTATTTTCAGAGCTGACCTGCTGGCAGGATTGATAAAGCTTGTGCACAGAGAGGGATTTATACAAGTCATGTGAATTTTAAAATCCATAAGAGAGGCAGGAAATCAATCAATATTGGACAAATGACAAAGGACAAATGTTACAGAAGGAAAATGTTATTCTTGGGCATCTAAGAGAATATTAAAACTAACAATAAACAAAAATAAAAGGATGAAAAAGTACTTGACAGTGTCAGTTCAAAGGATGAAACTCTGTTAACACTAGTTTATTTACCAGATCAGAGACCCCTTAAAGGTTTGGATTCTGTTAAGAAATATGAAACTGGTCAGAAGGAGATGAAACCCACAAAAAGTACTCTCTAAAGGTTTATGTTTTATATTCACACACTATCTTTTCGACATTTTAATTTGGATCGTTGGCATCATCCATTCTATTAACAGTACTATTAGCAGAATAAAAAGGAATGGAATAATAGGTAAACTTGAGCATTGTTTTGCAGTCTTCTGTCTTTGAAAGTACTGCTTCCATTGTTATAAATGGGAATTTCATGTGTTTAACAGTGGACCTCTGTATTTGAAGTGTTTTCCAAAGCCAGTCTTGAGTATAATTACTTACCTTCTTCCCCAGAAGTGAACTTTTTTGCAGGAGGGGCTTATCTGAAAGGGTTAGCTTTAGTCAGCACAACCAGGATTTGAGCGTGGTCCCCCAGGAGCCACTGAGTGGTGCAGATAAATGTATTTGTTTTCTGAGAGCTGCTATTCCGAATCTGTATAACTTTTACCATCTTATGACTCTTCAAACATCTCTGGTGGTCAGGAACATTATTTGAATGACCAGGGAGCAAGTTTTCTCAGGTGCACTGTAGATGAGCCTTCATTTTTTCTGTCTGTGGAGTAAGTCTTAAGTCCATCAGCATTTGACCTCTGCCGACCTAGGTGGCTAAATTACAAGACCTCTGGAAATTTTAAATGTTTATATAAGGCCTGGGGGAATAGTAACAATACAGTGTTAGGGTAAGCAGGCCTCCAAGGAGTCTGTAAAACTCTAATGATGATTTTTGCAACAATCATTGTACCTCTGAAAATCTTTGCCCAAAACATTTTCAAGTCTGACTAGTTTCTGGACATCTAGAGTTTGTTTTACTGAGTCATTAATAAAATCAGAAACATTTCATTTAACACCAACAGTGATAACAAAAAGAGACTGAAGTATACACTAAAATGTATACCACTTGGTCAGATTCACAAGGAAAGAAAAAAAGTCTTGTTAGTCTTAAAGACTAACACATACATTTGAGCATAAGCTTTCGTGGGCAAGAACCCAGTTTGTCAGATGCGTGAAGTGGGAAATTCAGTTTGTTAGGTATAGGTACATATGCAAAGAAGGGTAAATCACATTATTTTGTGGAGAAACAGTGTTAATGAGGTCAATTTGAACAGTGTGTATGTAGCTCATTCACAACTGATGATGATGTGTGAATGTTTACAGAGGGAAAATTACTTTTTATAGTGAACTAGCAACTCCTGGTCCCTGTTTAGACCCAATCTGATAGTGTCAAGTTTGTATGTGAGTTTCAGCTCTGCAGTTTCGTGTTGAAGTCTGTTCTAGAGGTTTATTTGGCTGAAATACTGTAACTTTCAAGTCTGTTACCAAGTGTCAAAGGAGACTGAAGTGTTCTCCTGCTGGTTTAAGAATGTTGCCATTCTTGATGTCTGATTTGTGTCCACTTATTCATTTATAGAGGCAGTTTGGTTTGGCAAATGTATATGGCAGAGGGGCATTACTGGCATATGATGGCATATATCACACTGATAGATGTGCAGGTGAATGAGCCCTTGATAAACCAACTGGTTTGATTAGGTCCTATGATAGTGTCACTTGAGTAGATTTGCAGGCAGAGTTGGCAATGGGGCTTGTTGTAGAGAGAGGTTCCTTGGTCTGGTGTTTCTGTTGCATGGCATGTAGTTGCTGGTCAGTATTCGTTTCAGGTTGGGGGCTGCCTGTAAACAAGGACTGGCCTACCTCCCAAGGTGTGAGAGAGTGAGGAATCATCTTGTAGATCCTTGGTGATGTGGTGGAGAGGTTTTAACTGGGGGTTATAGATGATGACCAGTGGTGTTCTGTTGCTTTCCTTGTTGGACCTGACCTGTGGTAGATGACAGTAATTTTCCCTCTTTAAACATTCACACTTTCACATCAACTGTTGTGAATGGAGCACATCTGCGCTGTTTGACCTGATGTCGTATCCTTCTTTGTATATGTATATATACACCTAATAAACTGAATTTTCCACTTCATGCATCTGATGAATGGGATTCTTGCCCATGAAAGCTCATGCTCAGATTTATTTTAGTCTTTCAGATGCCACAGGACTCCTTGTTTGTTTTGCTGAAACAGACTAACACAGTTGTCCTTCTGGAACAAGGAAAGAAGTGGATCCTTAAGAAGTTGAGGCCATGTCACTGACAAGTGGCATAAAGAGACCTCGGTCATTAGGGTCAAGATTGAATTTTTCCGGCTTCCATTAATTTGTGTCACATAAATGCACTCTGTATGTTCTCTCGTTCTCACAATAACTCTATTTCTAAGGAGAACTGTTTCATTTTGGTAGTCAGGTGGAAATAACTTCTATGGGCACTGCAATATAAACATTGGAAGCCTATAAAAAGTCAAATGCATGCACTTAAATTTCAGATTTGCTGTCATTTCCAAAGCTAATGAAGTAGAAGAGATTGTTGTTCTTTTCTGAATGGATTAAGATGATGGGCAAGAGAAACTATTTTGATTTCCTTCTAAAAGTTACTGCAACGTACCATAGTACTGGGAAAGCCAAGCGAGCAACACACTCTGTGGAGAGTGTTCAGTTCATAATATTGAGCCAAAAAACCAAATCACTCTGAAGATGAAAACTAGTTTTAGAGCTTTAAGAATACTATTTCATGGGTTTTCATTTCTGCTATATTTTGATCTGAGGTTTTTACTTAAAGACTAAGAATGATTTCTCTCTCTTCTGTCTCGCTCTTCCCTTCCTTTCCCTTCCCCTGCCCAAATTGCCTTTGCCAATGTTACTGAGCTGGGAGGAAAAAAGCAGATCTTTCCCAAGAAGTGGAACACATCTTAAGAGGTTACTTATAAGACCTTTTCATTTCTATTTTTTGACATTTGAAATGCTTGTTCGTGGAGTTCACTTTAGAGCAGGGGTCTCAAACATACGGCCCCTAACGCTATTTCCTGCAGTCTGCAACAACACTGTTGTATGGAATGGTTTCAGTGGTGCGGCCCTTGGGCTAACATACTAGTTGTCATGTGGCCCTCTACTAGTCCTCATGCAGCCCTCGCGGTGATCTGAGCTTGAGACCCCTGCTTTAAAGTGTCCTTGTAACTGCTTATGCTACTTAGGGAGGTGAATAAGCTATCCTCATGAATGTGTTATGCTGACCTAAGCACCAGTGTGGACAGTGCTGTGTCAGCAGGAGACCCACAAGTTATTGGAGTTGGATATAGTAAGTTGCTGGGAGAGCTCTCCCATATCAGTTTAGGATCATAGAACATTAGGGTTAGAAAAAGGACACTGGAGTCATCTAGTCCAGCCTCCTACCCAAAGCAGGACAAACCCCAACTAAATCATCTCAGCCAGGACTTTGTCAAGCTACACCTTAAAAATCTCTTGTGGATGGAGAGTCTACCATTTCCTTAGGTATCCCATTTCAGTGCTTCCCCACAATCTTAGAGAATGTTTTTTCCTAATATCCAGCCTAGACCTGCCCCACTGCAACTTGAGACCATTGTTCCTTGTTCTGCTGTCTACTACCATTAAGAATAGCAAAGTTCCATCCTCCCTGGAACGGCTTTCAGCAGAACTGTAACGTGCTGTTCCACTTGGGGCCGGTGCCGTGAAAAGCGCCTTTTAAATGAGCGGTTCTGTTGAGCCGCTTCGGTGTGCCCAGGGCAAAGACCCATTGACACCCCCCCCATGGCTTTCAGATACTTAAAGGCTGCTGGCGTTCAGATACTTAAAGGCTGCTATCAAATTCCCACTCCCACCCCGCCATTCTTCTCTTCTCTTTTCCAGCTAAACAAGCCTAATTCCCCCAGCCTCCCCTCTTAAGTCTTGTGCTACAGCCCCCTAATTGTTCTCATTGCCCTGTGCTGGATTCCTTCCAGTTTAGCCACATCCTTTCTGTCAGGAGGGTCCAAAACTGGATGCAATATTTCAAATGTGGCCTCACCAGTGCCAAATAGAGGGGAACAGTCATTTCCTGCGATCTGCTGGCAGTGCTCCCTCTAATGCAGCTCAATATACCATTAGCCTTCTTGGCAACAAGAGCACACTGTTGACTCCTATCCAGCTATGCTAGATAGCTTATTGTGGGGCAGCTACCCTGATGCAGCTATCGCACTGTAAGCTTTTTAATGTAGCCATCATCACAAATGCAGCCACTGCTGCTAGTTAGCGAAGATTATAATGCACACTCCGGATTGATATTATCTTTCCATCTTTATTTCATGCTTTTCTCTCCTCCTCCCCCCCCCACCATTAGTGGAAATGTGACTGTAATTAACCCCTCCTTGGAATGTGAAAAGGACTGTTATTTCTGCATGTAGGGATTACATTTCTTTGATATCGTTCCTGGCCCTGGCACCAGCTTTTGGGCCAAGCAGGGGATGTTTTTTCACATACCTAACTTTTGTACTGGTTTCTCAGATAGTGCCCTGACTTGCTTCTAATCAAGCTCTAGCACTCACAGCCCTGGTCTACGCTGCAAGCAGTTTTCGGCACCAGTCAAAGTTACTTAAAATAACTTGCCAAATTCAAAAGGGGCAGCCATGTTAGTCTAGTCCAGCAAAAGAATCAAGGAGTCCTGTGGCACTTAACAGCTAACAAAATTTATTTATCACATGAGCTTTCATGGGAGACAGTCTTCAAAGCGACGAAGTGGGATTTTCTCCCATGAAAGCTCATGCGATAAATCAATTTGTCAGTCTTTAAGTGCCATAGGACTCTGTGCTTCTTTAAAATAACTTGTGCATCTCCCTTTGACTTTCAACCACCTACTTAGGATGATGTCTTCACTGTGCTGAGTCAAGTGAAAATGGTCTCCTGTCAACTCAGCACTACTCCACTTGAGGGGGTGCTCTTCAGGGACTGACTGAGTGGGTCTTCACAGACCCACTGAGTCGATTGGGAAGTTCTATCTGACAGTGTGGAATTTGCCACCTTATGTGTAGACCTGCCCAGAACGTGTATTGTCCTTATCAGCACAATGTGATCAAATTCAAATGTTTAAGGAAGACTCATAAGGCCTATTTATTTATATGTTGAACATGTATGGATTACTTTGGGTGATGGCATTTATACCCATGTCCATCAATATCAGACAATACATATTTAATTTGAAGCCTGATTGTGTAAGCTTTATTCACATGGTCAGTCCCTGTGCAGTCAGTGGGAACATCATTTTAGCTCAGGATGAGGTTGTTGAGTGCAGGACCTGGGCAAATCGCCCTCTGTGGGATTCCTCCCCCCCCCCCCCCCCCGGGGGGCCGGGGGGGGGGCCAAAAAGGGGGCCCCTTTCCGCGGCGGGGGTTCCCCCCCCCCCCCCCCCAAACCCCCAGCCATGCACTCTGCTCTGGGCTCTGTGCTGGAGCAGTGGGGAGGGAGCAGGAGGCAGCACTGCTGGGGCAATGGGGGCAGCGATATCAGCTCCATGCTGCCTCATGCCCCCTCTCAGCTGCTCCATCACAGAGCCCAGAGCAGCGTGCGTGGCCTGGGGGTGGGGGGAGCACAGACCTGCAGCGCTGAACCATGCCACTCTTTTGGCTGCTCGCCTTGTCCCCGGAATGGGGGGGGGCAGTGGTGTGGCCCCATGGGGCCCACCAAAGCACAGGGCCCTGGTGGCTGCCCTGGTAACCCTACCCTCGGGACAGCCCTGCTTAGGTGTCAGCCCTTGAACTAAGTTTTATCTGTGCTGTCCTAGTTGCAGCTTATTCTGGGCAGCATGATTCTTCTTACATTCATGTTTAGCTAGCCTTTCTAACTTTGTCGTGTTGAAAACAAAAAACGATGAATTTTGTTCAATGAGTCCATTTAGTTAGGGTCTCATTTTTCTTTATCTTTTTATCCTAATTTACTTTTACTGTCCTAAGTGCTTAATCCTTTAATGGGGCATGATCAGAGCTTCAGTGCCTGCAATACTGCCTGTTGACGAATTCCAAAGGGGTAGCTATGCTAGTCTAGTTCAGCAAAACAAACAGAGAGTCCTGGGCCACTTTTAAAGACTAACAGATTTACTTATCGCATGAGCTTTCATGGGAGAAATGAAGTGGAATTTTTCTCCAACAAAAGCTCATGCAATAAATACTTTTTTTTAGTCTTTAAAAGTACGACAGGACTCCTTGTTTTGTTTTTGCAACACTTCAGTTGTTATTTTTTTTAATTTACAACTGGCTGTGAAATTATGTTACTACAGAATCACCATAGGAACCTCTTCCCTCTGTTATGTACATGGTTTCACTAGGATGCTGAGATTTTAACAGATACCTTGTCTTTGCAGCTTCCCACTACAGATAGCTGAGTTCTTTTTCCTGTTCTGTTGATTGCTATTCGTAGACTCTTGCTAAAGAGAACCAGCGTTTCTGATCAAATTTCCCATTTCATGCATCTGCACTAGATTTATCTGAACCACATGAATGATTTTAAGGCTGCACTAGGTATGTATAATGCAAAAATAGGCTTGATGATATCAGTAAACTTTCCTCCGTTCCCAGTGCCCAAGTTGTAATTGTTCCAATTTGTAGAGGGTAGGTTCTCCTTATTTAGTATTCTAGACTTAGGAGAACTTTCTCTCAATGTTTCCTGGAATCTTTTTCTCCCTCTATTATTAATTCATTTATTTAGTCTTTCCTTCGAACCATATTTTTTAATGTTGTTTGAAGTCCTGTAAAGAACTCTTAAGGTGTTTCAAGATAGCTTATTGGAGCTTATAGGTGGCTAAGCCTGTGAAAAGATGCCTAGCTCATGTGAGTTAATCAGGGTTATATCCAAAGGGGAAAAATGAATAAGAACATAACTTAACCATTTTTAGTGTGACAAGTTGAAGTACTCTCAGAGCAGGTATAAGCCTGCCTTTTTTCATAATGAGGTTAAAACAATAGGTGAGGACCTCTGGGGCTCAGAAAAGGACAGAACACACAGCTTTTTCTTCACCTGTATAGAGTAGAAGCAGCGTGCCATGTGTTGTTTTGACAATCTTCACTTTAATTCAGGATTGTAAATCATCCCTTGCATGTGTATGCTTTTTATTGTAAATATCCCAAAAATGTTTCACAGAAGATTGTTTATTTCCCTAAATTTCTTATTCTAAGATTTGTAAGTTCCGACTTCCTTGATGTTTCTCCAGAGTTTTATACTGAAGGCTTTCATGATTACAGAAGGACTTGAATTTGTTCTGGAGACTTTCGATTATGGTCTTTGTGGTGAAAACAAATCCTGCCTGGACTGTAATATAAATTCTACTTAGTTACACTGGAGTAAATCAATGGAGTTACTCCATATTTATACCAGTGCAAGTGAGAGCAGAATTTGACTCTTGCTATATGCATAATTTTTTTTTTTAAATGGGTACACTTTTATTGGAACCTCAGAGTTGGGAGCACCAGAGTTACGAACTGACCTGTCATCCACATACCTCATTAGGAACTGGAAGTTTCGTATCAGGCAGCTGCAGAGAGGATTTAATAAAAAGAAAATACAGCACAGTGCTGTCTTAAACTAGTAAAAAGAAAGTGTAGGGAGGAGCAGCATTTTTTTCCCTACATAATAAAGTTTCAAAGCTGTATTAAGTCAATGCTCCGTGGTAAATTTTTCGAACAACCACCATAATGTTTTGTTCAGAGTTATGAACATTTCAGAGTTGTGAACAACCTCCATTCCTGAGACATTTGTCACTCTGAGGTTCTACCGTATATTTTAGAGGAAAACTCTCACGGAGGCCAGGGTCCTGCCATATTATGTTATGCTTGCACCAAAATAGCACAATCGCACTTAAATTCCCTTAATTTTAAAATTAAAAATTGTATAAATAGATCATATTGAGGGCCTGATTATGCAAACTCTTCTTGTCATAGCCAGTAGGATTGTTTGAGCAAATACACACTGAAGTAAATGACAATTTACAGGAACATGTGCATAATGGTTTTCAGTAATGGGCTCTTACAGAGCTTTTATCCAGTCTTTCACACAGTAATTACTAGTTCAGAGCTCTTATTCTTTTGCATGTAAGCAAGTGTGCTGAATCATTTATAACAGGCTGTGTAGTTTTTTGGTTTGCTGAAAAAGACTGAACTGACCTCATGACTTACTCTTCTTTGTATTTATTTATTCACCTAACGTGCTACAGCTTCTATTTCACGCATCTCAAGAAGTGGGATTACACCCACAAAAACTTTTGCAATAAATAAATTCATTAGTCCTTAAAAGTGCCACAGGACTTCTTGTTTGGTTTTAGTTCTCTATAGGCTTTGATAGTTTCATTGTAGGCAGCAGTTGTTTAAATCCACACAATGCATATGTACATACTGTGTTGCTTTAAAATATGTTGTTTCTTGTTCAGTATCAAATATGTCCTATTGTGAGTGTCCAGGTGTTATAAGTTTTGTATGTTCCTTTTTAAGACTCAGCAGGGCCAGCCATGAGTCTGTCCCAAACCCTTGGGAGGGGCCTGGACATCCACTAGGGAGGATTCCTCTAGCTTCTCCAGCCCAATTTGGGCCCCACCCCATGGCCCACCATTGCTGGTGACTCATTCACCTGCAGCAGGTAATGCCCTGCTAGGGCAGCCAGTGGCTCTTCTCTCAGACCTTTCTAGAGGCGTTAGCCAGTGAGTGACAAGCAGAGGGAAGCTCACCGCTGAGGTCACCTGCAGGGTGCTTGTCACTTGCTGGCTAACGCCTCTGGGAAGGCCTTTTTAAGACTGCCTGAGACCAATCTGTTATCTAATAAATGAGAGCCACTCTGACCACTTAGACAGGAAAGACCTCCTCTATAAGTCTAAGCCCCCAATTTTTCCCTACAATACTTTCTTACGGGAGTTGTGAATTCAGTGAGTTGTTTACAAAGCAGTTGTCGTGAGGGTATTGCACCACATGTCTAGTGTCAGGCGAGGTGTAGACCTGAAGAACAGTTGCCAAATGGGGAATTGCAGAATCATTGTTGCATTCTGATTCTTGATCTTTTGAAACCTCCAGAGCTGATAACTTCTCTTGGTCCTTACCATAGTAAGGCAGGGCGGAGCTTCTTCCAGCAAGATTTAAAAAGCAAAAGGTGATGGTCACCCATTTTACCCTGTGTCTCATTATCCATCCGTATCATCTTTTTGCCAGGACACTCTATGGGCATGTCTACACTGGAAAGTTTTTTTGGGATAAGGAGGCTTGTCCTGAAAAAACTTCCCTGTGTCCAGGGACCTGTTTTGCTTTTTCAAGAAAAAGAGCTCTGGTGTATTGAAACACCAGAGCACTTTTTCGAAAAAGCGAAACTTGGCTTTTTTCAAAAAAAAAAAAAAAAAAAAAAGCACCTTTTTTCAAAAGAAGCTTTTTCAGAAAAAAAGCACCCCAATATTTTGAAATACCGGAGCACTTTTTTAGCTAGGTTAAACCTAGTTGCCTGCTGAAAAAAGACCTTTTTGAAAAAAGCTTTTTTGAAAAAAAGCCATTGCCGGATGCAACAATGGCTTTTT
>ML682005.1:40579572-40650036 GCA_007922195.1 Podocnemis expansa
TCTGCCTTATTTTGAGATGAAGAATTCCTATCTTGAAATAACATTCTTCAAAATAAGTGTTTTTTGAGAAAACTATTTCAAATTTACTTCAGAATAGGTTTTTGGTTTGGTTTGGTTTGGTTTGGTTTGGTTTTTTTTTTTTGGTAAAAAAACCTTTTTTCAAAAAAATGTGGGGCAGTGTAGACATGGCCCGTCAGAGCAACAAAGTTGTGCATGGTACAGGATTTCTCACTCAAGCAATTTATGTGGGTAGCTGTTTAAGGACAGTGTGAGTCCTCCTGGGTTGGCCAATACCTAGTGCAGATTTACACTGCCCTATTTTTGTCCCATTTGGAAAGGAGAGAGGGGGCTAATTTCTGGCTATAGTTATCAGTAGTTTTATACGACAGAGCACACCTCCTTACTCTGCAATGGTAGACAATCATATCTGTGCATTCAGAGACTGCTTCTAGGCTACCCTGGCACTCTTTCTACCAATTTGGTACTAGTTGGAGCAAACTCTCAAGTCTTTTGCAAACCCCTATGGCAGTGTGGGCCAGTAAACTCCATCCACTTATTCTTTCCCTGAGGGTAGAATTTTTTTCATACTTGTTGCCTCACTATTGGTAATAAACCAGATACTATTTGCTCTAGAAAAAGAGAGGCGAAACATGAAATAAAATAAAACATAAACTCTGTTCCAGTTTGTGCAATGACTGGCCATGCAGGTTAATACTTTTTTTTAAGGGGGGTAGCCATGTTACTCTGCATACAGCAAAAACAAGAGTCCTGTGGTACCTTAGGCTGTGTTCACACAGCCTCCTTGTTTTGAAACAACCGAGGTTGTTTCAAAATAAGGTTTTGGCTGTTCACACGATGCATAGTTGTTTCGAAACAAGTTAAACCTAGTCTGGGGGCAAAACAACTTTGTTTCGCAACGGTTGTTTCGAAACAACGCCGTGCAAAAGTGTTGTTTCAAAACAACCGTCGTCTGAACATGTTGTTTCGAAACGACGGTGAGTCGTTTAGAAACAACTGTTGTCCAGAATTGCTATTTTGATTCCGGCTTTTCTCCTTATTTTGAAGTGACTTTTTTGTTAATTCGAAATAAGTCATTTCGAAATAAGGCGTTATTTCAATACAAGTTGTTTCGAAACACCCGTATCAGAATAACCCCCTGTGTGTGAACACAGCCTTAAAGACTAACAAATTTCTTCAAGAATAAGCTTTGGTGAGCTGCAACCCACTTCACCAAATGCATGAAGTAGAAACTGCCAAAGAAGTTGGTAGTACTATGGGGTAGTTTCCACTTAATGCATCTGATGAACTGGGTTGGAGCCCACCAGAGCTTATGCCACTGTAACCCCCAGTTTCCACTCCTGAACAGGAGCATCGCTGCCCTGGGGAAGGACCTGGGGCACTGCCCAGGCACCACCCCCTGGCTGCAGGCCACACCCCCGGGCAGGGACAGGGCTGACAGCCACAGCCACAGCTGGAGTCGCAGGGCCACCCGGCCTTGGGGAAGCAGCCACGGCTGCCACGGGCAGCTGGGCCCTGGATCCCCAGCCAGGGAGAGGGCTGCCTGGCCTTGGGGAAGAGGCCGCCGCTGCTGCGGGTGGCTGGGCCCTGGATCTCCAGCCCGATCCGTCCCGAGACCGGGAGAGGTGGGGCCCCGCAGGACCCGGGGCACTGGCGCCGGGATTCAGGGCACAGGCCCCATGTGCCCAGCGCCAGTGATGCCCCTGCTCCGGAACCCCGATTCACCCCACTTTGCCAGGTGACCACTCACTCCTGAGTCAGTCACTCTAGCCTTTTGTGTGTAATCGGTCTCAAACAGTGGGTGCATGCACTCTGGCTACTTGACGGATGGTCAGGCGAGCCACCCTGGCCCCAGTTACCACACAAGGAATCACTGTCCTCCAGGGATTGGGACCCACTCCCAATCACCATGCACTCAGGACCATCCATTTAACAAAGAAATGGACTGTGCCCAGCCATTTTCACTTGCATCCTCTAAAGACCACACAGCTTTAGGTAAAAACAGCTGCTAGTTTATTGATCAGGTTACAATTCTAAGTGAGAATATGGCCAGTTATGGCACAATCACAATGTAAATAAGTCAGGAGTGTCCACAAGGAAATAAAAGGTAAAACATGAATACTGATCTCTACCTAAACTGACATCATAGTTCAAGTTTATGCTCAGGGTGTTCAGCTGTCAGATGTTCGTACAGCCAGTCTGTGCCTGAGACCAGGCAGGGCCTAGATCTTGCTTTAAGTTGTTTCGAGATGGAGTTGCCCAGGCCAAAACCCCCAAATCCTCACAAGTGTCTCCCCTTTTGTTTCCAGACCCTCCCTTCTGGGCAGAGGTGATCTCTTTGTCCAGTCTGAGCCACCTCAATTTGCATGTTCTTTGTTGCCTCCTACAGGTATGTGCTTGCTCACAGCTGTGGCTGTTTACATGTTGCTGGAGGAGAGTTCTGTCTGTCTCCCACTTGAGCCATGGAAAACATGTTTCACCTCTGTGCACGTGAGTGAGGCTGCAAAAAAAATATTAGAGTAACCATGTAGAATAGGTTATGAGAACCCATGAAGAAACCTTGTATGGTGTAAGTGACATAAAAACATACAATCACAAAGCATAAATGAACAAAAAAGTCATATAAATCATAACTTAGGGTGCACAGATGTGCTTCCCATGACAACATCCTTCCCAAGGAAACATAGAAAAGAAACATACCTGAAAATCCATAGGGTGGTGGTTTTGTTGTACCAGTAGCTCAATCAATGCGGAGTTCAACTGTTTTTGAACAATACAGTACAGCTTTTTACCATGTCTTTGGAAATCTCTGAATTCACTTGAGATTGGATGTTTTAGTTTTTACTGTTAACTTCATCACCAACTTCACAATAAACCAATAGCAACCTACATAATAGGATTTGGATGGTTTTCTTTTTCTATAACCTAGTTATTGCCTGTGTACCTTACTTCGTTCAAACAATATCAATATAAGACAAACCTTTATTATGGAGGCACAGTACAGATCCCGGGGGTATGCTCAAAAGGATCTGAGATTCTTGGCAGTGAGCAACATTTAGTTATTTTTCTGTTTCCTGAATGTGGGGCTCCACTTGTCACATTCACAGAAATGGACTGTTAAATTTTAATTGTACCTTAGAATTAAACTAGTCTGCAATTTTAAACTTATTCTATGCATCACTGGAGGCTTCAGTGTAAAACAATAAAGCAGGAGAAACAGCTGCACTTTCATTAAATCCAATAAAAATGTATGAGAGAAATTAAACCCTCAAATTTCAGGGTGTAAACCATGCACTAACTGTTTGGCGTTAGAAAGAAACTTCCCTGAAGAGCAGGATATGCTATTATTGTCCATTATGAATGTTCCTGAACCACCTTTTGAAACATCTGATCCTAACCACCAAGATTTCCTGTTATTCCTCTTATGAGTGTGACTAGGAAGATCTGGCTCTGAGCCACTCATTTCTGGAATTTCAGATGGCCACCAAAGGTATTTGTATAGTACATAAACATGAAGGTCCAACATCACATAAAATAAAAGGTAATATAAAATCACATACACAAGTATTCTGATCTGTAAGGAAACCAAATGGTGGTAGACAAAACAACAGTTTGGTTTGTTAATATACACACCTTTGGCGTTATGCAAATTAGCAGAGTCGTTTGCAGTCGTTATTATCATGAACAGAAAGAGCAATACATTTCTGCATTCATTACAGAGCTAGTAGATGCCTCTTCTGAAGAGGCCCCAAAAATGGCTTCACAGTCATTAACAGCTTAAGCCGCCTAGACTTAGCCTATTGCCAGCATCAGATTGACTAGGACGGGTCTTCTAAAAATAGAAATGTAAAGGGAGGGAGAAATGTAATCAGAATCATAGGGTGGACTTTGTAACAGGAACTACAGTCTGCTGCCCAAAACATCCAGAGCTGTGATATAATTACACACTATCTTGTCCATTCTTTTGAAATCACATCTTAATCAGCAAATTGCTCGAGATTCCCAAAAAACCTGTTTTTTCTAAGAATGTCAGAAAGTGATTTCAATGTAATTTCATTCTTTCATTAATTTTATAGACCTTTCTACAGCATTTTCTTTATTCTGTGGTTGTATATTGATCATATTTACTTAGAAACTACTTTTAGATCTATAAATATACCATCTTTGGATGCCTAGGCAGAAGTATACAATTGTTAAACAGTATTGATTTTAGCATTATGTATATCTCATATTCACCATTCACAGACAACAATCTAAGGGTGATACTTGCCCTGGAGCACAAGCTAAAAAGTAGATCTGAGCATCAATAAATTAAATTCCACGTACTTCCTAAAATGGGGATATTGCCTGCTCTGTGCACAGGAAAGCCTCCCACCCTAGAAAAACAGATGGGCCATGCACCTGCCATTAATTTTAAAACTAAACTTCCCTAGACTTGAATATTATCAATTTAGATATTTATATCACTACCTGTCTCTGTGCAGCTGAGCAATTCATTCTGCAGAATTTATCATACTGACTTTTCCATTAAAATGACCGATGGTGCCAAGTAACTGCTCTGTGAGGGGCTAATATAGTGGGGTGATGTGCACCAATGTAAACATCATTTCATAATCAAAATGCCCTTCTTGTGAAATGATACAATGAAGCTTTTAAATGCTCCTCGACCAAGCTTTATAAATGCAAGATGTCATGAAATGTTGCAATGGTGATGGTCTAGAAGGGCAGACGGGAGCAAGCCACCTCCAGTTCAGTGCAGATGAGTGCTAATGGAGCAGTGAGTGCACCCTGTATTGGAAGTGTACCACCAGTCTTTGCCAATGTAGTATCCGATTCTCCGTTGCCTTATATATTGGGTAGTCGTTTATACTTGCTCAAAGTAAGTGTGAAACACTCAATAACAAGGACTCCTTTGTCCCTGTCAACCGCACAGCAGGTGATTTGACAAGCCCTTGTGGTTGTGGTGTTGAAGGCTACTGAGAAATATTACGAGACCAGCACAGACACTGTACCACCATTAGATAAAGGGTATCAGCCATACCTACGTGTCTAGCATAGCACTTGTTCCAAAGTTCCTGAGACTTGTGAGGGCTGAAAATACCCAGAAGATCATGACTGGAGTTGTACCAACCATGTTTGCCCCATAAATATCCCTCAAATGTTTTGAAAGTAGTGGCTGGACATGGCCCTGTCTCTATCTCTTCTCATCTATTGCAAAATTTTAAAAAGTAATAAATGCATGTGAAAACGGCAATGTGATAATATTCATTGCATTTTATGAATCTGGAACCATTTTACTGATGAGTAGTAGAGAACATGCCAGCAACAAGTGGGCTAGGTGCAGTTATGTCTCATGATGAATAAGACTAAAAAGTGTGATCTGCTGCAGTCCAAACTGTATTACACATCTGCTCCAGCAGCACGCTACCACACAAGTTTAAATTTTGTGTGTTGTTACTACAATTGCATGTATATGCTTTTGTCATTGTACAAATCAATATATGCTTTGCTGATGACTTTTATTTTCTATTCATTCTTTTGGTTACATGCGTCACAAACAGCATGAGTAAACACTCTGATAACCATAGAAATTGCTAAATCTATAATCCTAAAGAAAACTGCTCCTTTCTATTAATGTGCTGAGGTTTCCAGTGTAAGTAAATATGTTTATGCCTTCTTTTAATTGTTGTTCCTTATGATGGACAAAGCTCAAAACCTGAATTTTTGTTGTTTTGGGCTTTTTCGCATTAGAAATTCAGCTCTGACAAACTTGTTTTTCCTTGGAAGACTCTGATGCCAATTAGAGGCTTAGTAGGATGGTGACATTATTAAGTTTCAAGGAGGTTGAATACTGAGCAATGGATATCAGATGGGACTTTTATTCATATTGTTTCAACCATGTATTTAATTCAAAGCTTTGCCAAAGACAGGAGAAGAGGGTTTTCTTTTGTGAAAGCTTCAATATCCTGTCCCTTAAGCAGAGGAAGTTCCTACTCCAGTTTTTGGGCCCTCTGAGGAGTCCTCCAGTAAAATCTGGGTGGATTGAACTTGGTATTCTTGTTATTTCTAAGACCAAAATCCAGAAAAAAAGGAACTTAACTCCCCCCACACTAACTCTTTAAACATTATAAGGAATCAATGAGGGCACAAAACCCCCCTTTTAGTCTGTGTGCAGATCCCTTTTAACTGAGTAGCTATTTTCAGACTAGGCTGGAGAGGTGTTGCTTTTTCTTTTCTTTCCAATTTTGAGAGACTGGGGTTCTAAAATAGATTGAATTAGAACTTGATCCTCTAAAGATTTTTGGATGTGCTTGATTTTACACAAGGTTTGAAAGCAGGCAGGCCTGAGTTACAGCTTTAATGGGACTATTGATGTGTATAAGCCTTTGCATGACTGGAACTTATATTTAAAAATAGTGCAGTATGAACATCAATATTACAGGTGGACGAGCTTCCAGAAGGTCGCTAGTCATGTTATACATTGGACCTAATCTGGAATAAAAAAGGTAAAGCATAACCTTCAAACATAGTCTCAGACATCAAGAAAAAAAACCAGACCCCCTAGAGTATTTTTCTTACTAACGTCCCAAACATTTATGGCAAAACAGAAGTAAGGGAAGATTAAAAACTGTATTGTCTGTCTGAAAAATTGACACACATGTTCTGTGTATAGACAACTGGAAGTCTTTTCTGCACCCTGTGGAGTGCTACAAGCAAATTAGGCTGCAGGTAAAGGTTGGCTGCAAAGTGCAGGTAATTACTCGGGGAAAACTAAGGTAATGGAGAAAGGAAAGAGGGGGGGAAATCTCTCCCAAGAGCATGAGTGAATAAGGGGGAAATAACATATGGTGGTTTTACTCTGCAAAGTGATATTGTGAAAATGGTACCGTCTGGCTTCACAAGTCTTCTCCCTTTGTGCTTGCAGAGCCATATGTGCTTATTTTAGTGACAAAGGTACTTTTTTGCTACGTTCTTCCTTGGAGACACAACACAGCCGAGTTCGGAGAACGTGCTAGGTTCTGTTCTGGCTTATGCTTTATTGCTAAGCCATCTGTGCACTCCTGTTTGTCTTCAGATTGTGCTCCCAAGAAACACAGGTGTAACTTACGATATATTTGTAGGACAAGGGGGCAGCATTTGGCTAGCTGAATTTTATTGATGAGTCAAGAGACAGGAAAGTCCTTATTTGACCTTCAGATCCCATGCTGAGTTTGCTGAGATTGAAGTTGGGGGGTTGGGAGGGAGGCTCTTTCCTTGTAAATTGAGTTAATAAGTAATCTGGAAACCACTGATACACAGTAAACATGGAACCCCTTGATATCATGTATATAAAGTCACTTCTCAAAGTACAGTGGCAGTGTAAGCTCTGAAGCAAACAACATACATAAGGCTTAGAGAGGAATAGAGAGAAGATGTTAAGAGCTGAAACACTAAGTCTTTGGGCCAAACCCTGAGAGAGGACTTATGTTTCTAAGGTATCTGTATACAGATGCAGGGGACATCACAAAGGTCCTTTGTGCTTTCCC
This sequence comes from Podocnemis expansa, assembly GCA_007922195.1. Taxonomy (NCBI): domain Eukaryota; kingdom Metazoa; phylum Chordata; order Testudines; family Podocnemididae; genus Podocnemis; species Podocnemis expansa. Next base: position 40,587,117 of record ML682005.1, read on the forward strand.
CTCCCTCAGTTACTGTTGAGCAGGGCAAAATCCCAGGCAGTACAGAGGGAAAAGGCAGCTGTATGGGATGCTCTTTGTTTAGCATGCCTTTTTGATTCCCCTCTCTAAATGATCTGCACAGCTGATAGATCACACAGAGAAGGGTTGCATAGTAGGGGATTAGGACTTGGTAGGAAACAACGAAGGAATGCATTGTCACGTACTGTATACTTTTTGCAGTTATGGTTGCAGACTTTGATGCTTCTTGAGGCTATTACCAATAGTCGCTGGATTCTTTATTCATCTTGATGGGATCATGGAATGCAGCCCTGAGCTGACCAGCTGGTGGGAGAACAGCTGGCACAGCTGCTCTAACTTGACTCCAAGGGAGGGGGAGCACAGTGTGAGGAGAAAGTAATGTGGTGTAGGGAAGTTCTCTGAGAGCTGCAACTCTGCAGGTTTGTTATCCCCACAGATCTATTTGATTTTGTGTTTGATGTCTTGGGAGGAGACATCTATTAATTTTTAGTGCAAGAATGACAGCAGAATACTTCTTTTTTTTCTTGCACAGGTGCTAGCAATTGCACACCATTTTTATGTAATCAAAGAAATGTTGGGCCGAAAGGGACCTCAAGTGGTCATCTAGTCCCTCCCCTGGTGCTGGGGCAGGATTAAGTATACGTAGAACAGTACCTAGCAAATGTTTATCTAACCTGTTCTTACAGGCCTCCAGTGCCTGGAATCCACTACCTCCCTGAGTTTTTGTGCATCTAGTACAAATCTGCACAGATCTCCACTGCAAGGTGGATTCTGGGGGCTAGAACTAAACATGGTTATAACAGAATAGGTTTTTCAGAGGAATCTGCTACAACAAGAAGGAGCAAAATAAAGAGGTGATGATAACTCAGGTCAAAGTAGTTTGTGGAAAGCAGCAAACCAATATTAAGGGGTGATTGCAACCATAGTACCTGACACATGATGAGAAATCCAAAACAGAAATAAACTAAAATATTTTTATTCTCTGGACAAGACAAGTGCTTCCTTATGCAAAGCAAGAAGGACAGAAACAATTTCCAGCTAAGGTTTTTGTGGCTTTTGTATTCAAATAATACTTCTAGGTGTTGAGTAACAATAGGATAAGATTAGTCAAGACTAAATAGAAATGTCTATGTTTATCATAGCCTCACTAGAGTTACAATTACTGCACCGTGAGACCAAATAAGAAAGTTGAATTTCAGCATAGCAAACTTCAGAAGAATTTGGGAAAAGCCAGGTGAAACCAGATGAGGAACATCAGTGGAAGGTAAGGACAAAGGCAGAATGAAAAGTGCCATTAGATTTAAAGTACTTATAATCATCAGACCTGAAGTACATTATGTGTCATCTAGTAAAAAAGGAGGCTAGTAATAAAAAAATAAATTTGGACAATAGTAATTGGGGATGTGGACAAGGTTTAAAGCATCTGTTGCAGACACTGGCCTGTAAGAATTAAACAAGGAGTTTGGCAAAAGTAAATAAAAAGCAAATTGAAAATAGCTACAGAAGCATGTCACTAGAGACTCAGGTCTGGTGTGCACTGTAAAGTTCTGTTGACAAAAGTCAGTTTTTGTTGATGGAACAGTAGAAGTGTGTGCACTGAAATGCATCTCCCACTTGTGTAACTCTGCTGCTGTACCAATATGATAAAAACACCTCAACGAGAGTTGTAGGGATTATGTTGGTGTAGTTAAGACAAAACAGTGCAGATAATGCATCCCTTATATCGGCTGTTGGTGGGCTGATGGCACCATGTAATTAGCAAGAAAGCTAGCTGGCTAGAACCTAGCTGCACCCTGCTCCTCTGGAGAGCTGAATGGCTGGACCCTGTGCAGTGAGAAGCCCGAGCTGGTGGACCCTGCTACTGGCTGGAGTGGGTAAGAAGCCCCAGATGGCTGGACCCCACTTGCAGCTGAGAGCAGGGCAAGAAGTCTTGAGTGTCTGGACAGGAGTGTGGGGAGAAACCCCAAGGAGCTTCTCTGTCTGGGCTGTTGGCGGCAAGTGGAGGTGGGGCATGTTTAGAAGTTGAGCAGATGGACTCCACTTCGCAAAGGCGAGAAGCCCTGTTGGGTACCTTCTCCCAGCAGGTAATGAGAAGGGAAGAAGCCCACGTGGCTGCTTCTGGTGATGAACAAGGATTGAGGCAGGAGCAGCCCAGTGGGAGCCTTTGAGACAGTCAGGCTCCTACCAGGAAGCTCCCAGCAGAGCTGAGAGACTGGACTCTCCGCTCCCCATACTGCTCTCCTTAGGTCAAGGGAAGTGCTCCTGGTGAGGACGCATATCACCAACACAAGGAGGAAAATGTGGTCATCAACCACTTCGGTTATTATACAGTTGCTGTAATTCAACCTAAAATAGGTTGACTTATCTTTGGTGGTGGTGTTTGGAAAAAGTTATAAGGAACAAACAGTGAAATAAGCAGACTTAGAATTTGGAAATTAATTTGAAAAGACTTTTTCAGCCATCTTGTCCATCTGCTTGCCATGCAGCACTGTAACATAGTTGTCATAATATTCTTTATCCAGTTTAGTTTTCAGTGAATCAAGTGATATGATTAAATGGGCACCCTCAAACAGTATCTAATAATACTGAAACTTACACCTTGTTACTGAAGGGACAGAGTCCTCTGGGGTAGATTTTTTAAAGATTTCTAATTTGAATGCCTGTGTCAACTTAAACATACAAAACTGTTACTGATCACTTACAGAAGTATTTGAGCAGACAGTTGGGTAAGCACGTGCCTTGTTACCCAAGTTGTATGTGCAAGTGAGTATGGATGCACACTTTTTGCACAAACCAATCCTTAGAGTGCAGAACTCTAACTTCAAGCAGCTCTTCTTTTTAGTCCATTTTTCCATGGTGAAGAAAACACCAGTCATCATTATTTAAGGACATAGATATACATTGTCTGACGCTCATATACTCCTGTGGTAGTAATGAAGTCAAAAATCCTATCTGCACTAGTTCATCAAAAAATAAGTACAAGTGGTAAGGGTGATACTTGTGAATAAAGCCATAAGCAAAAAGGACAAATTGATTTCATCTTCCATAAAAAATAGGAAGGAAAAGAGTTTGCTTCCTGAAAACATGATTTTTAAACCAAATTTAAAGGCTTGTGATGATCAGGTTTAACTGTCTTTGGTATTTGTCAAAAAGGCAGACGTGAAGTTTTGGAAGTAAGTGCCTAATAATTTTCAGTTCATTTGCATATCTGAGCAGTGATAAGATCATTGCTGTGACAATCCCTCAAAAAGCCAAGCTGGTCCATCAGAATATGGATAATCATGTCCTGATTAATTTTGCATCTTGATAAAGCCAGAAAATGGTTGTGGTTGCAAATAATTGTGGGAACTCTTTGTAGGACACAAATTCACTACCTGATTTGTACATGCTATGAAATGTAACCATAATTATGAACATGTGCATAATTGTACCTGTAACTATATCCAGGTGCAAAATCAGAGGATGAGCTGAGGGTGTTCTAAATATCAGTTCTATATCAAAATCAATACATTTACTTGAGATTACTTTGCTTCATCAAAAGGAGATCATGCCTAACAGTCTGCTAGGGTTTTTAAAGAAGTTTGTATGGGTTTGATTTACTTCAACTTCAATTTTTTGTTGTTTTGCTTCAGGACATTTTTGCTCCTCTGCAAAGCCACTGTGCCTGGTATAAGTATTAGGCACTTGAGAGGATAAAGAGTCACTTGGATCTCAAAGACAGAGGATACTTGTGAGTGCTAGCAGTTAGGGATTGATGGAGAAGACTAATGAAGTGCGTAAAGGATACACATTAGAAACAATTCCACTCACTTCATTAGGTGGAACATCCAGTTAGAGGATGAATTTTCATAATACAGAACTGGGAATGCAAGAGAGGGACAGATAATATAAGGGAGGAAACTGGTGAGCAGGGTTATGGTTTAAGCTATTCACTGTCCAGAAATGTTAAAAAGAGAAAGTGCTGGGAACTAAAAAGCTAGAAATGCAAATTTTTTAAAAGGGTGTAAAAAGGATACAATATTGGGTTGCTTGAATAAAGGGGTTCCTGTGTCTGGAGTTACCCACATTTCTGAGGTCATTAACCACCCTTCGTGTGGCACTCCATTTAAATGTAATGAGCCAAAATCTTTGATACCACAGCACCAGTGTAAATTGATTCCCTAAACTGATGTAATTAGCTTAGGAAAGATTACCATGGCACTGGTAAGATTCCCCCGTTTGCACTGGAGAGGAGGCTTTCATGTCATTGTCTCCTGTTTCTAGCTGGCAGACTTCCAATGCTTCAAGAGAAGAAAACAAAACCAAATCCTCAGTCCCAAATTGTAGCTGTGCACTGGTGAGGGAAAAATATCCTTCCTGACCGCTGCAGATGACCTGCTGAAACATGAGAGTATAGTCATGCAGGGCTAGAAGTGTTAGGAGCATTCTGAGGCCAGTGTTCTCTCTTGGATCTGCAAAGGAAGAGGATGAAAAGGGAGAGTCACAGATTTCAAGGCCGGATGGGATCATCGTAGCAATCTTCTAGTCCACCCCTTACACATACACACAGGCCCCAGAAGTTCCCTCAGAAACTGGATTAAAGCATATCTTTCAGAAGGGCTGTTGGTGATAGTAAGTCCATCATTTCCCCTGGTAAATTGCTCCAGTAGCTAGTTACCTCACTGCTACAAAATTGCATCTGATTTCAAGGTTGAATTTCAATTGAATTTTGTGTTGCCTGTGTCAGCAAGATTGAAGTATCCTCTTCTGCTTTGACCCTGTTCCCCCCCCCCCCCGTGCTGAACAGAGGCTGCCTCGCCCTTCAGGTGGGGCGGGAGCGAAGTGGGGTGTGGGGGGAGCGAAGTGGCTGAACTCCATGGAACAGACCCGTTCCAGGGTCCCATCTCCAAAAGCAGCAGCCCCATGCCAGCCACTCTATGCACCCTGGGGAGGGGTGGCCAGGCAAGGCAGCCAGGAATGCTTCTCCACAGCCACAGCAAAGGGAAGGTGGCATGGCCTCTGACCCTGCCCCTGCCCCCCACCCCTGCAGCACCAGGGGCAGCAATGTGGCTGTCCTGTTGCCTCTGTCCCTGTCCTCCCACTGTATGGGTCAGGGCTGGCAGGCCCCAAAACCAGGCAGCCTGGGCTGTGACCCCCCCCCCCCGATTTGGCCCTGGTGTGGGGCCACCCGTGCACCCCCTGCAGCCCAGTAGAGGCTGTTTGACACCTGGGGGGCTTTCATATTTGCCTCTCCTGCCTGCGCCTCATGCCCCCCACCCTCTGCATCCCCCCTCTGCACAAAGCAGGAGGGATCCCAGCCACTGGGAGAGGGATGGGGCATGAGGTTGGGGGGGGGGGGAAGGCAAATGTGACTTGGCCCCTGGGCGCCACATTGCCTTAGTATGCTGCCGTATCATACCAGTCCTTGTGCCATCTGCAAACTACTGAGAAGATTTGCAGGTAAGTCCAGATCTTCAAAGGTATTTAGGCACTTAACTCTCATTGATTCATTAGGAGATGGGCACCTAAATACCTTTGAAGATCCAAGATTCAGTTCCCATGGAAAGCCATTGGAAGTTGGGTGCCTGACTCCCTCTGGCCAGCAGTAACCTTTGCCCAACACACAAATATTTGTACTTAGAGAGCGATTCATTTTGCCTCAGAACTTCTTTATGTATGTTATGCTCCAACATATATGGCATGTTTGATAGAGTTTCAAACACCAGCCTCGCCAGAATCCATGTGGCCCTGAGTGAATGAGTGTATTTTGTCCAGGCAAGGCAGTACCATTTCTGTATCACACTTCAATGGCTCTCTCTGGTGATATTGCACATTGGGGGGCCAGTTCTGTGAGATGCAAAGCACCTTCTGCAAGATGCTGAGCATGCACGACTCTCATTGACTTCTGTGAGATATCATTGTGCTCAGTACTCTGCACTGAGTGCTAAGAACAAGGATGTAGCTGATCGCTTCAGTATCTGGGTCTTTTCCATGTTTATCTCTATTCAGTCAGTTATACCTGTCCTTCCATTTTGAGAAGTTGCATAGTTCTTCCTTATGTGTTAGTCTGTTTGCAGTACTGATAGCCTTTGTGAGTAGAAAACCACCAAGTGCTCTGAGCTCATTATCATTTTTCCATTCCTTAGCTGACCACTAGAGATTTAGCTAAGTGCTTTTTTTTCCCCACTCTATGTAACCATAACCATCTGCATTTCCTCAGATCTATTTTACTTCACACTTTGTTTCTCTTGTAGATCATGCAGCTATCATTTCCAGCTAGAAAAATGTAAGATCTCCACAAATGCAGAAATTTACAGTACAAATTAGCTGCATTATAAAACATTGAGTGACTCTTTTGCTAATTATTTTGTCAGATAAATGCTTTCACTTGTACCACATGTTCCCAGCATCACCAGGTCTAAGATACCAGCCATATATGGCCTGACTCAATGAAAGGTTACGGCGCTCAGCACATTGTGCGAATTACTTAGATATGATGGTGATGACTGCCGTAGAAAAACCTAAATTAGATGGTCCTACATAAGAGTAAGACACTCAGACTGCAAAACACATACAATTAAATGAGGTAATTTAAAGTATAAAATAAATAATACAAAAGGAATTATGCAGTACAAATCAAATTACATGCTTTTTTCTCAAGCACACTCATTAAGTAGTTGGCTACTTATTCACAGAGGCTTATTTGGATATTTAGATACTGTGTTTACTCTTTTGTATGGGAAAGTAAATGGATTTTAAATTAATACTTTATGAAAAATATTTTATATTAATTTTTGAGGAATTGTTTTAGCACCCATTTCTTCCACTGTTCATTCCAGTTAACAATGGAAATGGCTTATTTGAAAATAGAATAAAATAATGAGGTTTTGTTTGGGAAGTAAAACTCCCATGATAAATAAAATAGGGGTAACTAAATCTTGGTGTTCCCTTGTTTGTAGTGCTCAGTACTAATAGCAGAGAGCTATTAGACACACGTACATTGCCCCCTGAGGTACTTACACTTGGTGCTCTTGTTATGGAAGGGTAGAAAAAACCCATAGTGGAGGCCAGAAAAATAGCTTTATTATGGACAGATATTTACAGAGAGAGAGAGCGCGTGCTTCCAAAAAAAAAAAATTCCCCTCTCACCCCTGTGGGTGGTATGTGTCTTCCTCAAGCTCGGGTCCTCTACCAGAGGCCTGGGAGTTTGAGGGTTCTGCGCAGTATCTTTGCTGTTCCTAGCACTGCACTCTTCTGGACAGAGAGCTCTGATGTTGTTCCTGGGATCTGTTGGAGCCACTCTCCCAGCTTAGGAGTCACAGCCCCGAGTGCTCCTACCACCCCCGGGACCACTTTGGCCTTCACTTTCCACATCCGCTCTAGTTCCTCTTTCAGGCCCTGGTACTTCTCCAGCTTCTCATACTCCTTCTTCCTGATGTTGGTGTCACTTGGCACTGCTACATCTATCACCACCTCTGTCTTCTGGTCCTTGTCTATTACCACGATGTCTGGTTGATTGGCCAGTACCTGCCTGTCTGTCTGGATCTGGAAGTCCCACAGAATCTTAGCCGTGTTATTCTCCACGACATTCTGTGGAATCTCCCATCTGGTCTTGGGAGGGTCTAGCCCATACACTGTGCAGATGTTCCTGTACACAACGCCAGCTACTTGGTTATGCCGTTCAGTGTATGCTGTTCCTGCCTGCATCTTACATCCTGCCACTATGTGTTGGACTGTCTCTGAGGCTTCTCTGCACAGTCTGCACCTTGGGTCCTGTCTAGTGTGGTAGACCCCTGCTTCAACAGATCTGATGCTCAGTGCCTGTTCTTGTGCTGCTATGATCAATACCTCAGTGCTGTCTTTTAGTCCAGCCCTTTCCAGCCACTGGTAGGATTTCCCAATGTCAGCCACCTGAGCTATCTGTCGATGGTACATCCCATGCAGGGTCTTGTCTTGCCATGGCACTTCTTCTGCTTGATCCTCCTCCCATGTCTGCTGCTGCCTCAGGCATTCGCTCAGCAGCTCATCTTTGGGTGCCATCTTACTGACGTACTCCTGGATGCTCTGGGTTTCATCCAGGACAGTGGCTTTGACACTCACCAAACCCTGCCCGCCTTCTTTCTGGCTGGTGTACAGTCTCTGGGTGTTGGATTTGGGGTGGAAACCTCCGTACATTGTGAGGAGCTTCCAGGTCTTCACATCGGCAGCCTCCATGTCCTCCTTTGGCCAGCTCACTATACCGGCAGAGTATCTGATGACTGGTAGGGCGTACCTGTTGATGGTGTGGATCTTGTTCTTCCCATTGAGCTGGCTCTTCAGGACCTGTCTTATCCTTTGGTGGTACTTGGATGTTGCTGTCTTCCTTGCCTCCTCATCGTGGGTCCCATGTGACTGTGGGATGCCAAGGTACTTGTAGCTGCTCTGTATGTCTGCAGTGTGGCCTGCTAGTAGTTCCACCCCATCAGTCTTCACTACCTTCCCTCTCTTTACTAGCATCAGGTGGATTAGCGAGTCAATGTCTCGTTCATTCTTAGCATATAGCTTGATGTCATCCATGTAGAGGAGGTGGCTAATGGTAGTTCCACTCTTGAACTTGTATCTGTATCCAGTCCTTGTGATTATCTGGCTGAGGGGGTTCAAGCCAATGCAGAACAGCAGCGGGGACAGCGCATCACCTTGGTATATGCCGCACTTGATGGCCACTTGTGCAAGCTGTCTTGAGTTGACGTCCAGTGTTGTCTTCCACAGTCCCATTGAGTTCTTGAGGAAGGTCCTTAGTGTCCTGTTGACTTTGTATAGTGCCAGACATTCACAGGTCCATGTGTGTGGCATTGAGTCGTAGGCTTTCCTGTAGTCAATCCAGGCTGTGCTCAGATTGGTCTGTCTAGACCTTGAGTCTTGGGTGACTGCTCTATCTATGAGCAACTGGTGTTTTGAGCCTCTGGTGTTGTTCCCAATGCCCTTCTGAGCTGTGCTCATGTACTGGTCCATATGGTCCTGTAGCTTGGTGGCTATGATGCCTGATAGGACTTTCCATGTTGTGGGGAGGCAGGTTATTGGCCGGTAGTTGGACGGTGCTGTTCCCTTGTGGAGGTCTTTCATGATCAGCACTGTCCTTCCTTGTGTTAGCCAGTCTGGGTGGGAGCCTGCTGCTAGCAGCTGGTTCATCTGTGCTGCTAGGCGTTCATGCACTGCTGTTAGTTTCTTCAGCCAGTAGGTGTGGATCATGTCCGGTCCAGGTTCTGTCCAGCTCTTCGTGTTCTGGACCTGCTGTTGGATGTCTGCTACTGTGATGGTGACTGGTTCCTGTTCTGGGAGATTGCTGTGGTCTGTTCTCAGGTCCTGCAGCCATTTTGCACTGGTGTTATGAGTCTTCTCTTTCTCCCATAGGTGTTCCAGTACTATTCAGTTTCTGCTGCTGGTGGCTCAGCTGTTATTGTGTTGTTGCACTGCAGTTGGGAGTACACCTTGGATGGTTCTTTGGAGAACAGGGCGTTTATCTTTTTGGCCTCTGCTTCTCTAGTGTATCTCCTTAGCCTGGTAGCCAGTGCTGTGAGCCTTTGTTTAGCAGTCTCTAGGGCTTCAGATGGAGTCAGGCCCTTGTATTTTTTCGGTAGCCGAGTGTTATCCTTAATCTCTACACCCTTCTGTAGTTCCACCAGCTGACTAACTTCTCTCTGGGTTGCCTTGATCGTATCCTCCAACCTCACTTTCCAGGGGGGGTATGTACTGCTGTTCTTCTTGATTGTGTAGCCAACCATCTCCAGGATTACAGAGACTGTAGCGTATACCATTTCATTGGTTTGAGTTATGGTGGTAGTAGGAATTGTCATTAGGGCTCTATTGGCATCTTCTAGCATACTATCTGATGGTACTTCTCCAACAAGCCTTGGTAATCAGTCTTGAGGGTTGACTGTAGCTAGTTTATCCATGATCTTATGCCTTATATTAGCTGCTGTGCTCTGTAATGGAGGGGGTGGCAGTGAAGTTCCAGCTTCAGGTGGTGGCTGCACATCTAGTTTTTCTTCTGGGTCTTCTTCTTGAGTCCAGGGTGTAATGTGGAGTTGGTCTATCTAAAATTGTGAGAGCAGCTGCCTCTTTACTATGTTGAAGCATTGGATAACTAGCTGTTTCTCAGTTAGTGTGGATGTAGGTCTTTTGTCCATCCATAGTTCCCTCATACATTTCATGTATCCCCTCTCCTTAGGTCTACTGTTGTAGTAGCATTCCATCAATTCCAGGTTCTCTTGCCTCATCCATGTATGGTTTGTTCCCGTAGCCCACTTATCATCAGATTGTCCTGGTTCCCCAACATCTGGCACGGACCTTGTTAATCCAGGCGACGTCCGAGCTGGCATGACTCTCCTAGTTCATGTCACACTCATATTCGAGGTAGGCAAGTGAGACATTAGGGGGTCTTTTGCCCAAGGACCCCTACTGGAAAGGTAGATAGGTACCCACTGGGATTCAAAGCCCGGTCTCGTGCATCAAAGGGCATCGCTCTTAACCACTACACTATCCAGCTATATATATATATAGCTTCCAAAATCATCGAATTAAAAATGTGGTGACCAGAAATAATTGAAACTGGGGGTCTGATTTTCTTCTCTCTTTGACTGATGGGGCTCCGTTGACTTAATTCAAACCAGTACTGTGTAACTTAGAAGAGAACCAGGCTCCTAGCTTCTTTCTCAGTGATACCAGTAAATATTTACTTCAGTAAATGAAGCTTGAATCCTTGAATTAGAACAGCTTTCCACTGCCCTGATGGTGCAAAGCTGCTCTAAACCTGATTTATCTGACCAAGGAGCATCTTGCAGTGTAGGGGAATCCTAGGCTATGTCTGCGCTCAGAGACTCTTCAAAGTCAACTTAACAAGGTCAACTTTAAGTAGATCTAGGGTCTCAAATTCAAACCACCACATGGGCTGCATGAGGACTAGTACAGGGCTGCATAAGGATGAGTGCATCAGCCCAAGGGCCACACTACTGAAACCTGTTCATACAACAATATTAGAAATATTGGTAACAATAGTGTCATTGCGGGCCACAGGAAATAGGTTTGGGGCTGCATGCAGGCCACGTGTTTGAGACCCTTGAAGTAGATAGTATCCTGTCTTCTGGCAATGGCAAGAGCCCTCTGTTTCAGAGGAAGTGAACAGAACCATGCAATTATTGGTTGATCCATCCTCTGTCATCCAATTGCAGCATCTGGCAATTAGTAGTTTAGGGACACCCATGGGTTGGGGTTGTGTCCCTCATCATTTTGACTAATAGGGGCGTCGCTGGAACCTGGCAGGGCATGTGCCCCAAGTCCTGGTGCCAGTGCCCCGAGCTGCTGGTGCTCCCCCTGCCTCTGCCACCCCCCTCCCAGGCTGGGTATTCAGGGCTGGGCTGGCTGCGGTGGTCTCTGCCTCTCCCAGGCCGGGCCACTCGCAGCAGCCACTGCCTCATCCAGCCCAGTCTCTGGCCAGGGATTGGGGGCCGCAGTGGCAGAGGCAGGAACATGGGGCCCCAACTCCGGATCGGGGCCAGGGAGTGGGGCTGGGCCCAGGGGCTGGGGCCTGCACCCAGGCCCCAGGTCTTTCCCTGGGGCAGTGATGCTCCTGTTGACTAATAGCCAATGTTGGAGCTATTGTCCATGAACTTATCTAATTCTTTTTTGAACCCAGTTGTAGTTTTAGCCTTCAGCAGTATCCCCTGACAACGAGTTCCACAGGTTGACCATGCATTGTCTGAAGATGTACTTCCAGGGACTCAAGTAAGCCAAAGTGCTCTGGAATGGTGCTCTGGGCCCCCTGTTTTTAGGGGGCAGCATTCTGGAGCCGCCTAAAAATAAAAGAAGGCACCAGAATGCAGCATTCAGGTGCATTTTCCCAGGGCCAGCTCACGGTGCTATGGGCTGGAGCGAGCCCAGCCACCCTTCCAGCCTTTCCCTGGAGGCTGTGGCAGCCCCACCCTTTCCTGCCAGACCCAGGTGGCGCACGTGTGTTCTGGTCCCAGTCTCAGGCCCAAGTCCTCTCTTGCTGGCTGGCCAGCTTGGCAGTCTTCCTCACCCTAGCCCAGCTCAGCCTGGCTCCTCCATGGCTTAGGTAAGGGGACGCTGGGGAGCAGGGTGGTTTGGGGACAGTCGGACAGCCAGCAGCTCAGCATGGGTGGGGTTGGGAAGAAGGGGTCAGGATGGTGGGCTGAGAAGGTGTGGAGGGGATTGGGAGGCTGAAGGGGGTGAAGTGAAGATGGGGCAGCTGTGGGTGAGGGGTTAGGAGGGGTGGAGTAGGGACATGGGAGCAGAGAGCTTAGGGAATGGGGATTGGGGCTGAGGAAGACATGGAGAAAGGGGTCTGATGGGAGTAGGTGTTTCAGAGACAGTAGCTGGGGTGGGGGGAGGCATTTGTGGGGCAGTAGCTGGGGTGGGGGGCCAGGTGTCTTGGGGAATGTAGCTGGGATGAGGGCTAGGCATTTGGGGGGTAGTAGCTTAGGTGCGTGAAGGGGGCCCAGAAATATAGGAGGGTGCCAGGGCCTGCCAAATCCTACTTTAACCCCTTTGTACTTCCTTTTGTTTGTTTCAGGTCTGCAGCCTGTTAATTTCAATGGGTGCCCCCTGTTTGTATGTTATGTGAAGTTTGTGTGTTATGTGAAGGAATGCTTCCCTATTCAATTTCTCCACGCTATTCTCCCCCTGCCCCAGTTGCCTTTGGGAAGGATGTGTGGAACTTCATTCCAGATTAGCTTCATCACCATTCTGGCTGACCACACAGATGCTTTTCATGCTCTTCTTTGGCTGATTGCCAGTCTTCCAGTTTCATCAAGGGATGCAGCGAACATGGTCACTGTGTGCTCCAGTTTGATTCCAGGGAGCCTGCCTGAATGTGGCAATCTGCAACTCTGCCTCAGGGCAAGCTATAGAGACTACCTATATCAACCTAGTTATGCCAGCATCACCACATACTGGAGATGTAGCCTACGCCAACAGAAAGAGGTTTTCTGTCAACATAGCAGTACCACCACCAAGAATGGAGATGGCTATGTTCACAAAAGCATCATTCTATTGACACAGCTTTACCTACACTGTGGGGCTAGGTCCCCAAGTCTGTGTCATACAGGGGTGTAAGGTGTTATTTTTCCTCCAAATGGTGAATCAGCATAGCATTGTTGACTGAACTTTTAAGTGTAGATGAATCCTAAGTAACATCTAAATTGTCTTTATGTGGATGAAGCCAAGGAACATGGAGCATCCTCTGGTGCTGTCTAGGAGTCTAGCAGAGCTAGCAAGGCAAGCTCAGGTTGAACAAACCCCTTAGATAGACTTAAACTCTGCAAACTTTCTATTTAAAAGCATAAATTGTGTCCCATACTGTGTACAGTGTAACTCTCGGCACTGGCTTGTTGGAAGGAAGTGTTTGCTTGGTTATTAAATGAAGCAGCTTGAAAGACCACATCATATCCCTGATTAGAGTAGGAAATGGCGACGGGAGGGAGGGAGCCTGACAAGCTTTGAGCGTTGGTGAGATGTTAGGAAATGACACAATGATTGGAATCAACAAGGTTACAACAGCACTGCGTACAACAATGATTTACTGTTGATAGCATGTGTTGAACAATGTATGCTTTATGAACAGCATGGAAGTAACTGCTCAGTAACAAAAACCTGTCAGTAGCAAAGATTTTATGAAGTGAACTCTGTCATTGTATTTTTTCCTGGCATTTCTGTGCATGTGCTGGCATTTCAAAAAGGAAGGTGTCAGGCAATGTTAAAGCATCTGAGCTAGCTCTTTACAGAGGAATGCATCTCATAGGGAGGGTTTGAATTCTTCATGAAGCAGCCTAGTAAATTGTGCGCAAAACCATGCAGGTAATAAATAACAAGTCTGAACATTATTCTTTCTTGAAATTTGTTTCTTCACCCCTCCACTGTCCCAATAACCTGACTTATTCAAGTGTCTCCAGGCAGGCAGGGTGTCTGGTTATTAGCGTCATGCATCTTGGATTCTATTGATGAGGTGCTTATCCTGAAATGTCAGCCTGGCGTGTGTGTTCTCCTAACCTCTGGCCTACCAACATTCTCCAGCAAGATGTCACTGAACCCTTCTCACTTACGACACAAATGATTAATTGATCTGATTCTGGCTGTTAGAGCTGTTCCAATGCTGTTGAAACAGGTGTTGTTTGAAAAGGGTCAGGTTAGGCAGAGTTATAGAAAACACTACAGATAATCAAGGAGCCATGTTTTACAGCTGGGATCAGCACCCCTCCCCCCCCCACACACACACGGCAAGACTGGCCCACAAACCCATTCAGAGTTGCACCCTCTGTGGCACCACCGAAATTGCCATTTCTGCTGCCGAAAGCAGCTCTGGGTGGCTGTTGTTGCAGCAACTGGGGCAGAAGGCAGGGTAGATGGTAGCTCCAGGCACACTGCCGAAAGCCATGCTCGGCAGTTCCTTTCTGTGGCATGCCCTGCCCCAGCCACTACTGAAAGGAGCTGCTCTGGGTGGCTTCTTTCCACAACATGCCTGGGGAACCCTCTCCCCTGGCCACCTATGAAAGGAGCCACTCTAGGTGGCTTCTTTCCATGACATGACTGGGAACCCCCTTCCCCAGCCTCCACTGAAAGGAGCCTTTCCAAGCTTCTTTCCAAATGACATGCCTGGGGACCCACAGTCCAGCTGCTGCTGAAAGAGACCACCTCAAGCAGTTTTAGCAGTGGAGGGGCACTCCAGCCATAGCTGTGGCTATATTTTCAGGGGGCAGTCACTTTTTTCAGCAGATGGGGCCACGTTTGCCAGCTGAGGGTTGGCCAAGACAGGCTAGCACGGAGGTTGGCAAAGGTTGTCAACACCTGTTCTATATGACTCCAAAGGCACTGAATTTGCTGCAGAACCCACTCTTCACTGCAGACTTGTCCAGATCTGTTCACTGAAAAACGTAAGTGGATGGTGCTGATGTCTTAGATTAAATTTCTCAATGTAGCCGATGAAGTGTTGTCATTCTGGCTTTGCAAACAGCAAAAGTAAAAGTGGTGGTGTGTCCTCATCATCTCCAATTTGGTGTTTAACTAAAATTTAATTATGTTAATTTAAATATCAACATTATCTGCTGATCATTTTAGCAAACACTTTTAGTGAAGGTACTTAATCACTGTTTGCGGCAGGGAGGAGTGGACAGTATAAGCCTTCCACTCTAGAAAAAGGAACTTTATTAATTAATAAAAATGGAATGTCTATGCAGTGTACAGTACACGATCTGGAACATCCTCAAAGAGCACGAAAACATGTCTGGAAATAGTGATTTCAGAGTTCTCTTTCCTGTATTCATTTACGGAGGACCTCTTCAGTATATTGGGTTTCCTGTATTGTTTAATGTGTGTCCCAGGTTTTACTTTACTGTACACTATTCAAACTCAGAATTATTAATTTTTTCATAGGCATTTCTATGGCATTCATCAATAATAGCATCCAAGTGCTTAACAAACATTACTGAATTTCTTTTCATAGCACTCCTGGGAGGTGAAGGGGTGGTATTATAAATGAGAAACTGAAGCACTGAGCTAGTAAGATTAGAAGTTTACGCTATTTTTGGATTCACAGTTTGGTGCACATAAAACTGAACTTTTCAGAGTACTCATCATGTAGTGTTAGATATATTGAAAACGCAGATTCCATTAACATCAGCTGCAGCTGAGAGTGCTCAGCACTCCTTCCAATCAAGTCCAAGCGTCTCAAGTTGGGCAAGGACAATTAGGAGCATACAACATCTGATTACACGTGAAGAGTTTGATTTATGTGTTGTGATTAGCTTCAAATGGAAGCTCTATGGAAGAGGCAGGGATAAAATACAGTTCTCCAGCCATCAACTGTCATAACCCATAACCATGAGGCCCTCCTTTCCCTTTGTACGGTTCCCACCGTAGTTCACTACACACCATCCATTTACAACAGATGAGGCCGTAGTCTTACAGACAAGTCTCCACTACAACAGTCTGATTCACCTATGGAACAAGGTTCCATGCTGCCCACTGATTGAGGCAGGGTTCCTATGGAAAAACTAGTATGTGATCATATGATTAAAGACTTTTTCACAATGAGAGCTGGTTGGAAATTTTCTGATGGAGGTTTTGTATCAGAAAATGCTGATTCATCAGAACTGAGGCTTGCTGATTCCCACAAAACTTTAGATTCAAGCAGGAAGGAAGTCTGGTGAAAATGTTTTGTGGTGTTTTTGTTTTTTGTTTGTTTGTTCCCTAGGCTTGTTCTTGGAAACCACTTGAACTATTTTAGCTGAAATTTTCCTTGAAAAAAACAAAAATCTGCCTGTGGCAGGCAATGGCGCATGTTAAAATTTTAACACAAATGATTAGTTTGATAAAGTTATAAGCAAACTGAAGAGGTGTTTATAATGGGAAATGTCATGTAACCTTACTGATAGGTGGTGGTACTAGCCCTATCTGTAATGCACACAATTACATGTATGGTACACTGGAATAATTTATTCCACCATGAAAGTATAGTCACCTCTTGAACATAGTAGAAATACCTGGATGAGGAGTGCTTAGATATACCTAAAACAGATAGAGCACAGCAGCTATCTTAGTGCAAAGCAACATTACAGGGCAGGAATTGAGAGGCAAGCTGGCTAAATCTACAGATAAATAGAAAAATTAAGTAATCTTCAATAGTTCAGTTCTTTAAGATAGAAAAGGAACTTGAATCTTTCTTACATATTTGTTCCTTTGCTAATTGGTGGAAGCATCATAAATTGCTAATCTAAGGGCTTGAGAAGATTCCCATTGGTTACAATGGGTTAATGGATCAAGGCCCATAGAAAATAACTGATGCTGTTTTGAATTTTCTCAGAAATATTTCATGATTTCACCACCATTTCTATAGCAGCAACATTAGGCTCTGAAGTTTGTTCTCCATTTACTATTCAAACTCTTTGATGCAGAAGTGTTTAAATGAATTGTAACCAGGAAAAAAAAATTGTCTTGGCTTCACCATGTGGATGACAACCTGTGTTATTTTTATGACTTTCACCATATTTAGCAACAACCTACAATTAAAGACTCCATCAGCCAAATATGGGGCTTTTTCTCAAAGCTCCACGATGTCTCAGAATGACATTTCCTCTCGTTTGTGCCACCTCTGCTGCTTTGACACATCCTGCATTTTCCCCTAACCTGATATAGCCAAATGCTTTCCTCTTTCTACTCTTCAAACCTAAACTCCCCCAGGTTGGATGAATGGGTGGAAGCTATCTTAGTGGTTACTTTTGTTCAGCTCATGAAATTCTACTGTATTATAACCTTTGACTATAGCCTATACATTTTTGTGTGTGCAATAAAATAAATTTCAGTATAGGATTGGGCTGAACTGAGGGGAGCCATGGTAGAATGTTATGGGATGCTGAATGGGTTTGTGCAGCAGCTATTTGTGAATTGTAATATTTTCACATTACTATGTAGATTAGCTCACTCTCACTTTTTGGTTTTGTTTTGCCTTCTCTGTTCTTGTTTATCCTTTCTTCCCTTGTAGTGTTTAAGGTATCTTCCCCTCACCCCTACCCCTGCACATTGTTCATAGTTTTCTATCAGCTTAATTTTTCTCTTTTACATATCCCTATGTTGCTTTCAATTGTACATACTGTGATGCGAGCTTCTGGTAAATTAGTACCTGTGACCTTAAGCCTGGAAGCCCCTGGATGAAATTTCTATTCTTTTCTTGATTACACACACCATTTTTTTAAAAGTGCTGAACTAATTATTTCTTTGCTCCCCCTATTTAATTGACTTGTCATGAGACTAAGTCATGCATGGATATCTAAGTTGTGTTATTTTTAAAATTAATTAATTAAATGCAGCATTAATTGCAGGCATGAGATACCAATTTGAACGGCTTCTTCAATCTTCCTTTCCTTAGATTGGCTGTAGGTCAGTCTAACAGATATTCAAGAGCAAATTTTAAGTAGTGGTCTCTGATAACGAGAATTTTGCACCCCCAGCTAACTGCAAGTATAATGTTAAGGGCATAATCAAGTGCAGGTGCAAATGATAAACTGTCATACTTGCAAAGAACAACTACTTCTGTAACTCAGAAAATTAGACTAAATTGTCTCTTTTTTATAGGTAACAGGGGTATTGCTGGCACTGGACTTACAGTGCTTGAGCCTCAAGTCCCAGCGCCAGAGCTTTGAGTCCACCACATCAGCACACTCACAGCACATGAGCTCCAAGTCGTGGCGCCCAAGCCCCAGATCTTTCCTGGGCCAGGGATGTTCCTGATGGGTAATATTGAAAATGATAGTTAACCTAATAAGAGGTGAGAGAGTTAGGTGTTTTATATTAATTTAGATGGAATATATAGGCCCACAGATGCAATGGTGTAAATCTGACCCTGTTACAGCCCAATGTTAAATAATGCTAAACAGGGTTAAGGGTTTGCTCTACAAGACCTCAGCTTGCTTAGATACATGGCAAACACATTACAGTACTGAAAACCTTTTATCAAAATGTTGGGAGAGGAGGTGGATATTGCTGAAGTATTTGAAAGGTAAAATGTGAAATAAAGTTCATTTTAACACCATTCCTTATTTGCCTTTTTGCTAGCTGGAGAGAGTTGTTAAAAGGAACCCCCTCTCTATGATAGTCTTATAGATAGTATTAAAAATGGAAGTAACCTTTTTTTTTTTTTTTTTGAGGGAAAAGCAAAAGAAGTTAATTTAGATGGGCTGGAGGTGGTGGTGTTTAAGTCCAGTTCTGTTTCCTGGAAGACAAAACAGACAAACTCACACCCAAAGTAGAAGAGAACAGCAAAGATAGAAAATGCAGCTTCTGTCTCTGGCTGTTGAATTTCACGTGCAGCTTCAGCACTGGAAAAAACACTTGGCACACAGTTTTATTCAGCCGTTCTGAGACCTGGTAAACTTGTACAAGCATCAGGCTCTTTAAAGTATTGCTTTTAGTTGCCTTTCTGGTCACAGGCTTACAGCAGTGTTGCAAAATATACAGTGCTGGCTAGCCAACTCAGGCTCTTAATAGATGAAGAGAGATACATCTGGAAAGGACAGCTACATGCAATGGGAGGTGTCAAAATCTTATATCCCAGCTGGTGATAACTGAGTCAGAAGAAGTAGATGTTGGGGTATCTACTAGCTCCCCCTCTCCAGCCCAGTCTGATCAATACATCTCTCAGGATCAGAACAAAAGTTCAGAAATGTTATGGAGGGTTATTGGGGTTCACAGATTTGGTGGGATAGTAGTTGTCATGGTGAAGTTCATTCCTTCCTCTGTTTTCAGTTGGCAGTTCCCCTTTGCTGCACCTCCATTAATTTCCCCACAAAATTCTTTTGCAGTAATTTTAGAAATCCTAAAAAGGAATGATGGGTGAAATAGCCCTTCTCCTCATTATTTTGTCTAGCAGTTAGGCCTAATTTCTGACACACTGATTTTTTGATTCATTGATTTCTCTACTCTTCTCTCTCTCCTTTTTTTTTTTTTTAAACCTTCCACACTCTAGTGCAGGGGTAGCCAAACGTGTGGAACTCAAGAGCCACACAAGTCACTCATTAAACCTTCCAGAGCCGCACTGAGGCATATAATCACATACTTTCACCTACTCCAACATTACTGAGCTTAAAATTCATTGTGCACTTTAATTAATATTGTAAAAACAGGGCAAATATTGATCCTACTCATGTTATATTCTAATAATTGCTTAAGGTTACCCTGAAAACTAGGCATATACAATAAAATCTTAGCTGTTGCTGGATGTAGAACACTGCAGGCTAGTGGCGAGTTTTTTAAAATCTGGGCAGTAAGTTGTCAATGCAGTACGTAAAAGCTCTCTCAGGAGCTGATCCCTAATATTGCACAATATTTCTGTTTAATAAATTTCATTGTGGAATACGATGCTTCACAGCAGGAAGTTGTGTCAAAAATTGAAAGGTATCTACGGTCAGCTTTGAACTTTTCTCCTCTGTATTTTCATTTCTCAGTCTTCCACATCATGTTTAGGACTTGTAAAACACAATTTTATTTTAACAAGGAGTAAACATGCCGTGGTTTCCCCGACCATGCTGTGCTCTTTCCCCCAGTCTTTGACCATGCCACTGCTTGCCTGCTGGCTCCAACCGAGCTGCGCTTTCCCCACGGCACCAACCATGCTGCTGCTTCTGTTGGAGCTCTGACCATGCCGCTCCTTTTTTATGCCAGCCCCAACCATGCTGCTGCTTCCCTGCCAGCCCAAACCATGCCACACTCCTCCCCATCTGACCATGCCATGCGTCTCTGCCAGCTCCAACCATGCCGCTGCTTCTCAGCTGTCCCCGACCGTGCTGCGCTTCTTCCCTCTGTCTCCAACCATTCCCCCCTTCTCTGCCGTGTTCTTCTGTGAGCCGCGCTTTTTCTTTCAAGAGCCACATGTGGCTCGCAAACCACAGTTTGGCTACGCCTGCTCTAGCCCTTGAATTATATCAGTAGGACATTTTTGTTTATACTAACTCCATCTTTTGATCTTCCTTTTGCACTTTTCCCCCATCACCATATACCATTATTGTGACTGGAATATTTTGTAAACTTTCATTGACTTCACCACAGTAGATCTACTAATTCAGGTAAATTGTGTTTGCCAGGGCTTTATTTGCACCTTCATTTGCTGTATGGACATATCCACAGTGCAAACCAGACTTAATCTTGTCAGCAAGAACTGGGAGCAGTTTCTGCTATTTGTCTTTAAACCACCATGCACTCCTACCCTACTATGCAGTAGAAGCTAGTAAATAACATTACCATAATACAAGGCCTGTTCAAGGAACAGGGGGGAGTAAATGGAGGGATAGATGGGGGCAAGCCTAAAAAGATTCAGAAAGAGGGACCTCAGAACTATGGAGATTCAGATAAATCCATATTTTTAGCTACTTAATTGGACAAAACTTTGCTCTCTTAGGATTACATACAGTAAATAACAAACTATATGGTTCCAACCAGTGCAATAATAGCAGATGACTAAATATCTCCTAATAACACAAGTGGGAATAATTGCAGCACTGAAGTCAGGTTAATTTAGTTAGGTTGTTTAACAGATGAATTGTTACCACTCATACATAGTGCGGCTCAAGCTCAGTACAGGATTTCCAACCTGAAATTCTGTTTTTAAAAACCAGTCTCTCTTCATAATTTGAAAGCATATTTATTTATTTTTTAATATAAACTGACCATTTTCCACCTGAATGCATGGGGAAGCATTATTGTTGAGACTGATAAAGAAACTTTACATTCATATCACCAAGCATCTAATAAAGATAATAGAACATTCAATAGTCTTTTCTTTTTTTTAGGTTGATTAGACTTGAAGACCAGTTCATATATGTCATGGTTTCCTGTTTATACTCATGTCATAAACCTCAGAAAAAGACAAGTTTCATCGTCTGTAGGTAAAGAAAATTACATTTTTGGAACTCTACAGAGACCAGTTTTGGTAATGCTAACATACCTTCCCTTTGCGCTGGGTACTGTCAGTTATTGTTAGTTACAGTTTTTTTCACACTGCTTAAGCTTTGATCAGTTTTCCCCCTTGAAAAGGTTGCAATGTAAAGTTGACAAAACATAAGAAAATCCATGTGTATCTCATCCTCTCTTACAAATTGTGCCTATCCCCAATTATAACAACCAGCCTGGATTTTGATCCAGGGAGCAATCAACACCTTATAATATTGATCCTTTCACTTCCGATCACTTGTGTGGTTAGGGCCCCATCATGCTTGGTTCTGTACAAACTCATATAAGGGGCAGTCCTTGCTCCAAAGATGTGACAATCTACACAGAAAAAATAAACCATGTATGGGAGAAATGAAGTAAAGTGATCTCCCTTTTGATCAGAATCATGCTTTACTAATTGCATATGTAACCCTCCTGCCAGGCAGAGCTGGTAGCAGCCAAGAGACCAGTTCTGTATATAGGGGTTTCTATCAATGGCTATGTCTGCACTGGGGAGCTATTTTAAGTTGACTTAACAAGATCAACTTTAAGTCGACTTAAAGTCAAGGTTGTTAAGTCGACTTAGGGGTATGTCAACACTAGTAGACGTACCCCCCCGGCCAGGCTCAGACCCTGACCCTGCCTCACCCTGCGGTGTGATCTGGCTCCGGGGCCAGATCCGGTTCCTGCTGCTTGTAGTAACCCTTGGGGAGGAAGGGGTTAACACTCTGGTCAGTGAGTCCCAGGACAGCCAATAAGAATAAAGTACAGGTATTTGAATTGGAACAGCAGCCTTGCCTGTTCCTGTTTGGATACAGCAGAGCTGTAGGGAGAATCAGGAGAGGGAGAATCAGGAGAAGGCCAGAGGGGCCTGAGGAAGGATCTGGCGACATCCTTACCAAAGATAAGCTCAAGTTTGTTACTGACCAGGTGTGAGTATAACAGGGAATGTTTACTTAGATGCAGTCAGGGTATTTCTTGGTTTTTGGTTTGTTTTTGGACTTCTCTGTGCTGAGCACATGTACCCCCACCCTGTAACTACCTTAGTTAAATCCCAGAGAAGCAACTCTCTGTGTTTCTTATCTGTTCTTTTTAATTAAGGATTTCACCTTTTAAGTAAGCTCTGGTTCTGTGTCCTGAAAAGCAAGAAGTTTGCGTGCATGTAAAAAAAAACCAAAAACAAAAACAAAAAAAAAAAACAACCAAGACAAGGCATTGTGTGGCACTTTAAGACTAACAGATTTATTTTTTGCATTAGCTTTCGTGGGAGAAAATCCCACTTCGTCAGATGCTTCAAAGATGGGTGAACTTACAGAATGGAATGAAAATAAATGCAAGGGAGTGTAAAACATAGGATCAGGTCATACGGTAACAGCAAATCAGAGCAGTTGTTAGGTTTAAACCATGGAAAGCCTGAAGTCAAATTACCTTTTGTAATGGGAAAAGAACCCATAGTCTTGCTTCAGTCCTGCTTTCACAGAATTTAGCTTGCATGTTAATTTGAGTTCAGCTGTTTCTCTTTGAAGTCTTGATGTCCCAGCCACATCTCTGATGACAGTCATTAACAAATCATTTATCGAGTGATTAGAAAGATGGAGGTACTCAGCAACTGGTTTCTTTGTTTTGTGATTTCTGATATCAGCTCTGTGCTCATTTATTCTTTTGAGCAGCGATTGTCCTGTTTGTCCAATGTATAAGGTGTTGGGGCATTTCTTGCACATGATGGCATAGACCACATTAGTAGATGAGCAGGTAAATCAGCCTTTGATGGAGTAGCAGGCTTGATTAGGACCTATGATGGTATCTATTGTGCAGATATGTGGGCAGACTTGGCAGTGTGGTTTGTTGTAGGGGTGTGTGCCTGCTTCAATGTTTCTGTTGTTAGCCCTTTGGAAATTGTGTGCATGTGCCTCAGACTGCACAGCCAGCTACTAAAAGGGATTCTGTTCCAGTTCCAGCTGATATCCCAGCTGGGGTTCAATCACTCTCCTGAGGCTAGGAATAAAAGTGATTATGAGTACCTCACAGGAAGGAATTCCCAAGTGCGCTTTCCTGGGTTTCAAGAGGTTTTTGCATTTGGGTGGTGGCAGTGATACTACTCCAAGGCCAGGAACTGGCAGCCTTGGAGTGTTTTAAGACCAGGCTTTTAAGGCCTGTTGCAGAACCTACCTTCTGCACTCAGAGTGCCAGAGTGGGGAAACAGCCTTGACACCGCTGCTGACAAGTGGCAAGCAGTTGGGAGCCAGTCCCAACTACCTGCGGCAAGCACTGCAGAGCCTGATCTGGCCCCAAGCTGCTTCCTGCAGGCAGCAGGAGGCTGGGAGCTGGCTCATGCCACAAGTGGCAGGCCCAAAGCTTCTTGCAGCAGGCGTCAGATGGCTCGGAGCCAGTTCTTGCCACCTGCGGAAAGGGGCTGGGACTCTAACCAAATGCTGCCACTGGTGGCAGCAAGAGGCTCAGGTCCAGATCAGGCTCCAAGCTGCTTGCAGCAAGCAACTTGGGGCCAGGACTGGATCTGGCTCCACACCACTTGCCACCAGTGGCAGGAGCTGGCTCCCAGCCCCCGCCACCTGCGGCAAGGGTCTGGGAGCTGGCTCAGGCTTCCAGCCCCTCGTCACTGGCGTCAGGAGCCCGATCAGATTCTGCTACCAGAGAGACAGCCCAGAGGGCAGGCCCAGGGCTTCCTGCCCTGTAAAGTTGACTTAAAAGCTTAAGTAGACTTGCTGGGAAGGTGCCCACCTTCTGCTGGAACTGATCACACATAATACCTCCTGTCTGCTGGCTCCTGCAGGCATTGACAGCTTGTGGCTCTCACCGGCTGCAGCCACGAATAACTATTGGCGTATCTCTGCTGGTTGTAAGTCAAGGTTTCCCAGTTGCCCTAGTGTATTCAGCTATCACAGAATTTCAGCTCATAGACTCATGGGCTATTCCCTAGTCTATACTTGGGGCTTTTTCAGCTGCAGTGACCGCTGTTTATGCAAAGAACCTAAAATTCTTGCATAAATGGTGGTGATTTTCTAAGCCGTGATTACACAGTAGGGACAAGGCGACCACAAATCGCTTGCGGTCGGCTTTCCCCTATGCCCCCTGACATCCAGGATTTCCAGGTTCAGCTTCCAGGAGCAGCATGGAGAGTTCATACTTGCTGCAGTCTGCTCCCAGAAGGGCGAACTGATGGTGACAAATTTGTTGCTGTCAGCATAGACATACCCTGTGTCTACCCCAGCAAATTAGTTCAAATTAAGGACCCTTAATTTGAACTAATTTGAGCCCTGTCTACATGAGGTTTTGCCTAGTTTGAACTAAAAACTGCTTAGTTCAAACTTATTTCAAAATTTAGTTCAAATTTAGTTTGAACTAGCCACGCTTTTTAGTTCAAACAAAGAAGTTACAACTAAAAAAAATGCAGTTACTTTGAACTAACTTTGAACTACTTACTTTGGACTAAGCAAGTCTAAAATAAGCTTTTAGGTGTAGATGTAACCTCAGACTCTATGGTCAGAAGGGACTGGTATGAACATCTAGTGTGAACTCCTGTGCAATGCAGGCCACAAAACCTCATCCATCCACTCTACCAATAAGCCTCTAATCTATGCCTGGGTTATTAAAGTCCTTAGGTCATGATTTAAAGACTTTTAAGACACAGAGAACTTTCATGGGAGACCTTTCTGCTGAAACAGAAACAGTGTCCTTGCTTCAAAACAGAAGACTCCAAAAGGAATAATAACTTTTAAATATGGGAAGAAAGGGTAAATCCATGCTTGAGGCCAGCCCTTTATCATGACTAGTGCAACCTCAGTAGGGAAGGCCCTCCCTGCTGCTCTTACAATGCTGGCCCAGCTGTCCACCACTCTTTTGAGGTTTCTTTAGGTGAAAGTGAATTTTTTATCTGGCCAGGCTAACCACAGTTCGTACAATCAAAGGACAACATTTCATTGCGCCTGCTGTTAACACAAAAGGTATTTGTAACCCCAAACCAGCCCTACTAACCATTTCCCATCATGCCCAGCACCTGTGTGGGTTCATCCATATACAGTGAAATCATGGTAAATACTCGTACAAATACAAAATCCATGGAAATAAGGTGCCCCCCCCACCCCCAGCTGACCGGGCAGGGAGAATGCTCTCAGGTGCTCAGACCTTTCTCAGGCATAGATGCGAAAATGAGGGTCAGGGAGTTTACATGATTTCCCCAAGGTCTCACAGGGACTCTGAGGCAGATCCGTGACTTCGGCTTTTCTGCTCCCATTGTTTCCATGTCCTTCCAACCCATGTTCACCTCATTTGTTACACCCACTTCCTGCATACTGTCTCATATGTAGACTGTGTGTGCTCTGGGGCAGGTTCTACCATCTTTTCTTGTCATCACATTGCCTAGCAATGCTGATTCTTGATTGGTGTTCCTAGGTGCCTTTATAACAGAAATATAAATAATAACTGGAAACTGATTTCCTGAGTCCTTGCCTGGTGTCTTACTTGCAAAACCATGAAGTTATTTTCAAAGCATGTCTATAATTGTAGCTTTTACACAAGTTGAATTAAAAATTTTATGATAAGCTGTAGGAATTGTCTTGGTACCAGTGAGTAACTTCACTTTCCAGCTTATTTCCTACCCCAAAGCGATTGAGCACTACAGAATAGATACTCTGCATGAACTTTCCTCAGACTCCAGAGAAACATTCTGCATTCAACCTAATGTATGTTTCATGTCTGTGACTTCGAATCTTGTCACAATAATCTGTGCTTTGTCAGGATGTATTTGGTTCCACAAGATAAGACTTTAAAACCCTAGTTACTGAAAAGCCCCACAGGCTTCTGCAACTTGGGGCCAAAAAACAAAAGTTACAGTCTCGTAACTTACAACAGCAGATGGAGTGAGGACATTTGTCCAGGTTTAAAGCCAATTTTAGGCTAATAGGCCATCATGCAAAGCCAAATGGCCCAGATAAAAGTATGTTGCTATAGAAGTGGGTAGGAAGGATACATGTGTGTGTGTTGAGGGATGCCTGGCAGGAGACATTGGTGGGAAAATGTGCATCTCTTCAGTGAATTTCATCATGCTGAAATAGTCTGTACAAATTTGTTTATGAAGCCATTGTCAGATGTTTCAAATTTACATCATCTTTGAATTGTTACAAAAGAAATACAATATAAAACAAGTCATCCTCAGGGTGCAGATCATAGAACATGTGACTCCTGTCTTTTTCATATATGGCAGAAAACGTTTTTCTCAGGGGGTTGTTTTGGTTTTTTTAAATGAAAATTATCCACGGTATTTTCCCCCCTCCATGCACAGTCAGCCAATAGCAATCTTTTAAGAAATATTCCTCACACTACATTTTCAAATAATAAATGTCATGCACAGGGCCAGAATTGCTCCTGCTCAAAGATATGCTAAATATGAAGGACATTTAGTTTCAGTCTCCTGACTTTCAAGCTGACCCTGCCTAGGGTCTATGTTAATTTATGATTGCTGGCTAATAAACCCTTATGGGGAATCTGCAGACTGCGGTTGTGATTAGCCTGTCTTTTTCCTTCATACACATTCTGGGGTGGGAGGCAGTTGCTATCCCAGCTGATAGGCTTTTATCTTGATGGGAGAAATTCTCAGTTGGGCAACTGTGGCAAAATTCCAACTTATTTGCGTCACTCAGTCTGTTGCAAAGGGCCTGGGCAGAGAATCTGACTCATGATATGCTGTCTTGCAGCCAGGGACATATAGTCAATACAAATCTGTGGTAGTTGTTATGAAAAGGGCACAGTACCCAGAATCACAGAAGATTAGGGTTGGAAGGGACTTCAGGAGATTGTCAAGTCCAACTCCATGTGCAAAGCAGGACCAACCCCAATTAAATCATCCCAGCTAGGGCTTTGTGAAGGCTCATCTTAAAAAAAAAAAAACAAAAACAAAACCTCAAGGATAGAGATTCCACCATTTCCTTAGGTAATCCATGTGAGTGCTTCTCACCCTCCTGGTGGAAAAGGTTTCCCCTAATATCCAATTTAGACCTACCCCACTGCAACCTGAGACCATTGCTCCTTGTTCTGTCATCTGCCACCACTTAGAACAGCCCAGTTCCATTCTCCCTGGGACCGCCTTTCAGGTAGTTAAAGGCTATTATCAAATCTTCCCTCACTCTTCTGTTTTGCAGGCTAAACAAGCCCAGGTCCTTCAGCCTTTCTTCACAAGTCAAATACTCGAGCCCCTGGATCATTTTTTTGTTGCTCTCTGTTGGTCTCTCTTTCTCTCCATTTTGTCCAATTTTGAACCACATAGTTTTGAACTCCCACCAGTTTTAGCCAGGGTCATTCCATTAACTTCAAGATGTGCTTCTGGTTTACTCTGATGGGAGTATTAGGCCCACCATTCCTGTGGGCAGTTGTATATTAAGGTGATCACCACTGTACCTAGCCACAAGTTTTCTAGTAAAAGAGTACAATATATATTAAACTTGGCCATTACTGACTTCAGAATAGTTACATTTTTATTACTGTGATGAAAGAGTGCTGATGGCTTAAATTTATTCCACCTAATCATGTCACTGTTGCAAAGTGATGTGAAAATTCACGTAACTCCAGTCAGTGAAGTACTTCCCGAGCCACTTGGAGTGTGTATCTTTTTATAACCCCAGACCCCTCCTACTTATGTGTTGATTGAATAAGAGAAACGCCAGTTGGCTGATGCTGGAACATCATTTCTTTAAAGGTTGGACTTTTAAAGTACTCTTTTACTGTTGCTTCATGGATGGTATCTATCTGGCGAAGTGGAATTTTCTCCCACAAAAGCTCAGGTGATAAATAAATTTGTTAGTCTTTAAAAGTGCCACCAAATTCCTTGTTTGTTTTGCTGAACTAGAATAACACAGCTACCCCTTTGGAATCTGGTAGTTTAGAGAACATCAACATGCAATAAGTAGTTTAAGACCCACATAACTTTGAAACACCCTTAATATTTCTCTGAAGGTCAGGACACATTCCATGTAGGTCAGCATGTCAGTCACAATTATTCCAGAGTGAATTTACTGCTCAGGAAAAGTGCCAGAATGGCAGTCCTGAAAGCCGATGTCTGTTTGTCTACCAGACAGTTGAAGCAGCAGTGAAAGCTTTCCTATGCTGTTCTACCAACATGTCTTACTTATGATTTGGAGCAGAAGGATCACATCTAAGGCCTAGCAGGCAGTGTGATGCAACTCCGTGTCTAGTCAGTAACTTGACCCAGCATTGATGCTTCCAGAAAGGGTATCATTTGTTAACATTTGCATTGGTGGCTTTTGTTATATAGCCTGCTAGCAATGGGTCTGAAACCAGCAAACTCATCCCAATTGTTAACCTAACTTTCAGGCCTGACCTACACTAAAAAATTAAGGTGGCATTACTAGGTTGCTCAAAGGTATGAAAAATCCACACACATGAGTGGCATAGCTAAAACAACCAAAGTTCCCATATAGACAGCACTTATGTAGGTGGATTACTTGGAGGTGGTGAATACCTCTCCTTGGTATATGTCAGGCACGGCCAAACTGCGGCTCGGGAGCCGCGTGTGGCTCTTGAATGAAAAAGTGTGGCTCGCAGAAAAACATCAGCAAATCAATTTAGTATGTAAAAGTATATGGCTGTATGCCTCAGTGTGGCTCTTGAAGGTTTAATAACCAACTTGTGTGGCTCTTGAGTTCCATGAGTTTGGCAACCCCTGGTATAGGTCATGTCTCTGTTAAAGCACCGCAGTAGTGCAGCTCTGGCACTGTAGCATTGTAAATACAGACAAGTCCTTAGTAGCTACCAGAGTTGCTGAGGGTCTGTCAGGTGATCTAGAGGAGAAGAGCTCTGTATCGTATTACCAATCCCCTATCCAGTCACTATCAAAAATTTATGTCTGATTCATTAAGTTTTATATTTAATCAACAGGATTTTTATGAAAATATGTTCTCCTTTATAGTTCAGAGAGCTGGAAAAGAAAAGACAAGACCAATATAAACTGAACACAAAAACCTAAAGATATATTATAGTTCTGCTTAATTCTCATTCTCCTAGAAAATTGGACACACATGGCATTAGCTTCAGCAGAATACTGGAAATGTCCAGGACTTTTTATGCATCCTCATGATGATGGGGAGCATGGAAGAAAGCAAATCTTGGCTTTTTGCCACAAAATGATGTACATTCCTTTTCAGATGTTGACTTGTATAATAAGCGAGGCATGAAACAAAAGCATGATGCCTAGAATAGTGGCAGTGAATATTTTATCTTACTGACAAACAAGCAATAAGAGGCTGCATCCTTAAAGCATATGCTGTGTCGACAGTGCACCCTTCCTATGACAGCAATGGTATTTGCAATGCTAGCTGCGCTGAAGTACAGGCGATAAGACATCAGTTTCAAGTGGCTATGAGATGCCCACTTTCCTCTTCACAGATTCTTAATTCCTTCTGTACTAGAGAAGTTTCTATTAGCATCCTTTCTCTCTACATGCTGTCTAGGATGGAGCTGTAGTGTCATGCAATGCATATCACTTAGTTGTGCTGTATTAAAATTTGTTACTCTACTGTGGCTCAGTCTGAGCCAGCTCGCCAGCCGGAGGGATGCTGTGGGGCATCCTACAAAGCAGTTGAACAATCTGCATTCAGGTAATCATTAAGGTAAGACATGAAGAGAATGGCATATAAATCCCTTCCCTGTGAAGAATTTTTGATAAAATAAAATACTCTTTGGGTTTGATCCTTGAACAGTTTTGTCATGCAGATTGGGAAGCATGTGACAAATAGAATATGAATCACTTTTCTTTCTCTAGATGTCATAGAACAAAAGTACTTTCTGGTGAAAGTACGGGTTCTGTATGTTTCTAGCAATTTACCCATGCTTTATTTGACCTAAGATGAAACTAACATCAACTCCAGTACAGAGCATTTATCTATATTCTATTTAGTTTCTTCATATATTTTTGTGTAGGTCTAAACACTGCAGTGCAATATGAGTTGAGTGTATAACTCCATTAGACGCCTTTGAAAAAATCCTACTCTATGTATGTTAGAACCTGTGTAGTGGTAAATCCAGTTTCTTTCATTCTAACTGTGGAAAGCATAGAAGGCTCCTATGAGTTAAACCTATTTGAAGGCTACATCTGACTTCAGTGCCTGGGAATTTTTCTTTGTTTCTGTTTCTGAGTTCTGATTTAGGATGAAGGCAATGCCTCTGTTGTTAGTAAGGGTTAATATGTCTTGGCACCTCATGTTCCTTTTGTCCCTACCACTTGTAATATTGCATGTGGAATGTGAACCATATTAGAGAAGGAGGCATGATGTAATTGACCATAATTGAAGAAATCAGTAATAGTTATGCACGCCCTCAGCCAACAAGCATTCATCATTTCCTGCTGGAGGGCTTTTTGGCTTAATCTGTCTAAGGATTGATTGTGGCCAAAGGAAAGAAGAGCTACTGTGAACTTATAATAATAGATAGCTCTTTGTATTGTACATTTCAGCATGAGGTGTCAAAACACTTTATGAAGGAGGTCAGTGTCATTCTATTTTACAAATGGAGAAACTGAGGTGCAGAAATTTGCCCAGGGTCACCCAGTAGGCCAGGAGCAGAGTAGGAATAGATCTTGGATTTCTTCTGTCCCAGTCTGGTGCTTTAACCACTAGAACCCCATACATTCTGTTCTTTTTCTGGGGAGGATGAATAGGAATCCAGATGACATGGAAAGTGAATTGGAACATGTTACCTTCACTCCAATTGTTGAATTCACGCTTAATCCTCACCATCTTTCTATCAATGCTCATTCCATAGATTTTTTTTCAGCCTTCATTCCATAGCTTTTTCTCGCTCTCTACCTAGTATTAGATCCCCATTTCTTTCAAATAAGTTTGCTCTGCACCGTCAGTCCACCCTCAGTCCAGATTACCTATGTGGGGACTCAGATTTGTTAGTCTTTAAGTGCTATAAGACTCCTTGCTTGTTTTGAAGAATTAGACTAACACGGTTGCCCCTTTGGAACTTGGCACCAAACCCATTTGTTTTCTGTACTTATTTCCAAAGGTCTTCATACAGCCCAGGAGGCTTTGTGTGTTCCCCTGCATAATTCCAGAGTAATGTTTTCTGAGACCTGTTAGCATGGGTTTGGGAGGACAGTGGGTGGAAGACAAAGAGGGTCAGAGCTCTGCAGACAGCGGGAGTCAGAGCAGAATAACTGGCAGCAGGTGCTGAATACACGGTTTGAAGAGATCTGAGGACAGTGGCACTAAAAACAATGGTTCTTTTTAGGGGGTGAAGGAGAGGTCTAAATTTAAACCTGGAACTGCAAATGATGCCCCTGATACATTCAGAACAGCAGCAGATTAATCTTGCCTGCACTGGTCCATCACAAAAAAAAGCCTTTCCAAATAGAGACTTCCACTTCATGGCAAGAAGTTAGAAAATTGGCCCCCCCCCCCCCCCCCCCCGGTCTGGTAGGTTGCTTAGGGAATTGGGGTGAAATCTGGAGTCAATGGCAAAATGCTTCTTGACTACCACAGAGACTGGCTTCCCCCTTGTATTTAGACAAAAATTGCCAGTCAAGAAGCACAATTGTCACTCGCTTCTCTGGTTCCTCATTTTACTTGATCAGCTGTTTCTGCAACTAGCCAGAACTAACACATGGTCCCCAGTGCACCAATCCAGCTTGATTTTGTTAAGTAAATTTCAGCAGGACTCCTCACAGCATAAAAGCTATTGCTCAACTATACAGCAATATCTGGTCCCAAGTTAGTGCAGCAAGAGGATCATCTTTTTACAAGCTACTTCCAGACCTACTTCTTAAATTTCAATCTCCAGCTGAAATGAAACTGAGTCTCCTTTGGAACTTTGGCAGGTCAGGACATGCCATCCCTGGGCTCTCAAACAAAGGTGCGATAACCACATCTCTCCCTGTAGCTCTTGAATTTCCATACACCAGAGCATTGTTAATTTTGTTATCCCAGTTTATAAGAACCAAAATGCAAGCCTCAAAGATTTTCACACAGAATGATAACCACACAAGATGCACACCATATGCAAACTGTGCAAACCACATTAACTGAAAAGTATTTGAGCCATATCAGCAGATGAGCACTGACCATGAAGGAGGTTTGCAATCTCATTGTGCGTAATTCCTTAGTAGATGAGTCCCCTGGATTTGTCAGAGTAAAGAAAAGGTCTTTCAACCAAGCCTCATCTGATAACCTGTTAGACGTCCATGCCAATGGTTATTTGCATTTTTAACATGCCAGCACACAAACTCCTGCCCCCTCTCCTCCCCATGGACAGACAGGAGAATTATTCATCCCTCTAGAAAGGAGCAGCTCATGGTGATGATGGTGCATTATTCACATTCCCTTTTGGTCATCTGTTGGAGCTGCATTAGCAGACTTCAGGAACATGGGCCCAGATTTCTATTTGATTGCTGTGAGAAATGTTTCTTGGTCCCAAGGTAGGGGGTGAAAGTAGAGAGAGTCATGCTAAAATGCAAACAAAATTTTAAAAGCTTTAGAGAAAATAGATTGTGGGATTTTTTTTTCCTTTACTGGAGCCCTAATTGTCATTTTTAAAATTTCTTTTGCAGACTGGCCATTTGTGTCTCCGCCTTAGAGTCTATTTCTCTGAGTAGACTGGATACCTCCATGAAAGTAACAAATGTATCAGGAAATGGCATTGCTCTCTGGGAATACAGATCCCAAATTTACCTCTTACTCCTACAACAACTTGGAAAACCTGTGCGAAGTGCAGAGCAAGAAAGGATTTTTCTACAAAAAAGCTAGGCTTCTCCACCCTGGGGAGGACTTGTGCTGCTTGGCTCATCTAGAGGATCGAACCAGATATGTGATCATCAATGTGGGTGGCATTAAATACAAGATTCCATGGACCACACTGGAGAACTGCCCTTTGACCAGGCTTGGAAAACTAAAATCTTGTAACAATTATGATGAGATTATGGACATCTGTGATGATTATGATGTCAGCTGCAATGAGTTTTTTTTTGACCGTAACCCTTGTGCCTTCAGGACCATCATGACTTTCCTGACAGCTGGGAAGCTGAGGCTTCTGAGGGAGATGTGTGCCCTCTCTTTCCAAGAGGAGCTAGTGTACTGGGGGATAGAAGAGGAACACCTGGAGTGGTGCTGTAAGAAGAGACTGCGACAGAAGGAGGAGGAGGCTGCAGAGGCCAGGCTGTATGAGGGGGAAATGATGGTTAATGAAGTACCGCAGTGTGCCTTCCAGGACAATAGCCGTTTGGGTTTGTTCATGAGAAAACTCAGGGATATGGTGGAGAATCCTCACTCAGGGATCCCAGGAAAAATCTTTGCTTGTATATCCGTCTCCTTTGTGGCCATTACTGCAGTCAGTCTCTGTATCAGTACCATGCCAGACCTCAGAGAAGAAGAAGATCGGGTGAGTGCAGCCTTCAATGGCAACTGTTACACTATATTTTATTAATGGCAAAACACACACAGTACGCTATTTTGTCTTACTTCAGCTGAGAAGGTCAAGGACGAAGTCATTCAGCTCCTGTCTGCAGTATCTGTGAAGAGAGAGAGCAGTCTAGTGCATTAAACAGAGACCATTATTTGATTGCTAGTGTAGCTAAGACAATCAAAATTCACTGCTGGATCAGTGGAGCTGTGCCAGTATATACCCACAGAGGACTTTTTTCAAGAATATTTGCATAAGCCCCCTCCCCCCAAGCCAGGTGACAGAACAACAATTATTTCTTATTTCATCATTATACAAATGAGCCCTACTTCAGGTTCACCATTTTGATATTGGATTACTAGTTGTGACTGTCTTTAGATTACCAACTCCACTTTTTCCTTTAAAAGTATGTTACATATTATATGTTATTAACAGCTCTCTGTAAGGAGTTTATCTGAAAAAAAATGTTCTCCTGGGGAAGATGGGGAGCTGAGGTAGTCCTTGGACAAAAGAAACAGAACGTACACACAACCTAATTTTCAAATATGCTGGGCACTGATAATACTAATTGTAATCAGTGGGAGCTGCAGGTGCTTCACGCCTTTGAAAATCAATCACTTTATTTATTCTTCATTCTGAATGCAGTTCCTTAGCATCCAATCTCTTACTCATGCGGGTAGTCCAGACTGCTGGAATTAGTCCCATTGACATAAGGGAGAGTTTTACTTGAACATTTAATGTTTACATGGAAATGTATGAAAACAAAAGATTGACGGTGATGAAGGAGCATTACAGGGATTGGAGTGGTGGCAGGCTGGTGAAGAAAGCTTCAGAAAAGTTCTCAGGTCTCTAAGGCCCTGGGGTAGAATAGGAGTACAGTGTCATTGGATGGATATTTTATTCATAGCCAAACAATCCACTTAATGCTTGTGCTTATTTTCCAGCCCAGTGGCCATATAACACAAACATGACCAGTGACCCGTTTCAACAGTATTTCATCCAGTCAGACACTGCAGGCATAAATGTAATTCTGTATGAAGCTCTCCTTATGGTAAAAATCTTCAGAAACAGTATATTCTCCTGATTCCCCATCCTACAGACAGACTGCTGAGGCTCCCAGTTCCCCAGAAACTCCAATGAGTTCTGTGCTATGTTTTTATGTGCACTTTCCATACAATTAAAATCACTCTGCTGGTATGGTGAGCACAGGACATTATAAGGTAGGTTCATCATATGTGCTTATAGTATGGTAGTAAAAACACATTGTTCTGATAATTAAAGAAAATAAATCATAGTTTCAAAACTCATGGTGGTAAGAAAACCAAACTTCCTTCCTTCATCTTAGATAGGCACGTGAAACTGAAAAACCTCTGATTTCACACTGATTTAGGCCTCTCAAAGTGGCATATAAACATGCCTTATTGTAGCTGCTGTACATCTGGCTATACACACTTGGGTGTAAATCTGAAAGGTCAAAGTGGCTGAGAACTTAACAATTGGATACTAACGGACTATAATAAAAGGAAATGATTTAAACATAATCTAAGCCTTTTACAATGTTACTTCACGAAGTGTGTGTTACTTTAAAAAATTCTGAAGAACTGATCTGTAAAAGAACTGATGCTTTTGGAAGAATATATATCTTCAACTCTTTCAGGTTTGATATTTCCATTGCATAGACATCACTGATAACTCCCCTTAAATTAATTAAATTATATCACATACATCTATATTCTCTACAGCAATATAAACCTCACAACTTAATGCAGAGGCATTTATATATTGGCTTTTCAGTTGGGTTTGTTTGTTTTTTTGTTCTTTAAGGAGATTAGTTTGCATTTCTGAAAAGATAGGTGCTAAAATAAGCAAAATGTAAAGAACACCTAAAAAAAAAATCTTTTGAGTTACCAGATTTTCATTTCTTCCCACTCCAGCACTAGGATTAAAGATGTCTGGGGACCACTTTCTCTCTCTCTCTCTGCATAGAATTCTCTTTTCATTTTGTTTTAAGCCGGGGGAATTCCAGTGCAGTCACTTGACTTACATCTGCATAACAATGTCAGAGGAAAATCAGATATATGCTTTCTTCTTCTCTCCACTTTTGTTATCATGTGGAGTTCTTGTAATTAGAAAAATTCTGATAGAAAGTTACAGATCAGTAGCCTTAAATTGAAGACCTTGTTTTAACAGAGAGACTCATAAATAATGTATGTAATCAGACTCCAGGATTGTTAATCTGGGTCATTCTGAAGCCTAAAATTTCTGTACAGTCAGTGTGAAACTATGGAAACAGCTACAAGCACGGTTGAGAGCACTTTTTGTTAAAAGTATCACCAGGCATAGTCATTGTTGGAATTCACTTTCTATTACTGTCTAGTTTTTAAGTTTTCAGTCATTTTGACTTTTCAGATTTATACCAGTGTAGCTGTAATACACCTTGGTATACACACAATAAGGCATGCATCTATGTCTTACCAAGGGTATGTCTACACTGCAGACTGAAGTAGATTTTAATTTAACTCTACTGTTACCACTGAGCTTCAAAAGTTAGAAGAGGGTGATCACACAACGCTCACTGCAAAGGGGGATTGCATCCACATGAGCTGCATTTGCCTTGACAATCAAAGCAGTGCATTTCTAGCTAACCCACAGTGTAACTAGCTAACCCACAGTGTAACTAGCCACAGGGACTTTTGGGAAGGTTGTCATCTGCTCATGATGCAAAATCCTCCCTTTCCTACCCTTCATGTCCCAAATAAACAGATGAACACTTTTTTTGTGTCATCTTCCCAAATCCTTCAGGGTATGTCTACACTTAGAGCTGAATTCAAATTGATTGCCATCAATTCGAATTCTATTAAGTGCATGGACACACTGGCTTTCCTCAGTTCGAATTGAGAAACTCCTTAGTTCGAACTAATGAAAGCTGACTTTGAATTGGTCAAACCTCGTTTGACTTTGAAGTCAAGGTCAATTCGAACTGAGGAATTCAAATTAACCCAGTGTGGCCATGTCAATTTGAATTTACTGTTAGTTTGAATTAGCCACAGCTTGATTTCTCCTTATACAATAGCACCCCCTACCAAATTCAAACTAGCAAGTCCTGTTCATGGACATGCCAATTTGAATTGGATTTTCTAGTGTGATCATGTCAATTCGAATTGACTGGATTCGAATTAATGATTATTATTGTGAATTGACTAACTCGAATTCAGTAATTCGAACAGAAACTCTGAGTGTAGACATAGCCTCAGTCTCTGTCACATGCATGCCATTGCCAGAGAGGCATGGCATCCACTCTGCACTAGCGTTGTGAGATTTATTCTGCAGTATTTTCAAGGCTGAGACAGGAACCATGGCATTGAAAATTGCCATTGTTTCAAGTTGCCTTACTCTAAGTCCTGGAATGAAACAATTCCCATTTGCTGCAGACCATCATGCGCCATCTGCAGTCAGTTGAGCACTCTTTCTTGTCCAGGGAAACAAGCAGTGATTGGTGGGACCACATTGTTACAAAGATATGGATTGAGGAGTGGCTGCAGAACTTTTGCAGGTGAAAGACTACTTTCTTGGAACATTGCACAGAGCTGTCTTCAGCCCTGAAACTCATGAACACCCACTTGAGACCAGCTCTGACAGCTGGGAATCAGTTTAGAGCTCGTTAATCCACCATGGGAGCTGCTGTGATACAAGTATGCCAGGCCGTTAACAGTCTGCTATGTAGGGTAGTAACTTTGGGAAATGTGCAAAACATAGTGAAAGACTTTTCCTCAACCGAGTTCCTTAATGGGTGGGTGGGGGGAGGTGTGTGTGCATAAATGGCACACATTTACTTAGCTTAGCCATTTACCTTATCTTACCATTTTGACAGAGTCTATAAACCAAAAAGGGTCCTTCTCAATGGTACTGCAGGCCATTGTGGATCACAGAGGATGCTTCAGACATTAGCGTTGGATGTTCTTGAAAGGTGCATGATGTGCACACCTTTAGGAACGCTGGTGCGTTCAACAAGATGCACTTTCTTCCCTGGCCAAAAAAATAAGTACTGGTGTCATTGAAATGCCAGTAGTAATCCTGGTAGACCCAGCCTACCCCTTGCTAATGAAGCCGCACATCAGATACCTGGACAGTGAGGAGTGGTTCAATAACAGGTTTAGCAAGTACAGAATAGTTG
The DNA here is from genome assembly GCA_007922195.1 of Podocnemis expansa. Classification (NCBI taxonomy): domain Eukaryota; kingdom Metazoa; phylum Chordata; order Testudines; family Podocnemididae; genus Podocnemis; species Podocnemis expansa. Next base: position 40,625,182 of record ML682005.1, read on the forward strand.
TGGAAAGTGCACTTAGATGTTTAAAGGTGCACTGGCACCGTTTGCTCACAAAGTTAGATCTCAGTGAAAGAACCATCCTAATAGTTATCTCTCCTGCTGTGTGCTCCATAGTGTTTGTGAGACCGAGGAAGAGAAGTTTCCGTTGGCTCATGGAATCAAATAGTTTGGTTGCAAGTGCTGAGCAGCCAGATGCCAGTGCAACGCTTAGAGCTAACTGTGGAGTGCTGTGCCTCAGGGAAGCATGGAAAAAACATTTTTGCAATAAGACACATCTAAAGCGTGTTTGTGCTGTGCCTTTCATTCCCACCCCCTACCATCCTCCACCCTTGCAGTAGAGTGCCATCCTCCCTTTACTAATCTCCTTGCTCTCAGTAAATAAAAAGAAATGAATTTTAAAGAGGCATTTTTTATTGGTGATCCTTAGCAGTGGAGGGAAAGGAAGACAATTTAACATTTCACATGCATTGTCAGGGGGCTGAGGGGGATAAAGAACCAAGTATGCAAAAGGCAAAAGAACCACACGTTCCAAGTCCCTATAGAAGCCCGCACCTCTTTCTGCTTCCCTCAAGTAGTGATGAGTAGAGCACATACTGCCCCCTGCTCAACCTCCTCTGAGACTGCAAGAAAATAGTGTATTAGCTGGGAGTTTTTCAGGGGCTGCAGAGGGAGTCTCTCCTGTCGCTGAGCTTCTTGAACTCAATTAGACACTTCAACATGTTTGGCAGATCACTCATTATACCCAGCATCTCTTCTACATTGTACACTAACCTTCGTGAGCTGCCTTCCTGTGGTCCATCTCCACATAGTTGTCTGATAACGAATCTTAGCTCTGTGTCAGCAGCCATGGAGGTGTTCATTATCACATTGAACATGTCATCGCAAGTTTTGGGGGCATTTTCTAATTTGTGGCAGGCTCTCAGGAGGAATAGTTGAGGCCACACTGTCCACTGAAAGGCAAGCAAAGCACAAGGAGTATGTCTACGCTGGAGCTTAGGTCGACTTAACTGTCCTTAAGTTGACCCAAGGAACACTCTGGCCACATTTGGATTTTATTAAGTTGACTTAAGGGCGTCCTTATGTCGACTAAATAACTTCATCTGTTAAGGTCACCTGAACAGTTAAGTCGACTTTATTAAGTCATAAGCCAGTATGGGGTGTAAGTCAATTTTATCAAGTCAACTTAAGCTGGTGTAAGCAGCGAGAGTCCCATAGCAACTTATAGGCTAACAGATTTCTTTGCGCATAAGCTTTCGTGGGCTTCAACCAACTTTGTCAGATGCATGAAGTGGGCTGAAGCCCATGAAAGCTTATGATTTAAGAAATCTGTTAGTCTATAAGGTGCCACAGGACTCTCACTGCTTTTGCTATACACAGACTAACTTACGCTAGTGTGTACCAGTGCAGATGTGGGCAGTTAGGACTCTGTCAGTCAACTTAACAGGAGTGTGGATGCAATAAGTTGACTTAGCAAAGTTGACTTAAAGTCGACCTTGTAAAGTCGACTTAACAGAGCCTCCAGTTTAGACATACCCAAGGTGCCCTTTCTCTAACATGCCCACAATATCTTCTTGTAGATACCTACAGTCTTTTGCTGGCTTGGAATTGAGTCAGGACAGACTCTTTCCCTCACAGAATATTGAGCTCCAAAAGCTCAGGTCAGCTCCAGGGTGGAGTGCATTTGGGGCTTGCACTCAACATGATCAGTTCTGCTGGCAAGCTCTCTCCATGCTGACCAAAAAGGAAATGGGAATTCAAAATTTCTGGGGGCTTGAACGGCTGTTTCCTGTGTGTGTGGCCACAGAACAGCAAATTCTACAGGGTGGTCACAGCAGAGCATTATGGGGTACCTCCTGGAAGCCAATGATGTCGGTTTACGCAGTGCTGTGCCTACGCTGCTGCTCATTCAAACCATACAATTTAACTTCATTGATGTGCCTCTTGTGGAGGTGGTTTGAATAAGTCGAGTCATCCCATGATTTAGGTCGGCAGCACTAACCTGCTGGTGGAGATGCATACATTATGTGGTCAATGGAGGCTACATTCTTTTGACCTAACTTACCAGTATAGCTGAGGCCTAAGAGTCCTAAATCTTTAAGTCCTGAATATCAGAGGTAACTCAACCAATCCTCATCTTTACTTTACAGTTAGTTTGCATGGAACAGTCTCTTTGTATGATGGCAGCTACAGAAATGGTGGACTATTTGGCTCGACTTGGCATGCCCATCCACTGGCACAGGTTTCCAGTTACTAGTCAAGTTAATAAGAGCTTATACAGGGAGCTTAAATCGTTTAACCTTTTGGATTTAATTTACACACACTGTACCCTCTCCCCTCAGCAGTCACATCTGGGAAAGGAGGTATATTATGATTGTGAACTTTAAACAATATGTGACTGGAAAATTTATTTCACAAAAGGCACCCAACAAAATTAAGTTCAGCCATTCAAGTGATTCCTTTATAATAGGTGCTGCTGTTGAATTATTTATATTTCTAAGCTATATTCTTCTGTAGTTAAAAATGGCTCAGAATTACAACTTCACAACTGTAGAGTATTACAGAAGTCAAATATTTGTTGCACAAATAGTCTCAGATTGTCTCATGAGCATCAGTAGATTAGGCTATTTTTAGATGTAGAGCACCTGTCATTTTTAGGTTAAATCCTTTATTTGTTTTAATGAAAAATAATGTAGAAAGATGAAACAGAAATTACCCTTGACATTTTCTATCCCAAGGGAACACTCCTTTTCAAACTCATTATGAGGCTCTCTATTAATCTGGCTCTCTCTCTTTCTCCCCCCCCCCCCCAATAGACAACTGTTTTACTATATGTTGACTCCCAGCAGCATAAATCCCATCTTCTATGTCACTATTAGACCAGCACTTTCTTTCTGGTACATTAGTATTCTGCTTTCATTAATGGGAGTCTTTATAAAAATTCAATTCATTGTATTTATTTATCAAACAACATGATTAGAAGTTGAGACAGTGAACATGAAACTTGTATATAAAACAAATACTTTTACCCATATTACATACTTCTGTCTGCAGTGTCTCAGGGGTCAGCAACCTAAAAGATAAGAAGAGCCATTTTAAAAAATTCCTTCAATAAACAAGTGTTTTGGGAACCGCATTGGGTATAGCCTCCTGGTTGGGGAGTGGGGGGAGCTGGGCCAGGGCACCTGCTGCAGGATGCCCCAATGGCAGGGGTCACAGATCCCAGAGCCGCAAGGGGGCAGCTGGCTGCATGCGGCTCTGGAGCCACAGGTTGTAGACCACTGGTCTAGGACATAGAGTGGGTTTTTCAACAAAACCTGAAGGAATTAGATTGCATTCAAATCCCTTTGCTTTGTTTGAAAATCTCAGTTGTATGGCACATTCATCACTATAATATGAATACACTAACAGAGATCAGTAATAACAAAATATTCTTTCAACTGAAAGAATTGTTCAGTTTTGATATACTTGTTATCTTCCCTGTTGTCAGCTTGCTTTTTGTATTTCACATCCTTTGGGCAATTCAGTCTTTGCTGAAATCAGAGGAGGGACCAAATGACATACTATGCATCTTCCATCTCTAATTTCTGTGATTCTGTGGTCAATGAAACTGACTGGTGAGAGTCACTTTCACCTTCTAGTTCTAATGATGTGCTTGTTCATTGAGGTTATTGCGTATAGTCCAGAGGAGTATTTTAATTTAACAAATACTGTTGTTTTACAAATTTCATGACAATATTTTTGTTCATATTATGTTTTTGTAAAATATATTAGTCTCCAATTTATGAGCCTGAAACCTATTGACAGTGTCCTTTATGTGAGTAGGTCCAGGCTATTGGACCTCTTTCAGAAGTCTGGTTTGTCTTGCATGCCTCCATGTTACACTTCACTTAAAAACTACTTGCTTAAAAATCAGACATAAAAATACAAAAATGTCACAGCACACTGTTGCTGAACAATTGCTTACTTTCTCATTTTGCCATGTAATTAAAAAAAAATCCATTGAAATATAAATATTGTATTTACCTTTCAGTGTATAGTATACAGAGCAGTATAAACAAGTCATCGTATGAAATTTTAGCTTGTACTGACTTCAGTAGAGGTTTTTATGTAGCCTCTTATAAAACTAGGCAAACAGCTAGATGAGTTGATGTATCTCCTGGCAGACCTCTGCATACATGGACCCCTGCTTGAGAACCCCTGCTTTAAATCACAGTGTTTCTGTTCTTCAGATGTAAACAAAGTTTGTCTCATTATTTCCCTTTGTGCTCCCCTTATCTTATTAGTTTAACCCTGTGTTGTCTATAATCTTCACTTAGGCCAGATCTACACTGGCCATAATTCAGTGGCAGTCAAAGGTTGATACGCAAGCTATGGAAAATAATTTGTATATCTCCCTTTGACTTCCTAACACCTAGTTACCACAACATCTGCACTGCAGTGAGTCATAGAGAAAAGCCCTCCCTTTGACTCAGCGCTATTCTTCTTGAGGGGGGTAGACTTACTGTGTTGACTTCCAGATCAGTTGAGCAGGTCTTCACTGACTGCTCAGTAGAACCAGAAAGATCAAACTGACAGCAGGGAATTTGCTGCTGTCAGTGTAGACTTGGTACCTGAGACTGTAAACTTTCTGGGCCAGAGGCTGTCTGTGTTATGTTTGTCTGTGTACACAACGGAACCTTGGCCTCTGGATATTATATTAATAGAGGCAATAAGTAAGAAGTTATATTTTTGGTTGCTATGCGTGTGCACACAAAACAGACATTTCTGATGTCTCTTCTGACCAGCTCAGTTACTGACTGAGAGAGAGCACAGTTTAGTTGTTTTTTTTTAATTATGTCAAATGAGATCATATCAGGTTGCATCAGAGGCACTGCATAAAACTTCTACAAATTCTAATAATAATTTTATGCCTGTATCCTCTTGATGTGGTCTCTTTTTTCCAGGCATATAGGTAAACTAGGCAGTCACCTAGGGCATCAGGCTTTAAGGGGCACCAAATTAGAAGGAAGTGAATTTATTCTCTATTTGAAAAAATATATTATCTCTTATAAAATGTCACCGAAGTCATAGTTTGCCTAGAGTGCCAAAACCCCCTGGGCCAGCCCCAGCTGTGAAAGTTCTAGTTTGAATAGCACAATCATATCTAAAAGTAGCCATAGAAGTGAGGGCTGTATTCCATGGGTCTCAAACAAAATTCTAAAACTTAGGCTACTTTTAGGCAATAAATCCAAAACTTTAAGATTGTTTCAAACTGTGTGATCAGGTTCCTTTGTCTGAGTCCCACAGAATCTGCACATATCATAATACCAATGGATAGATTTTCATGGCAAGGCTCAGGGAATTGGAATGAGTAGTGGGAATTGTGCTTTTCTGTGGATCATTGCAGTGGTTCAGCCCTTCATGTGTAAGAAATGCCTATAGTACTCTTCTCATTATGTCTATCTTTCTGTTTCCTAGTCATCCCATTCTGTAGTGGGCTGCCTGCTGTGCCTACCACCATTAGCTCCATTGATTGCCAGTGTGGATGTATTCCGCTTCTAAGGAAACAGAGCTGGTGCTGAGTCCCCTCCCTTCTGGCACACAAAACAATGATACAGCAGAAGTGACCTATCTGGTCACTGTTCTGTATTCCAAGGTATGCGTCTCAAGATGGTTGGAAGAAAACAACTTATTCAAATGACACTGCACTAAGGGGGTTTAAAATCTAAAATCATGTACAAAAGCCACTTTGCAATACCCCTCTTCATCATAATTAGAGTCCTTACTTCACACATTGCCTTCAGTGGGACAGACTCCTTTTGCTATTGGCCTATTTGTTGATAGTAAGGGTGTCATCATCTGTCCCTAAATGTCATCATTTGTGTTACAGGAAATAGTGGCAGTTTTCCCACCAATACATTGGTTTGCTTTGAAGTATAAAATTTGTCTTTTATTTGAAGAAAAGAAGAAAAAATATAATCATGACAAGTTCATCATAGAGCTCCAGACGTTACTAACTGAAAATGGAATACAGCAACTGATTTGTTTTTGGCTAGTCCATCTATAAGTGGATTTAGGTAATGAACTGATTAATATCTATGCAGCACTTAGACAAATTATATCAGATATTTCAGCTGCTCTAGATGGTATAATTGGGGTCAAGGAAATGGAAGTGTTTGAAAATGAAGACTTCAGGGTCTGCACTGGAAATCTTTAAATTCAGGACAGGGGAATAGATTAATATAAAAATGGATAAATACATTTTTAAAAAAACAAGTAAAAGAAAAGCATAATCATTGCCACTATTTATTTATTGAAAGCCTAACAAAAGAACAGAGAGTTGAAAAAGGCTAACAAGCCAGTATTTTAAAATGGTACATTAGATAATTTATTCTAGGTAACTATAGGCCAGGTATTTTTGAGACTGATCCCCAGCAAAAATCACGAAAAAGCTGCAGTTAATAAAGAATTAAACGGTAATTAGGGCCAGACACTCATGGTTTTATGAAAAGGAAGTATTGTCAAACAAACTTGATAATTGCTTTTTGATGAGATTCAAAGTTTGGCAGAGAAAGTTAACTGTGATTAAATGGTTCGGTGTATGTCCACAATGAAACTGGAGGTGTAATTTTAAACTGAATCAAACTTACCCACAATAACTCTGATTAATCTAGTGTTCTAAAAATACAAGTGTAGCTGCACAGTGTGAACCACAAGACATGCTGGCCTCCCTGAATCAGTCCCATCTGGAATTTCATGTATGTACTCAATATGTATGTCTCCTTGAGCTGGAATTTACTCCCTCCAGTTCCAGTGTAATGCACATATACTGTCATTTGTGTAAGGTAGTGACTTATTATTAGTTGCAAATGAGGAACTATGATCCACCAGGGACATGTGTAGTGAGTGAGGTGCTTTGGGGATCTGTTCAATGTTATTCAGTATCTTTTTCAATTATCTGGAATAAAATGTAAGCTCAGTGCTAGTGAAGTTTCCAGAGAGCACAAGAACTGTTGAAGTAGTACATAATGATAGGGACAGGTTTATTCTAAAGAATGATCTGGAAACATGGGCCCACTTGAATGGTTTTTGTTTGTTTAACACAACTAAAAGCAAGTTTGTACCTCTAGGAACAAAGAATGTAGATGATGCAGGATGTGGGACAGTATTTTGGAAAGCAGTGACTCAGAAAAAAGATTTAAGGATTATGATGGACATGCAGCTCAACATGAGCTCCCTGTGTCAGGCCGTGACTAAGAGAAGAAATGTGATCCTTAGTTGTATAAGCAGGGAAATATCAAGTGGAAGCAGAGATGTGTTTTATAGGCATTAGTGAGACCGTTCCTAGAATGCTGTGTTCCATTCTAGTGTCCACCCTTTAGAAAGCATGTTAGCTAATTGGAAGGGGTTCAGAAAAGAGATACAATAAGGGAATTAAAACTAATGGTAAAAGGTTCGTTAGCCATATAAATAGGAAGAAAACAAAGAAAGAAGAAGTGGGACTGTTAAAAACTGAGGATGGGGTGGGGGGTCAAGGATAATCTAGGCATGGCGGAATGTCTAATAAGTACTTTGCATCTGTTTTTAATGAGAGTGGAGACAAGCTGGGGTAGAGGTAGGGGCGCTAATGGGAATCAGGTCATGAAAGTGGAAATTACCATAACTGAGGTAGAAGCCAAACTCATGCTGCTGGATGGGACTAAATCGGGGGGCCCAGATAATCTCCATCTGAGGATATTAAAGGAACTGGCTCATGAAATTGCCTGACCATTAGGAAAGATTTTTAATGAATCTGTAAACAGAGGGGTTGTACTGTATGACTGGAGAATCACTAATATAGTTCCTATTTTCAAGAAAGGGAATAAAAATGATCTGGGTAATTACAGGCCTGTTAGTTTGAGCTCAGTAATGTGCAAGGTCTTCAGAAAATTTTGAGGAGAAAGTATTTATGGATATTGAGGATAATGGTAACTGGGATAAAATACAACACGGCTTTACTAAAGGTAGATTATGCCAGATTAACCTGATCTCCTTTTTTTGAGAGGATGATAGACTTTTTAGATAAAAGGAATGTGGTGGACTTAATTTACTTAGATTTCAGTAAGGCATTTAATACAGTTCCTCATAGGGAGTTATTAGTTAAGTCACAGCAGATGGGAATTAATATGAATATAGTAAGGTGGATAAGGAACTGGTTAAAGGGGAGGCTACAGCAGGTTATACTGAAGAGTGAACAGTCAAGCTGGAGGGAGTTTACCAGTGGAGTCCCTCAGGGATCGGTCTTTGGACTGATCTCATTTAACCTTTTTGTTACTGACTTTAGCACAAAAAGTGGGAATGTGCTAATCATGTTTGCTGATGACACTGAGATGGGAGGTATTACCAATACAGAGAAGGATCCGGATACATACAAAAAGATCTGAATGACCTTGTAAACTGGAGTATCAGGAATAGAGCGAAATGTAATAATGGGAAGTGCAAGGTCATGCATTTAGGGACACAAAAAAAGACTTTTTCCTATAAGTTGGGGACACATCAATTGGAACAGACTGAGGAAGAAAAGGATATCGGAGTACTGCTTAATCACAGGATGACAATGAGCCGCTAACGTGATGTGGCCACAAAAAAAGCGAATGCAGTTCTAGCGTATATCAGGAAAAGTATTTCAAGTAGAGACAGGGAGGTGTTAGTGCCACTGTACAAGGCACTGGTGAGACCCCATGTGGAATATTGTGTGCAGTTCTGGCCCGCATGCTTAAAAAGGATGAATTCAAATTGGAACAGATGCAGAGAAGGGCTACAAGGATGATCCATGGAGTGGAAAACCTGCCTTATGAGAGGAGACTCAAGGAGCTTGGCTTGTTTTGCCTAACCAAAAGAAGGCTGGGGAGTGATATGATTGCTCTCTATAAATATATCAGACGGATAAATATCAGGGAGGGAGAGGAATTATTTGAGTACAGCACCAGTGTGGACACTAGAACAAATGGATATAAACTGTCCATCAGGAAATTTCAGCTTGAAATTAGACACAGGTTTCTAACCATTAGAGAAGTAAAGTTCTGAAATAGCCTTCAAAGGGGAGCTGTGGGGGCAAAAAATGTAACTGCTTTCAAAACTGAGCTTGGTAAGTTTATGGAGGGGATGGTATGGTGGGATGGCCCACTTTGGAAACTGACTGATCTTTGATCTATGACTACTGCTGGTGGATATGCAAGTGGCCTGAAAAGTGAGGCTGGATGGGGTGGGTTCTGAGTTGTTACAGAGAAGTCTTTCTTGGGTGACTGACTGGTGAGACTTGCCCACATGCTCAGGGTCTAACTGATTGCCATATTTGGGGTCAAGAAGGAATTTTCCTCCAGGGCAGATTAGTTAGGCCTCTGGAGGTTTTTCGCTTTCCTCTGTAGCATGGGGCATGGCCCACCCACTGGTGAATTCTCTGTATCTTAAAGTCCTTAAATCTTGACTTGAGGACTTAAATAACTCAGTCATAGATTAGAGACTTATTGCTGGAGTGGGTGGGTGAGGTCTTGAGGCCTGCATTGTAGAGGAGGTCAGACTACATGATCATACTGATCCCTTCTGACCTTAGAGTCTATGAGGCTATGAGAAGGATGACAAATGCAGCTAGAAACACAACCAGAAGACCATTTACCTCCCTTAGATGATATGGTAATGGGGGAAAGAAGAAAAAAACAGGAAGCTCACCTTGGGGGGAAAAAAGTTGAAGGACAAGAACTACCTTTACAATTTAAAAAAAGAAAAAATAGGCCTGGGAAACAGAGCAGGGGAACCAGCTGAAGAAAAAATATGAGACAATGAAGAATCAGCAATAAGTGTGAATGAAGGGAAAGAGATGAGACTAGTAAGATAGGGGATAGAGAAAATATAAGAGAGGGAGGAGTACATGTATAAAAATGTTGCAGGGGATCAGATTAGATTTTAAAAAACAAGGTTAACACAGTTTAAGATGTAAGGATGAAAGAGCTAACAGGAAGGATTAAAAAGGGGGATTGGCACAACTTTTTTTTTTAAAAAAAAGTCAGGAATGGATCAGTTGGAAGGAAACACATCCTGTCCTTGAGGTGCTGTACATCAGGGGTTTCAAACTCATGGCCTATGGGCCACATGCGGCCCCTAAAGTTATTTCCTGCGGCCTGCAGCAACATTATCATTACTGATATTTGCAATGTTGTTGTATGAAAAGGTTTCAGTGGTGTGGCCCCCGAGCTAACATACTAGCCCTTATGTAACCCTGTATTAGTCCTCATGTGGCCTTCATAGTGATTTGAGTTTGAGGCCCCTGCTATATATCCTGGATTACAATCATGCTCCCAGCTGTGAAGAGCCTCCTGCTTTAGCACCAGTTTTCCACTAGTTCATCAGAGGTACGTCCTGAAAGAGACAGAAGTCTCCTAGAATCATTTCAGAATTCTGTAGCTTTGTGAGACCACTTTACATCTCTTAGGCAGCTCCTGTCAGATGAAAATGCAAGCTCTGTGTGCTGGCATTTCTGCACAGAAGCTGATTAAACTATACAATCAATGCCCTTGGCGTGGACTCAATCACAGTCAAGTGTTGTTTTGTTGATGATTTACATGCTATAGTGCTACCACACTGCCACTTGTGGGAAATAATCCGTGTCTTTATTGTCTCAGTCATTGCCATATATATGTGAAGCAGGTGTTTGGTAAATTCCAAACTCTGCAGTTAGATTTTTTGGAAAAAGGTTGCAGATTGTTCTGCTAGTGTCTGCACTTATGTGCACTAGGATGGAAATTACTAAGCTATCAATCTTCATACATCAGGAGGTACTGCACTGCCACAGAGCGCAGATCTCTTCACTGCAACACTGTTGTTCAAGGTGCAGTGTCTTCTGAGGCATACAGAAGGATGGATTAAAAGAATTCTTAATTGTTGCGTCGAACCTTTATGTTACTGGTTCTTATGCTGCTGCTCAGATGTAGAAAATAAAATGGCTGAATCTCACTGAGCAGGACAAACAAGGAGTCCTGTGGCACTTAAAGACTAACAAATTTATTTATTGCATGAGCTTTTGTGAAAGAAAATTCCAGTTTGTCATGTGCATAGAAGATGAGGGAACTTACAGAATGGGAGGAAATAAATGCTGGGAAGCGTAAGTCACGGGATCAGGTCACATTGTAATGGCATATCAAAGCAGTTGTAAAGATTCAAACACTGGGAAACAGCATATGGAGGAAGATGTGGTCAGATCACCTGTTGTAATGAGAGAAAAATCCAAAGTCCTTATTTAGTCCTAGGGAAACACAGTCAAATTAGTAAATTAATTCCAAATCAGATGTTTCTCTTTGAAGCCTTGAGCTGTTATTCGTTTGTCTGAGTACAGCAATTAGTAAATCATCAATGGGGTGATCAGGAAGATTGAAATGCTCACCAACTGGTTTTTGAATGTTTTGATGTCTGATGTCAGACTTGTGTCCATTTATTCTTTTGTGCAGAGACTTCCAGTTTGTCCACTATAGATGGCAGAAGGGGATTTCTGGCACAAGAATTATAGGATTGGAAGGGACCTCATGAGGTCATCTAGTTCAACCCCCTGCTAAAAGCAGGAGCACTCACACTAAATCCATACGTAATCCATTTCAATGCTTCACCACCCTCCTACTGGGAAAAATTTTCCTAATATCCAAAGTCAACCACCCCAGCTGCAGCTTGAAACTATTGCTCCTTGTTCTGTCCTCTGTTACTATTCAGAACAGCCTAGCTCCCTCCTCTTTGGAGCACCCCTACAGGTAGTGAACGTTGCTATCAAATCCCCTCTCAGTTTTCTCTTCTGCAGACTAAATAAGCCTAGTTCCTTCCGACTCTCCTCGTAAGTCATGTGCCCCAAACCCCTAATCATTCTCATTGCCTTCTTCTGGACTCTTTCTAATTTGTCCACATCCTTTCTGTAGTGCGGAGCCCAAAACAGGACACAGTATTCCAAATGTGGCCTCACCAGTGCCAAATAGAGGGGAATAAGCACATCCCTTGATCTTGCTGGCAACCATCCTACTGATGCAGCCCAATGTGCCACTGGCCTTTTTGGCAACAAGAGCATGTTGTTGGCTCATATCCAGCTTCCCATCCACCATAACCCCCAGGTCCTTCTCCACATTGCTGCTACTTAGGCAGTCGGTCCCCCAGCCTGTAGCAGTACCAGGGATTTTTCCATCCTAAGTGCAGGATTTTGCACTTGTCCTTGTTGAACCTCATGAGATTTCATTTGGCCTGCTGGAATCCTATCCCTGCCCTCCACTGTGTTTACATTCCCCCCAGCTTGGTGTCATCTGTGAATTTACTGAGTGTGCAGTCTATCCCATCATCTAGATCATTAATGAAGATGTTGAACAGAACTGGCCCCAGGAATGGGGCTCTCCATTAGTTACTGGTTACCAACTAGACATTGAGCCATTGACCCCTACCTGTTCAGCCTGATGAGCTAGGCATCTTTCTATCCAACTTATGATATATTCATCCAAACCATACTTCCTTAACGTGCTGACAAGAATGCTGTGGGAAACTGTATCTAAAGCTTTGCTAAAGTCAAAGTATATCACATCAATGGCTATCCCTGCGTCCACATATCCAGTCATTTCATCACAGAAGGCGATCAGGTTGGTCAGACATGATTTGCCCTTGGTGAATCCATGCTTACTGTTCCTGATCACTCTACTTTCCTCCAAGTGTTTTAGAATGGGTTCTTTGAGGACCTGCTCCATGATTTTTCCAGGGATTGAAGTGAGGCTGATTGGTCTGTAGATCCTCACATCCTCCTTTTTCCCTCTTGAAGGTAAGCACTATAATTGCCTTTTTGCAGTCACCATGATGGCATAAATCACATTGGTGGATGAGCATATGAATGAGCCTTTGCTGGAGTGGCTGGTTTTAGTAGGTTCTGTCGTACTATCTTTTGTGCAGATATGTGGGCAAAGTTGGCAGCGTGGCTTGTTGCAGGGATATATGCCTGCTTTAATGGTTTTGTTTTTGATGCTGTCTGGGTCTAGGGGACTGTTTATGGTTGTATTTCATATTTGCAATGTTCCATATCTGATATACCATGTTTGATATCAATAGAAAAGTTGTAATCTTCTAGGAATGATTATATGGTTTATATGTAGGTATCATATTTATAAAAGGTATTAAGAAAGTATTTGTTTTATTTGTACTCCAAGTTATTTGACTCCAAGCAATCCCAGACTGGATGTCTGCAAAACTATTGTCATCCGAATTGCCCATTAGGAGCTCCCACCTGCAGTGGGCCTAAGGAGAAACCTTTTTGACGAGGCACACAGACTGACAATGTGACTCCACTCCATTTTGATTTGGCAAGGACTCTGAGAGCATGGGAGAGCAGAAGGTGATAAAAGGCAATAGCTCCATCTCCATTTTGTCTTTAGTCCTCAGTCTTCAGTCTGTCTACAACCAACACCCTCCTCTAGAACTATTCTTCTAGGACTGAACAAAGGACTGAGACCCACTCAGGTGCTGGGTGCATATCAAAGGACTTGGACTAACTATACATTCTTCAAGGACTTGCTTTCTATGGACTCTGAATCATTTGTATATATGTGATTCACTTTGACCCTTTAACATCTCTCATATTTTGTTTGTTCTCTTTTTATATTAAATATTTAGTTGTAGTTACTAAAAGATTGGCTGGCAGCATGCTATTTTGAGTAAGATCCAAGGCTATATTGTTCTGGGTGATGTGGCTGGCCCTTTGGGGTCAGGAGAACCTATTTCTTTAAGAGACCCAGTGGCTAGGGGGGACCATAGGAACTGATGTGCATAAAGGGGGCTGTTTCTATTTTGTTATGCTTGATGATGACAAGAGTGAGGAATTAGAAGCATGTTTTGTTACTTATTGGGAGAGTGGTTTAAGTACTGCCTGTCAGTGGTTTGTGGGTTTGGCCCCTGGTTTTTGCAGCTTGCCTTGATTTTGGCACATTCAGAAGGTTATCTCAGGAGGCCCGGGTCACACTATAGTTGATGGTGAGTATCTGCTTAAGATTGGAGGGCTGTCTGTAAGTGAGGAGAGGTTTGTCTCCCAAGGCTTGAGAGAGGGAGGGGTTGTCTTGCTGAATAGGCTGTAGATCTTTGATGATGTGCTGTAGAGGTTTGACTTGGGGATTGTAGGTGATGTCTAGCAGTGTTGTGTTGTTGTCTTTCTTGGGCTTCTCCTGTAGTAGTTGACTTTGGGATACTCACCTGGTTCTGTCAAACTGTTTCTTCACTTCCACAGGTGAGTATTGTAGTTTTAAGAATCCTTGCTAGAGATCCTGAAGGTGTCTGTCACTAAATGAGAGATCAGAGCAAATGCGGTTATATCTTAAGGCTTGGCTGTAGACAATGAGTCATGTGGTGTGTTTTGGATGAAAGCTTGAGGGATGTAGGTAACCATAGCAATCAGTAGGTTTTCAGTATATGGTGTTGTATATGTAGCCATCCCTAATTTGTACGGTAATGTCCAGAAAGTGGATCTCCTGTTTGGAGTGTTCCAGGCTAAGTTTAATAGTGGAGTGGAAATTGTTCACATCTCTGTGAAAGTCTTCAAGGGTATCCCTACCATAAGTCCAGATGATGAAGATGTCATCAGTATACCATAAGTAGATGGGAGGTGCTTTGGGATGAGACTTGAGGAAATATTGTTCTAAGTTACCCATAGAAATGTTGGCATATTGTGAGGCCATGCAGGTACCCATAGCCATGTGGCTGACTTGAAGGCATAAATTATCCTCAAATCTGAAATATTTGTGGGTGAGTACACAGTCACAAAGTTCAGCCAAAGGTGTGCTATGGCATCATCTGGGATGGTTCTTCTAATAGCTTGTAATCCATCTTTGTGTGGGATGTTGGTATAAAGAGCTTCTATGTCCATAGTGGCTATAATGGTGTTTTCTGGAAGCTCACCAATAAACTGGATTTTTCTCAGGAGGTCGCTGGTGTCTCAAAGATAGCTAAGACTATTGATAGAATAGGGTCTGAGGAGGGAGTCCAGAGAGCCACATAAGTCTATGAGTAAGAGTGCCAGTGCCTGAGATGATAGAACATGGGGGGGTTGCTTTTTTATGGATTTTTGATAGTAGATAGAATATCCCTTGTTGGGTTCTGGTGGCGTGTCTGTCTTTATTTGTTCCTGTGCTGCCTTAGGGAGTTTCTTGAGTAAGTGGTGTAGTTTCTTTTGGTATTCCTCAGTGGAGTCAGAAGAAAGTGGTTTGTAGAACGTTTTATTGGATGGTTGTTTATCAGCCTCCCGATCATAATCCAATCTATTCATGATGACAACAGCACCCCCTTTGCAAACCTCCTTACCAATAAAATCAGAGTTGTTTCTGAGGCTGTGGCTGACATTGCATTCTGCATGGCTGAGGTTGTAGTGTAAGGGATATTGTTTGTCCATGATTTCAGCGTTTGCATGGTGGCAGAAACAATCAATATAGAAGTCTAGACTAGTCATACTGGGCAGTCTCATTAGGAGGAGTCCATGAAGATTATTTCTTCTTGCAGTGTTGGGAAGAAGGTATCTGCAGGTCACTGCATTGCTCATTGGTGTGATGGAAATATTCCTTGAGGAAAGTAATGCTTGGAACTGGAACCTAAATTCCATTGGCCTGGAATCTTAGCTAAAAAGATGCATATTGTAACTAACAGACATTATCAAGTAAGATGAGTTATGTGGGCATCCACCCACCCAACTGATCAAGAATATACCAGTGGAACAGTTGTTACATGTTTTAGTCACTGTGGCGTTTAATCATATGTGACATGTCCATTCCTTTGAACAACTATTTGCATTATGCAAGCACCTGCTGATTCTAAATGTGGTACACCTTGTCATGAGCTTGGCAAATGCTCCGAATACCCAGTCTGCTGAGCTCTTTTGGTCAGTAGTAAGAGATGGGCTCTGCCACCTCGAGTGTACAAATGAAATAGACAAAAGATGTGAGACATCAATAGCTTGATTTCACAGGGTTGGGGGATGGGGCAGAGTGAGGCTCAGATCAAGTGGCGTTAGCTATCTAAATATCCACAAGGCTTTAGACCAGGGATCTCAAACACGTGGCCCGTGGGCTGCATGCGGCCCCTAAAGCTATTTCCAGCAGCCTGCAACAACACGATTCTTACCTATATTTGCAATAGCGTTGTATGAAAAGGTTTCATTGGGGCGGCCCTCAGGTTAATGTACTAGCCCTCATGCGGCCCTCTACTAGTTCTCATGTGGCCCTCCTGGTGATTTGAGTTTGAGACCCCCGCTTTAGACCAAGAGTGGTCAGACTGGCTAGTGAGCTGCTTGTGGCTCTTTTGTAATTAAGGTATGGCTGCTGCTCCACCCCTACCCCCACTTTATCCTTCAGTCTCTGCCTTCCAGATTGGGGGGAGGGTAGGCTTTTGCCTGGGGTCCCACTGTGGGGGGAGTTGGGCCCCTGTCACTGGGGGGGGAGGCCCCTGGGGCCAGAGGGTTCTCCAACCCCACTCCAGCCATTCTGCATTGGGGGTGGGGGCTGGTGGAGCACAGCAGCCCCTGATGCAGCCCCCACCCAGGGCCCTGGAAAGCTGTGCCAGCCTGGGATGGAGGTCATGCCAGTAAATTTGGCCACACCTGCTCTAGCCCCAAGTGACTTGCACAAGGTCACGTAGAACTGTCTGTCTCAGAGCCAAACACTAAACGCTCATCTCCAGAATCCAAATCCATTGCCTTCACCTTGTAGCCATCATTGCCCTTGCTAGTTAATAGTGGATTGTCCTGTTCCTGTAGCACATACTGCAAGTGACTTTACCTAGTACAAGCTGAGTACAAAAATTTACAACTAATAACGGCATCAGTGGGAGCTGAACCTTTTTGGAAACTGAAAATTAAAACTTCTGCAAAGTTGACAATATGGGGGAAGGGAAGGAGAGGGGTGTCACAGAGTCCCTACAGTACAGGAAGCCCACTAAGGTGCAGAGGTGGGCTTTGCAGAGTCTTACCTTCACATGTGTGTAATTGGGGCATCCCAGGTTGGAGGACAATTTCAGTTACCTTCCCTCTCTCTGCCCCTAGCTCCCAAGCCTGTGGCCAGATTAACCCACCACAGGGCCCTGGGCCTTCACTTGCGGGTGGGCTGTCACTGGCAGTGGGGAGGGTCTTGCCCCGCTCTGGGCAGTCTTCCACTGGGGGCGGGGATGGGGATGACTGGCGCATGGTGCAGCCTCCTGTGCAGTCCCCAAGAGCCAGCCCACTTCAAGTCTCCAGGGCTCAGGCAGCCTGGTGCATTAGTGCTTGCGGGGTTGGGGAGGCACAGACTGGCCAGTTCAGGGCCAGGGTGCATCCACCGCTAAGGCAGGCTGGGCTGACACTCCAGCAGGAGGCAGTGTTGGGGGGGGGACTGGCACTCTGGTGCTGGGGGGAGCTCAGGCTGGCAGCAATCCAGGGGTCCATGGCACTTTAGGGTGTGTTGGTGCTGTGCTGGCTCTCCAGCATGGGGCCAGCAGGGCAGGCCAGTGCTGGGATACAGCATGATGCCTGGGAACAGTTGTGTGCCTGGGGCTAGGGGCAGACTAGCCAGCCTGGAGCCAGGTTGGGCTCCTTACTGGGGCAGGCAAGGGCAGCAGTGGGGGAAGAGGCGGAGGAGGGAGCCGTTGTTGGGATAGGGGCTAGTCAGCCTGCAGCCAGGGTGGGTTGGGGGACAGCAGCATGGGACAGTGCTGGGACATGGCCTTTGGGTGTGCTCAGGCCACCGATCCCTGGTACAGGAGCACTCTGGCACAAGGCCCACACAGCCAGCATGGTGGTGTTTGGGCTACCCAGGGCAGGACTTTGGGAAGAGGTCAGGGCTAATTTTCCCAGAACTGAGGTTCACAAGCCGACTGTGGTGGATGTCCAGAATATCTTACCTTGGACAAAGCCCCAGCTAGGAGAATTTAGTTGCAGTTGGTCTTGATTTGAGCAAGAGGTGAGCTTAGATGACTTCTGAGGCCCTTTCCAATCTTATGAGTCTGTGATTTGATAGTAGATCCCTATATGCATCCCTTCTTATAAAGCAGAAGGAAATGGATTTGGGACATCCTAGATTGCAGGTATAGTACCTAAACCACTCCACTGTAAAGTAACTCTCATATTTTCTGTGGCCCAGTTTATGTGGAACAGCTTCAACAAGAGATGAAGAATAATCATATAAAAAAATCCTTTAATTCAGAGAGTAGTCAATTACTTGAGAGGGGACAGATCTCTAGTCAAATGTCTTCTCATCAGGTGTTGGGAGATGGATGCATGAAACGGAGTCTGCTTTACCATGCCCCAGGTGTGTACCTTAACCCCTGCTCTGAAAGTGATAAGGGGAACATCCGCCTCAGAACACTCACCTCAGGAGGTGGGATCAGGGGGGGCCCTGTTTAAAGCCCTTTGCCTCATCAGATAGAAGAGGGGATTTGAATCAGGGTCTCCCATACCTGGTGAGTACCCCTCACCATTGAGCTAAAACCAAGGCTCAGCAGCCTTCATTGGGACAGGATACGTAGTGAGCTAGCCAACTTAAAGGATTGGGCCAAAAGAAATCTGATGAAGTTCAACAAGGACACATCCAGCGTTGTGCACTTAAGACGGAAGAATACCATACACTGCTACAGACTACTGAACAGCTGGCTAGACCCCTGTGCTGGAGAAAAGGACCAGAGGATTCCAAAAGACAAGAAGCTGGATGTGCATCAGCAACGTAGCCCTCATGCCAAGAAGGCTAACAGCTTATTCGGCTGCATTAGTAGGAACATTGCCAGCAGATCAAGGGAAGTGATTTTTGCCCTCTGTTAGGCAAAAGCGAAGCTACATTTGGAGTATTGTGTCCAATGTTGCCCCTCCCTGGCCCTCCCCCACTACAAGAAGGATGTCGACAAATTGAGGTGAGTCCAGCACAAGGCAACAAAGATGCTTAAGGAGCAGGAGCACATGCCTTATGAGGACATATTGAGGGAACTGGGCTTGTTTAGTCTGCGGAAGAGAAGAGTGAGGGGGTGAATTTGATAGTGACCTTCAAGCTACTGGAAAGGGGGTTCTAGGCAGGATGGAGGTAAGTTATTCACAGTGGTGGCATATGGCAGAACAAAGAGCAATGATCTTAAGTTGCTGTGGGGTGGGAAACCAGGTTGCATATCAGGATATAGTTTTTCACTAGGAGAGTAGGTGAAGCATTGGACTGGGTTATCAAGGGTGGTGGTGGAATCACCATCTTTAAAGATTTGGGGCTTTTTTAAGGCCCAACTTGATAAAGCCCTGACTGGGAGGATTAGTTGAAGTTGGTCCTGCTTTGAACAGGGGATTGGACTAGATGACCACCTCAAGTCTCTCCAACCCTAATATTCTATTCCTAGCCATGGCAGGGCGGTGCCTATTTGTTTGTGGTTCGAGGATCATTCTGGGATTTAGGCATGAGCTAGATGTCCACTGCCAAGAGTGAGGCAGCAATGCACATGGTCAGAAACTGAAACATATATAGTTTTTAACAGCAAAAACATAGGTGCCTGATGAGTTTATGTACTGGTGTAGGCGAGAACCAAGAAGGATGCCTAAAACTGGGACTGATTTCAGTACCAAAGGCCCTTTGTGATTTGGCAGTGAGTGAGTGAGTGTGCCCTTTTAGAGTACCCTTGAGTTGTGTGCTGTGTGCCTAGGTAATGTGCTGAGACCACTGGACCTAAGTACAGCAGACTGTGCCTGCCATATCAGCACAGACTGTGCTTCCAACTAACACACCCGTGGAACTCCCTGGGTATTTATCCCCTTGTAAAACAGGTCATGGTGGTAGGGGTGGCTCTCTGCATCAACTTATGAATACTGTGTGAGATTAAGAATGCTCTGTATATATCTTTTCCAAGCTGCAATCTCCATTATATCTTTGCTGTTGCGCTTTTAACACCATCTTCTAAGAGTGGGAGAGGTGAAGGCCTAACCAGAGAGGCGTATTTAAAAATGTAATTGCCTCATTAGCTGCAACAGGTGTCCAGAGACCTCTACTGGGTGACTTCATTGCCTGGCAACCTCTCCTCTGCTCAACCAGGTTCCCTGCTTGCTCTTAATAGTGGACTGGCTTCCAATCACCTGACAAAAGAGACTAGAAGCTTATAAAAAAAGAGGAGCTGATCACTTTCACAGCCATTTATTTCTGTAGCTCAAGATGAGGGAGCTTCAACTCTGCTTGTAGGAACCTCACAAGGTGAGGGAGCCTATTTTCTTTCCTGGACACATGTTCCCTCAAGGATTCCCAAGGGAGGGGTGAGCTAGAGCAGTGTTTTCAAACTTTTCTGGGGGGGACCCAGTTGAAAAATAAATCATTTATGCCCATGACCCAACAGTTACATCTTTAAGCAATGCATTCCAGTCTTTTGGCAGCAACAGTAGGGGGTGCTGCAACCCAGTGCCTGTGGATCTGTGAACCAGTATTGGGTCCTGATCCTAAGTTTGAAAACCACTGAGCTAGAGAAGGACACTGGGACTGGGATGGTGGCTACGTACTAAGTAAGCTGTGTACTCTCTTGTATGTTATCTGTTAGGTAGAGCGCAATGGTGATAAAATCAGTGCGAAGTCTATATTATATTGTTAACACTTCCTCTTGTCTCCTGACAGGGTTAAAATGCAACCCCATCTGAGGGAGAAGTATTGGTAGAAGTGGACTCGATGATCTCATGAGGTCCCTTCCAGCCCTATGATATGATATGTGTTTGGGAGAGGCTGAAGGGTCAGAACTGGGTTCAAAGGCTAGGTAAATGGACAGTGGAATCCAGCTCTCCCAAGGGGTTGCTAGACAGAGAGGATCTTCACCTGGGAGCATGCCAGTGAACCTACTATGACTGGTGCAGAGGAGCCTTAAAACACCCAGGGACTCAGCAAGTTGATTCCCTCCCAGCCATCTGTTGAGTAGCAAAACTGTGCCCATAAGGTTACAAGATTCTTGAACTAAGCAATATAGTTCCTGTCTGCAGCCCCTGATCCTTACTATCCTGTCTGTGTCTCTCCCTGACGTAAGGTTTCCCCCTCTAGAAAACTAAACATCATTTTGAACCTGCTGATAATCTGGGGGGAAAATGTCTCTGGAATCTTCACTTAAGTGTGGATTATGATCCCTTTATCTGTGGTAATTTTACTTCATGACTATACCTGCTGAGTTTAATGGGACTACTTCAGTTCTGGATCTCATGTAAGTTGGTTCACAAGTTTTGTGCTAATTAGTTAGTCCCAGGTCCTGGAGCCTTGTGGCTTGTGAAAATCTCAATAATAATAATAACTTTAAAAAAAAAAAGCTTCTAACCCTCATTGTTTGAAGCCAGCCCTTAGTAAGCTATATGAAGATTATGTAGGAAAAGGAGTTATTTACCAGGTTAAAGCAAGCAAACACAGACACATGAATGAATTACACTCTTAGGTTTCATAGTAGACTTCTATAATCAACATCTGCTATTGGCCTTTTGGAGTAACCAAGGTGAAGTAGCTGGGGCTTTCTTATATCTAGAAATACTTTTCCATTCCCCTGCCAAAGAGTCCAACTGCCATAGACATCTTTGGTTTGGGCTTTTATCCTCCTCCTGCCATGTGGACTCATCTGTGCAGTGTAAACTTAGCTGATGAGAGTTCTCTTGCATGACTGAACTTCACAGAGAGGAGTAGAGTTGTTAGTCCTTCTGTTGATGGTTTCTCAATCCAGATGTAAGGAATTTCCACTTGTAAGATCCAACCATAGCCTGTTTGGTATCAATGGATCACATCTTTTGGGTAGGCACATAATGATTTCTGTTGAAAAGCAGCTATTTATTTTTGATTAATGTCCTTCTCCCCTATGGCAAATCATACTGTCACAGAGGATGCCATTTGACCCAGTGGGCTCCTTTGCAGACTTGTTCCATTAATGATCCCATGTCTACATGGATTGAGACAGTAGGAACAAATTCTGTACATTGCAGTGACTTCCATTAACCCCCATTAATGGTAATGGACGTCATACGTACAAATGTTCCACTAAGTGAAAGTCTAGACTCCTCTGAATCAAGAGCAGGCCCAGCAGGTAGTTCTCAAGTCAAGGTTCCCTGGAGCCAATGGCATCTGAGGCTGGTGCCGTTAAGATGCATCACCTTCACAGTCAGTGATACACAGGGAGTGATGTAGCCAACCTTGCATCTTTAACTTGACAAGTGCCCATTTTGTTGCTGGGAGGGTCATAAGGGCCTTTCAGCTTAAGATCAAGAAAAGCTCAAACTAATGACTTTCAGGATTGTAGTCAAGTACCTTAACCACTCAGCCACTGCACTTTTATTAAGGCATGCTACACTTCAGATCCTATTGAACAGTCACACTACTACTTGCTTTCATGTGGGTGTTTTACCATCTCAATATTTATTTGCAACTAATAACATAGGCTCTAATCAACTATTAGTCTGTTTCTTGTTGCACATGTCGCTTACAGTTTCTCTGAATAGATATTTAGACATGCAACTGTCTAAATTATACACAATCACTGTAACTGCTCATATACATGTAGGTGTACGACAGCATGTGGTAGGTGCAGAACCTGGCCTTTTTAAAACCATTGCCCTTAGAAGGTTGAGAAAAGCTGCTTCTTTGCTTTTACTCACAGCACCTACCTCCAAAAAACCCAAAATAATTTGCCCATCATTAGAGGCCATTTCTCTGGACAGAGTGCAATAATAGTGATTTAACAGTAATGATTGGGTGTGCAATCTGTTACAATTATTCTGTTTCTCCTGACACAGCTTGGAGACCATCTATGGTTGGGTAATGCACGGAGTCAGGGAGCTGAGAAGTCCGCACTGAAAAACTCTGTCAGTGGTTCCCAACCTGGAGTCCGGGGACCCTCGGGGGTATGTGGACATGTTGCAGGGGGCCTGCTTAGCATTTCCCTACCAGGGCCAGAATCCAGTTGCAGGCTCCAGTGCTCCCCACCAGCGCTGCTACTCCCTGCCCATGGCCGGATCCTGGCAGGGGGATGGGGTTGCAGCAACTCCCTGGGAGGGCAAAGGTAGAGGGCCGTACCCACCACAGGTTGGCTCCCCAGCAGCGTGGGCTATGGTGGTGGTACCACTTGCTGGCTGTCCCAGTAGCACCGCCAGAGTGGTGCGGGCTAGAATCTGCCTGTGTGGGCCAGATTACATAATCAGCCGGGGGCCGCAAAGATCTTTTTTGCTAAAAAGGGGTCCCCAGGCTGAAAAAGGCTGGGAACCACTGCTCTAAGTGAATGGAAATAAAGTACAGCCCACCTGCTTTTCTGACAGAAATAGGTCATTGGTTTCCCTTCTTGACAGTCAGTGTTGCTTTGCTTTATCCTAGGGCGATTAGATGTCTACATTTTATAGGGACAGTCCCAGTACTAGGGGCTTTGTCTTATTTTGGTGCCTATAATCATCCAACCCATCCTGATTTTTCACGCTTGCTATCTAGGTCACCCTACATCACATCCACTCTTGTACAAACTATCTGCAAAAAGCCTCAGGTTGGTACTTTGGCTCAAGTGAAGCGACGCCATGGATTAGAATTTAGCCCCAGTTATTGCCCTCAAGAGCACAAACTCAGACTGACTCGTGCTGACATTTGTTCAATCTGGGTAGAGCTGTAAGAATGACGTGGTTTTGTAAGCATGCTTGATTTTTTTTCTGGGAGGTGTGGGTTGTAGGGAGAAAAGGGAAGGGATTTTATTTACTTATTTTAACCTTCCCCCCCCCCCCCCAAATCCATGACCTATGCATAGTGAATGAATAAAATGGGTTTTATTCCAAAAAAAGACTAAGACTCTGCCCCAGTATTACCATCAGTGGGGAAAAAAGAAGCTGGAAAATATGTATTCACTATGGAGTAATTGATTTATTTGCTGTAGGCAGTGATGTTCATTAATAGAGGCAGACTACACCCCCTTCCACTCCCGGCTGGGAGATCCCAGAAGCAATTTTTGGCTGTATTATGTGAACAGTATCTATCATGGGCAATGGTTAAAAGCAAAAATGTAGCAAAAAGGGGTAGTAAATGAGGAGCAAAACACCAGGGAGCCAAAGTAATCATTTTTGTGTAGCTCAGCTCAAAAATAAAACTCTGTTCTCTTCCCAACAATATGCAAATATCACACACATGAAAAAAATGCAAGATGTGCCAGGGCACATTGTTTCAAACAAAATACCCTGTATGTTTGCAATTAAAACTGTTCTTTAAAAACTCTTTTGTACTTCCCTCCTTCATCTGCACTAGAGATATAAGACTGGATCTGAAGTCTATTGAATTCAATAGTAGGAGCCAGTTCACTAATTTTGTGAAGGATTTTTGCTCAGATTTACAGAATAATCCTGATTTGCTTTGAGATAAAAAAACACTAAAACCAATATTTGTCACAAACATTACAGTTGTAGCAAACATACAGACTTACTCAGAAATTCGACTAGTGAGCAGAAGATTGTTAAAGCACTTTCTGGTCTTTGTCTATGAAAATTACAAGTCATTAGGATTACCTTTCTAATGAGCCAGAATGGTTCCATCCACTATATAATTAAGATCATAACAGTAGTTTCAATGGGATAAATAATTTTTCATTACCTGTTTTTTGCTGGGGAGTAAAATGTCCTGCTGCATATAATTTGCTTCATATACCAGTTGAAATTAGTATGATGCAAAAGATATGAGCATTGTATTTTATAGTGCTTAATATAAGTACTATAATGATGGGGCTCATTATATCCCCCCCCCCGATTAATAAACTGTTACTATCTGTTTGCCTTTAAAATGTAGCACCTCTCCATCTTATACTTGAGTGGAAGCATATTAGGAGAAGTGAAACAAGACCCTACACTCAACTCAGGTCGATCCCCCCACCCCCTTGTCCATCACTCCC
>ML682005.1:40650136-40722785 GCA_007922195.1 Podocnemis expansa
CCCCCCCCCCCCCCACGCTTTGGTCAGAATCCTATTGAAGTTGGTGAAAATCATAAAAGCCTGATAGTTACTAATTGTTATGATCAGCTCGACAGCTGAGCTAACTCTTCCATAACCTAACCAATCACCAGCCTTTCTCCACAGCCTATTTGCTTCAACAGTTCTTCTGGTTGTAAAGCCTCACAAAAAGGAGGGAGGCTGGACACTCACTCATAGAGCGCATGGCTTAACAAACGGTCTCTGAAGTTAAGATTCTTTGGCTGCATGCTAGCTCAGCATCATTGTTTGAAAGACTCCTCACGTTGGCGCTCTGAGGAACCCTGGTGTGAAGGACTGGCCAGAATGGAGGCGAGGAATCTGGCAGGAGCAGGAAGGGTGGGCACAAGGGAGGGAAAGGAAGAGAGTGGCCACAGTTAAGGGTAGGAAGTTTGAGAGGCCAAGCTAAGAGAGCTGTCCAGCCTGGGATACCAAAAAGGACCGGCTTAAGCTATACAAAGAATAAAGTATGTGAGCCCCTGGTTTTAGTTGAATGATAGTAATCATGTGCCTAAGGATCAGGCTCCATTGTATGAGGCACTGCACAAACACACAGTAAGGGACACTCCTTACCCCAAAAAGCTAGAGGCGCACATCTGTGAGGAGGCCCTGAGTCCATTCAGAAGTAGGCTGTTCAGACAGACCTCTATGGATTGCATGGCTGGTGATGCAGGGGCAGACACCCTCTAGGACTGGACTCTGCATCCTGAGTGATGGGCTGCTGCAGGGCATTGGCAACCTCTGTTTTGTGGTTAGGGAGCTGGACCCAAGCATTACTGATCCCCTTTGAGTCCAGATTAGGAGAAGCTGTAAGGCAATTCCCAGGATTGGAGACATATGGCCAGGGTTAATACCCCCCCCCGTAACTTGTTAGCACTGAGCCCTAATACACAGTCGTCTTCTCCACAGCTAGGCTGTGAGAGTGGAATGGACTGTCAGTTGTGCAGCAGGGTTGAATTTGGCTTACAGACAATTGAGGAAAGACTGAGTTATTGGGCTATTGCTCTCTGGTAGAACCAGGGCCAGCCCAATCATACAGGTGAACAAAGCAGTCACCTAGGGCACCAGGCTTTAAGGGGCACCAAATCAGATGGAAGTGAATTTTTTTCTCTGTTTTGAAAAATATATAATTATCTTTCGTAACACATGGGGGGCGGGGGGCAAAGTCATAGTTCACCTCATACTTCTCCTTCCTTAAGCATGGCTTTCCCAAACTGACCTTGAAGCAGTCTCTCCAGTATGAGCCCTGGTCCCTGACACTGGTTGTAGTCTGAGGCAAGCTGGTCTCTGCAGCATCTTGGGACTGCTGCTCTGATGAAACAGCCATGAGGGACGCCAAAGTCACAGTCTCCCTAGCGTGCCAAACAATGTTCCCTGTAAGCTGCACCGTTGTGCAGCACCTGTTGCTAATCTGCGCAGGCATCACTGACGCGTGCAGGGCCAGCAGCCATGCACCCTACCTGGCCTGCCAGAAACACTTGGGCCAGCCCTGGGTGGAACACCGGCTACTGCCAGCGTGCACTGTGCAACCGAAGCTGATTGGCGTACAAAATCACCTCACTTCTTGTTTCACCTGAACCCTCCTGTTCCCCACCACAAGAGGGGCTGTTGGACTATAAACATGAGGAAGACGCCACAGTCAGGGGTGAGGTAGATCTATATATGAAGCCAAGAGGGTAGGCGGTTAAAAACTGAAGCCCTTAGCTAATCCCTTGCAGATCAGTAGGTGGTACTACTATGACACATCTGTTGCACGCCCTATTGTTTGGGTAACTTTTCAGTAAAATTGCTTTGGTTTTTGAGTGTATATCAACTGCATAAGATACGTTAGTTATATTTGTTCCTGGAGGCAACCAAGGTATCCCCACCGGTATGTATATGGTGCCTGGGTGTGTAGAAACAATACCATAATAGGAATGCTGCAGAGTGGTGACTAGAGCAGTGGTTGTCAAACTTTTTTTCTTGGAACCCAGTTAAAAAAAATCATTTATGCCTGCAACTCAACAATTACATTTTCAGCAATGCATTCCAGTCTTTTGGCAGTTGCAGAAAGGAGTGCTGTAACCCAGTACTGGGTCCCAACCCATAGTTTGAAAAAACCACTGGATTAGAGTATATCTACATAGTTGTCCTTTGCAGCTGGAGCCTCCAGGATCCCCATTACTGTTTGTAACATGAGGCACCCAAACCAACATCTGAGAGTTGCCTTCTTTCAAGTAACCTGGAAAGGAGAAGGGGGTTACAGCAGAGTTATAAACTAAATAGCCAAAACAACAACGAAATCCCAGCTGTACCAATGGGGGGAACTCCCACTTATTTTTTTCTCCTAAAATAATTTACAAGAGATGATGTCTGAGTCTTCAAATCCAGCTTAAATGTAGTCCTCAATGAGGAGTATCTGCTGTGTGACACTGGGGAGTGGAGAAAAGAAAATTGTTACCAAACATGAATTGAAGAAGCTAGCACAGGGCCCATTATAGAAGTCTTGACAGCTATGAAGTTATGAATGTGGCTCGATAATAAAAGATTTCTGTAAGTTGCCTGCTCTGCAGTTAACAGGGATGTGGCATATGCAGGAACTAGAGCTGGATTTACAACTTACTCGCCCCTAGGTAGAGCATCTTCAGCACCCCCCCCCAGCACCTGCCTGCAACTGACCTTTTTGGTTTCTGCAGGGTGGGGGGGTGGAAAAATGGTGTAGAGGGGTGGGTGAGGCCAGTTCTACACAGGGAGAGGGATGGGGTGGAGAAAAGGGGCTGGGGTGACTGACTGAGTCAGTTCCAGGTGAGGGGACTATGATCACGTCGAGGCTCCAACCTCCAGCTTTCTGGAGTGGAAGAAGGGGAAGGAGCAGGGCAGCATAGTCGTGGGATGGAGGAGGAGGCGCAGGAAGGGATGGAGCCAGAGTTCCAGCTTCAGAGCCTGCACAGTAAACCATCACTCTTTAGGTGCCTTCTGTGCATAATTGGAAATCTGGCCGTGGTGGGTGCTTTTACATGCACAAATATCCCCACATATTCATAGACATGCTCAAGAACAGTTTGCAAAGCTGATGCTTCCATGTCCTCCTCGCTTTTTTTTTTAAATGGTCAACTACCAGAGACAGTAAAATATGTAGCAACTAAAATGTCAGGGTTTATGCTCCAGAGTGGACTATTGCCTTCCAAAGGCCAAGAGGTTTGCAACAGCTTCCTTGGAAGTAAATTCTGGTTTTCAGGAACTGAGACATTTCCCCACATGTAGACATTGACAAAAAGCCCCCACAGTTTTACATTTTAAATGGCTGATAAATATAGGTCAAATATAATTTAAAATAGGATGAGCGTTGAGGCTAGTAATTGCGTACAGTTTGTGACTACAGGAGTTGAGATATTACAAGTTCATGAATGAACACTGATGTTAACTAAAGAAGGTCTTACACTGATGCTAAATAAATGTCACTTCCCCTCCTCCAAAAGCTGCTGGAACAATAACATTTCTACATGAATATTGTAAGTCAGAACAGCTAGTGCTGGTTCTGTAATCCTAAGGAAATCAGCATCTGTTTGTTTGCTGAGGCTGATTACCACTGGGATGAAAGTTAATACCAGCAATACAGCTGTGAATTGGCGCTGTGTTTGCAAGGTGAGATTAGCAAAGGACAATCATCATTATTATTCATTGCTGTTGGAGTGCTCAGTGGTTAGTTTCTGCACAGCTTTTGTGACTAAACAGTTCATTTTCCATTAAGACAATCTGCAGGGAAAGAATTTATTCAAATAAGTTTCCACCTTCACTAGTATGAGGGAAGAGTGTTGCAATTTGTTAAGTAGCTAAAAAAAAAACCCTCCAAAAAACTGAGGTAGGGACAGGGCAATATTTTTTCTTTTAGAGATATTCATGTAGTTTTCACAGAAGGTCAATAAATTATTAAGATTGTTAAGCATTACACTTCTGAATAATGTAGCGCATGCTAATCACATAAAAGTATTATAGACTGTTAAAACCCACAGTTAAAAACAGTATGCTGATTGGTGGAAGTCAATTATTTATTAAAAATCTCACTGTTCATAAATGAAATGAAATTTTAATATAAAGTGCTACCCATCATTCTTTCAGCACCTTCATAGATGTAGTACAGACATTCGCACGGCTCTCACTGCAGAATCAGGATGTTAGTCTCAGCCCTGATTTACACAACAGAATTAGTTCAGTAAGCTATGTCACTCAAGGACGCTTCACACCCGTGAGCGACATGGTTATATCGGCCGAAACACTGGTGTAGATAGCACTACACCCATGGAAGACGATAGCTACTGCCTCTTGCCGACATGGTGTTATTAAACCGACAGGAGAGCTGTGCCCCAATGGCCTCAAGCATCTTCACCAGAAGCACTACTGCGGCACAGCCACGTTGGTGCACCTGCAGCAATACAAGTTTCTAATGTAGGCCTACCCTCAGTCTTCAGCAGCAGCCTGTCACGCCAGCAGTGCTCTGTCTTGATGTCAGTTTTTCTGTTTTATATTCACTGTTGCTAAACGTTTTCTGTGATTTATTTATCTTTGTAACTAGTGATTTGAATAAATGCCATGCTGTACTGGACTGTCTTTCAGAAGCACTATTAAACTTTTATCTGTTAGTTCTTCAGCTAAGTCGCTTAATCTTTTTTTTTTTCTCCCTCTCCTCTTAGGGTGAATGCTCTCAGAAGTGCTATGACGTCTTTGTGCTGGAGACAGTTTGTGTGGCCTGGTTTTCTTTTGAGTTCCTCTTGCGCTTCATTCAGGCAGAAAGCAAAAGCACCTTCCTGAAGACCCCTCTCAACATCATTGACGTCTTGGCCATCTTGCCTTTCTACATCTCATTGATAGTGGATATAGTCTCTGCCAAAAACAGCAACAGTAAGCCTGGCAGTGGAGCAGGAAACAAGTACTTAGAGCGAGTGGGCCTGGTTCTGCGCTTCTTGCGGGCTCTCCGCATCCTGTACGTCATGAGGCTGGCGCGGCATTCACTGGGGCTGCAGACACTGGGACTCACTGTGCGCCGTTGCACCAGGGAATTCGGACTCCTCCTCCTCTTCCTCTGTGTTGCCATGACGCTCTTTTCTCCGCTGGTTTATTTGGCCGAGAGTGAACTAGGAGCCAAGCAAGAATTCACTAGCGTTCCCACCAGCTATTGGTGGGCTGTTATCTCCATGACGACTGTAGGCTATGGAGACATGGTACCTCGTAGCATCCCGGGACAGGTAGTAGCCCTGAGCAGTATCTTGAGTGGTATTTTGCTGATGGCATTCCCAGTCACTTCCATCTTTCACACTTTTTCCCGCTCCTACACAGAGCTAAAGGAGCAGCAACAGCGAGCTGCAAACAGACAGTTGCACCAGCCAGAGGAAACGGACAGATCCCCAAATGGTGATAGTTCTCAGGGAACAGAGCCGACCTCCCCAGTATATGCTGCTGGGAAGCAGCATGTCAGCCAGCAGTGAACAGGGAAAACAAGGAGGTTTTGCCTACGAACAACTAAAAGATTTGGACAGGAGTGCTCAACTAGTGAATGAAAGACGTCTAGATCTGAGAGAGAAGAAGAAAAACATAACCTTACAGAACTATGTAAATCAAGATATACGGTGAGATCTGTACAAGAGACTGGCCTTATTAAGCAACTAAAAGCGTCCCTAAGAACAAGTTCTAGAAAATGTCTGCTCCGTCCTTAATGGAAGGCCACTATTGTTAAGCAATAGATGTCCCCCACCTCCCCCAGAGCAGGTACTTAAGACAGGTTTTCACTGTGTCCGTTAAGAAAAATTAAATTTGGAGAGAGAATTGATCCTAAGGACCCATGGCTGGGAGAAATAAGAGTGACATTTACTGTACATAAGCTTCCTGGTGGCACTACTCTGGGTGGGAATGTCCCCAAACGCTTATTCCCTAAGGCACAATGGATTAATTCTACAAGGCATCCTCATGGGGGGTACATCTCAAAATGTAACAGGGTAAAGTTGAAAGGGGCAGGGGGGGTAAGGCCTTCCTTGGCCCAAGGAAAAAGCAAATTTATCCCTAATCCCTTTATCTTTTAATAATGATTTTTGTTTTGGTTTTTTTAACTGGAAACCATAATCTGGGCTGCCTGCCGACAGGTCTGATTTAAACTCTTGGTTTTTATACATTATTTAGTAAACATGCACATTTACCACAGTAGGTTTTGCCTTTATGCCAGAAATATACATGGACAACCTTGTTAATGATACTGTCAACTTGTTTTCCTTTGCTTATATTTGCATATAACAAATATCTTTAAAACAACATATTTGTTTCTCTATTAGCCTCCCAGCTTCCATGTTTTAAAGACTGTTTAACATTTAAGCAAAAATTAAAAGCAACAGTCCAGCAGAGGTAGACTTATGGAGAAATAGGATGACTCATGTTTATGTAATTTTCTGCAGTAGTAGTTTGATGACTGCAGCTGTGTGTAAAGGGTTTGATCCAAACCCGTTAAGTCACCGGGAGCCTTTCCATGGACTTTGGGGCTCAAGGCTCAAAGCAGCAGCTGTCTCATGTTAAGAATATTCCTGCATCTTTTCAGACCCAGGTTATGACTGTCCATCCCTTGTTGCTTTTATTCCAAAAGCTCATTATTGTCAATCAAGAAGTCTGTGCCACAATACGCAACCATTTTTTGTTTACTTAAGCAAATCTGTAGTATTACTTGCATCTGTGAGCTCTCCACTCTATGTTGTTCCCCCTACATAGCTGGTTTTGTTCAATGTGTAGAGTGTGTTTACAAACCGAATAACATTTAAGAAAAAACAAAATTCATGGGCACCTCATTCTTTACTGATGTAGGAACATTACACTGCCCTTTTCTATTCCACCCCTGTTGTCAGAAAATGAACAAATACAGTTATATTACAGATGGGGTTTTTCCTCAGTGGAAAGGAGGAGAATAAGCCCACACTAGTAAATGACTGTAATAAGCCACTCATCAAAAGGAGTGAAAAGAAAGACATAAAAGGTAGTTTTTATTTTAATAAAAATTTGAAGTTTTGTTCCTGAATTGTTGCATTGTTTTTTTCTTTTCCTTTTAAAGCAGTGCCGTGTGCGCCAAGAAGTCTCCCCAGCTGACTACAGCCATTTGCTCTTGCTGGCCTGTGTTAACCACTGGCAATTATCAAAACAGGTCAATGAATCTGAAAAAAATCTGTTTGCTGTTTAATTTAAAAAGAAGATGCAAATTCGATCATGTTGGAAAGCAACTGTAAGCCCATTTTTCACTGTCAAAGGGGTAACAGTGCTGTGTCTAGCATTATGAAGGAAGGAGCACCTACCACACCCCTTGACTCCAAGAACTGTGGTCTCTCAGCCCTCACCCAGGAATGAGCCCTTTAAAAGGGCCCTTACGGACATACAGGTTGCACTTCCAGAGGCAGCACTTCTGTGTTAGTCTGTGCACGTTAAAAATGATGAGAGTCCTGTGGCACCTTAAAGACTAACACATTTCTTCAGGCATAAACTTTCGTGGGCTCCATCATGTACTGAAGAGGTCTCAGACACATGGCCCATGAGCCACACGAGGCCCATAAAGCTACTTCCTGTGGCCCGTACCAACGCTATTGTTACCAATATTGTTGTATGGAAAGGGTTCAGTGGTGCAGCCTTCTAGCCACATGCCAGTCCTCATGCGGCCCTTGTGGTGATTTGAGTTTGAGATCCCCGATGTACTACATGCATCATGTGCGATATATTGCATACATCTGACAAAGCGGGTTGGAGCCCACGAAAGCTTTTGCCTGAAGAAATGTATTAGTCTTTAAGGTGCCACAGGACTCTCACTGTTTTTACAGGTGGCAGTGTAATGTCTTGTAGGGAGATGTTCCCTTGTGACTGCTGAACGTCACATCCAAGGTGTAGGCATAGCAGCCTCTCAATATAGGATCCAAAAATACAAGGCTGGTTTGCCCTCTCTTTTTTAGCTTCACCAATATTAAAGTCCCACCCCTGAAACAACTTTTGCGTATTAAGAAGAGGTGAAGGTTGATAATGTGCTTTGTGTGTATGCACATTTTGCTGCTACAGGAATTTAATGAAACATTTAAGTTTTTGCAGTATGATGGCTGATGGGTATTTAACCACCTCAGGGCCTGTCAGTCATTTCATACAATGTAAAACACTATCCATGAGGTCAGATCTTCCTGTTCCCTTATTTGACAGCCAAGAGCAACCAATGGATTAAAAGCTATATCTGCCTCTTCCTCCAAGAAAAGGAGAAAAAACAAGATTGTCCTGCACCTCAGAGCCACATCCATGCCTGGCAACTGCTGTCAGCATGTTCACAGCATTACTCTTTCTGAGGTAAGAACACTATTGGCACGTAGGCAAGCAGCCACAACACAAACCTCATGGTTTCTGCCCAGAGTGCACAATCTAGCACTGCAGTGAAATACCCAAGAAGGAGGGGAGGGTGTGTGGGTACACACTTACAACGAGGAATTAGAATGAAGCATCATAGTGCTGGCAAATTGCCATGTACTGCTACACAATTTAATATTGTAAATTGGAGCAGAATTTTCACATTAAGTCTGTCAAGACTCAGCTCCAAGGCACAGCAGCCTAGCCTACTAAATGTGAACTCAAGCTGTATTGCCTGGTAAAGCATGCAGTCTGGAAGTGCTGAAGAATGTGTCAATGTATTCTTGGCCCAAAATGTAAAGCAGCTCACAGATTCTCCAGCTGACCTCAATAGATGAAGTCATTGCATAGTATTTCTTGAACACCATATGCTGTTTATACAGACAATCTAAACACGGAGCACAGTGGTCACACAAAGCTCAAGGCCTAGTTTACACTGGATTTGAAGATGTCTCTTGAACAGGCGGGTATTAATGTGTCTGTGAAAGTCCATGAATGCTTAGGAGCATTAGATTTTTTATTTCCTAAAGCAAGCGAGCATGTTGTGTTATTCCTAACAGAACGAAAACAAGCCTGCACAGTTGGAGTTTTATCAAATAGTCATTAGTGAATGCCCTTTATGGTGCAATAACTTAGAAATCTGCATGAACTTGGATGGCGTTTAGCTGTTTCTACTACCCATCGCTATAGACGCTAGCTGCCCAGAGCTAGGTATTTATAATATTAAGGGGACTGTAATGCTAAAATCAAAACCAATGTAGGGAAAAAAAGAATGACTTTGCATGTCTACAGGTTTCAGCATATGGGCACAAAAGTATTACAGTTGAGCTATAATAACTGTTTAATTATTATGCATTGGCTGATAATAGCCAGTATCTTACAGGTTCAAAGGTCATGTAATTAAACTACAGTGTGCACACAGTTTTTTTGACTAAAATCTCCATCTGCCAAGACGTTACCCGTTACATAAAGCACAGCTTTTAATAAAGGGTGAGTTTGCACAGTGAGATGACAGCCCAGGAAACTATACAGCTGGAAGCCATAACTAAATTATTTTAGAGACCGTATCAAGTGCTGTTGCACTGAAGGTCAGACATGAGACACAGACAGAAGCATGATGTTTAGTTCAGCAATTGGCTTTGTCACTGGTAAGGCTTGTGACATTTCATCAGGAACCAGAGAAAAGGATTGCTTTTTTCTACTTCTCGGACCCAACATACATGTGGTTTGGGAGCTTTTGCATTCTAAGTCATTGCCATCAATTAAGCTGGGCTATAGCCCGAGCTCTTGCTGGCAATTTTTGCCCAGCTTGGTACGCAGCCCATGTTTTTCCTGTGTTGTACATTTCCAGTGCACCATCATAATTAGAGTCACTTGCTCTTTCCTAAAGCCTGAAAATAAGCATTATGACCTCTTACAAATGGTCAAAGTAGCTAGACTCTGTGACCGAGACCGCCTTTCCCACGGCAGTCTATATGATGACAGTTTGATGTCATGGACACACAAAGAGGTCTCATGCCACATTAACCAAAGTGTACACATGCTCCTAGAAGACTATTTCAGTGTTGCACACTCATATTCGTTTATCGTGACTCTAAGGATGTTTGCATGTCCTTAAAGCCTCAGTTTGAGGTGTCGTGACACAGGGAATTTCGGCTTTCATTTATAAAACAAACATTAGTGTCTAGCCCTTGAAAAATATGAACAGAAAAGGTTCAAAAACCAAAAGGCATAGAAAGAAAAAAAACATATGTTTATTATTAGTGTTACAGGGTTTGTTTTTTTTCCATTTTGTTTTTAAGCCAATTGACTCAGATTGTGAACATTTGGGGCTGGTAGCATTGCTGTTGTAAACACATAAAGTGCTAAAGCTTTGACAACAAAAGCCAAGAAATTTAGCATTAGAGGGACTGGTTGGTAGAATGCTGTGGGGAAAAAAAAGAAACCACAGTCTTTTACTATACCTTGCCATTACAAGCGCAAAGCCAGCCCTGATCACGCTTGTAGAATGAACTTTGTGAGATGGGCTCTATTCAGAATCTACTCAGACAGGCACCATACTCACATTCTTGAATAGCTATTGGCAGCCTCAGTTGACCTACCGTTTAGCCCAGGATGCTCAACCTCAGATCACCACAAGGGCTGCATGAGGACTAGTATGTTAGCCCGAGGGCCACAGCACTGAAACCTTTTCATTCAACACTACAAAAATGAAGCGTATTATAGATAGATAGATAGATAGATATGCCAAGCGTAAGTAAGAAAGAATTATCTCTGTTCAACAGGGAGGTATCAGCAAGAAGACAGAGTAAGTAAATAAACACACTTTAAATCCTGCATTATCAATTATTTGCGACATGTTTGTGGGCCACAGGAAATAATTTTAAGGGCCGCATGCAGCCTATGGGCTGCCACTTTGAGACCCCTGCTTTAGCCCTTAGCAGTATTACTGTCACATCAGAGTGGTGGTACAATGAAAGCAGCTGGTCAAGGGGACAGCTCCATTGCTACAGGAGGAGCAGCTTGACTAAGGAGCGCACTTCACTTTTCCAGAGCAAGTAACCCAAGACAGTCCGCAAGAACTACATTTACAGAGGTTTGAGTGCAGGGGCGCTGATGCTCACGGCACCATACTTTATCTGGGGGACTGAAGGATGCTGAATTCCTATGGGACCGTTCACGCACAAAAACAGTTTTGCAACTTGGAGAAAGCTGACCTTTTCCCTAGCTTTATAGCTTATTTACTAGCTCCACAGTGTACACCTGCACAACAATACTTACTCTCACATACACATGAACAAAATTTTCTCGTCGGTAGAATGCTGTTACTATGCCATCCAACATTTTCATTCTATTACAAAATGTTAACAAAATAAAAGCTAAACACATACACTATTTCCTGGGCTTGGTGCAAGCCCTTGACACAGTATTAATATTTGCTACACCTATGGAAAGCCAAAGTAAAGCAGTGAGTATGCAAGCCTGGTTTGTTTTTTTTTGCTACAGCCCTTGGTGTGAACTTTCTAAAGGTGTGTTTTAATTTCACTTGACAAGCAAGTCAAAATATGAGCGTAAGCTTTCTGGCCCAATGGTCCTCTAGGGGCCTGCAGTTTAGGATAATATTATTTTTGTAGTCTCAGGCAAGGACAACCACAACCAGAGGCGTCCATTTCCCACTCAGAAATGGTTGCCACTGTTCAAGGTTCTCTACCATTGCCTCTTTTAAGTAAATCAACCCATGCACCCCATCATGGACACATGCAAACTGCCCCCCCCCCCCAATCCAACTGTCAGTTGCAAAAGCCCACAATGATTTTTTGGCATCATGGCTTTAGCTTCCTAGGTAACATTTTTCTTGTGTTCCAAAGCGGCAACTGAATTAGTCTAGTTCTGTAAAACAAATAAGGTGTCCTGTGGCACTTAAAGCCTAACAAATGTATTTATTTCATGAGGTTTCATGGGAGGAAAGAAAAAAAAAATTTCCCACTTCGTCACCTGCCAACATATTTGGACACAAGATACCATTACAGGCCCTAATAAAACCAGCTACGCCATCAAAGAGTCGCTCAGCCACCAATGTGATTTATGCCACCATGTGCCAGACCTGCCCTGCTGCGCCATATATTGGACAAACAGCATAGTCTCTATAGAAAAGAATAAATGGGCCAAAATCTGCCATCAGAAATCACAGCACTCTAAAACCAGAGAGTCAGCATTTCACGCTTCGGGAGCACTCCATTAATGATTTGCTAATTGGTGTGCTTAGATAGCTGAAGCCAACATCAAGGCTTAAACGAGAAGCTGCTGAGATTGACTTTACTTGGGTGCATTGCCTCAGGACTTAATAGGGACATGGGATTTTTCTCTGATCACAACAGGTGATTTGACCTCATCTCCCACTCCACAGTGTTTGACTTTTTATAACTGTTTTGATTTGCTGTTACAATGTGAGCTGTTCCCCTGACTTACACGCCCCTGCATTTATTTCGTCCCATTCTGTAAGTTCCCCATCTTCAAAGTGTCTGATGAAGTGGGCTTTTCTTCCACGAAAGCTCATGCAGTAAATAAATTTGTTAGTCTTTCAGAACCCATTGTTTGGTTACTGTTCTTGTGCTAGCTTTGGCTGTTCCAAGGATCCATTCCAATACGCTGATTGCCAACGTTTCTAGCAAAATAATGTGTACACTGATTCCATATCTTGCACTTGATATATATATATATATATGGAAAGAGAGGTTTTTTGACAGCCAAAAAAATTTATCATTGGCCTTTATTGAATCATTTAGGCTAAGCACAGTGTGCTATCAAATACATAATGAAAAGCAGCAGAAATGCTCAACTGTTGTGTTGGTTTTTCCATCGCCACAATTACAAGGTAAAGGTACATTAGCATCAAAGATTATCATTGGTACCCCCTCCCCCCAACCTAACAGTAACTTACTCTGCAAGGAATCCCAGCAATTTCAGCCCACGTTTGACTTCAGTGGCAACGCCCTTGCAGTGTAAGGGTGAATTTGACCCAATCAGCCCGAAGTGTTTCAATGATTTCAGTGGGCCTTGTCACAAAGGAAGACAGCAATGACTCAATATGGCACAAACTGTCATATGAGTACAATTTGGGCTAGATTGAGCAACTGTTATATAGCTGAGCTCTTATAGAAATAATCCCCAACGGGAAGCCCAGGGGTAAGGCCTTGCCAGGGTCCAAAGGTGTTTTTTTTTTTTTTTTAACCACCCAGCCCTTCTGTTTACCATGTTACACTTTGCTAGCAGCATTATATTTAATTTTCAGGCACCGTCATAACCCCCCCCCAACTAACCTCCTCTGTCTAGGCTACTTCCTCCCCATAGTTCATGTCTGTGCCTCGCCACAAATCATCCACGCTCAATGCGCCACTTTTGCTTTCCAGAACTCCCCCAACCCCCCCCCAGTCAACTGCCCTCTTGCTAACTTATGTCTGCCTGCCCTCCAGAGTCCTCAGTCTCTATTCTGCTCTACAGCAGTTGGTCCCCAATTGGTAAAAGCAGGACTAGCAGCTCCTCGCTGTCTCCCACATGCTTGATGGGCAACAACAATGGGCAGGGGGGAACCACACACTACCAGTAAGCCACATACAGATCAACTGCCCAATGGGCCATCTTGGGCCTGGTTAATTTCATCTTTGAATTAACATGGGAGCTGTAATGAGGTCCAACAGGGAGAAAGGAAAACAGGGGATTGCTGGTGAAAAGGTTGGTTGACCTCCCAATAAACCTATTTTATTGCCTGGTACTGGGCTCTAGGACATTAGCTCTGTTAGCAAAGAACTGCAAGCGGTGAGACCTCTAATGCCTTGGTGTCATGACGTGGATGCCTTCGCTGGACAAGTGAGCAAATGCCAGGTAAGTTCCCCTCGACAACAGTCTGTGCAGCTGATTGATGTGGGTATGGCAGGCTCTGCAGATGGGAGTCGTGGCGTCTCACAAGCTGGGGTAATGGATTTTTTTAAACAGGTGGGTATGGAAGAATCAGGGTCCATTCCAGGTGCCGGGGTTAACCTGGGATGCAATTAAGATTGTGATGGGTGAGGTATGAGGGGGGACGGACGGACACACACACACCCACCCCCATCCCCACCCCATTCCTCCCCCCCCCCCCCAAGGGCAAGGAATATCCAGCAAACGCAATAGTGGTAGAAGTTGCTCGAGGAGACAGTGAATTGGCGAAGGAGTTTAACAGCAAAACCCTGGAGCACAGCCTTGGAAGTGCTGGCAAGGACTGCTGATGCCTCCAGTTTCACCCTGGTGAATGTGGCAGCAACTCTCCTCCCTGAGCCAGGACAGAGACATGAGTGTGGTTCTCCAATGAGCCTCTTCTCCAGCTTTGTTGTTGCCTTCTGTACCTTTTTTAACCTTAGGGTTTTCTTTTTCCTAAATCACTTTCTTCTGCTTCTTCTCTTCCCCCCACCCCCTCACTGTTTTGTTCGTTTGGTGTGCTTAAGTTAAAAGCCACAGCTGAAATGCTGCTGTCAACTTGTATTCTAAACAAGGTTAAGCAGTTGCTTTCCACCACACTTCCCATTTGCAGTTTTGTTTTTCTAAAATTTTAGTGGAGGAATCTTTGGATATTGTTTGAATGTAAAAAGGGTTCTGGTAGATTAAGGCAGTTGTGGGTCAGAGATTGCAGTTGGTGGCTCACTCAGGTTTTACAAGCAAAATGCACCAGCTTTTAAAGCATAAATAAAATGCTTAAGAATCAGCTCAGTAAAAAAACAGCACTTGGAGTGAAAGGTGGGTTTAACCTCCCAAACTGTGGTGCCAGTGAAAGAAACATTGAAAGTTGTGGCAGTGAAAGGCTAAGATGTGATAACTTAACTGAAAAGTAGGTGTTTTAACGAAACGGAAAGAGTAAAATGTAGCATTGGTACAAATTAGTATTACAAAAGTTCAGAAGAGTTAAAAGGTTGTGGGAGAAGAATTCTTGGCTTTCTTGGTTTCTTTGCAGTTAGTTTAAGGAAAGAACTTCAATAGTGTAGTGGTTTACACTACTATTTAATATGTAGAAGGTCCTGGGTTCAAGCCCCAGGTGGTTGGATTTGATGATCTCCTGAGGTCCCTTCCAACACTATGATTTGATCCTATTCTAAAGGATGCCCTCCCCCTTTTTTCCTTCTCTCCATGGAAATGAGCTGTGACTCCTAACTAAGATCACTTAGATGTGGATAATTTGGTTGGAATCACTGAATTAAAAGGGGGAGGCAGTCATTTCTCTTAAAACTTAACTGTCTCTAAATGTGAAAAAAAAAAATCAGGGGGGCGGTAATTTATTTGTGTGATTGAGTAAAAACCATTAGAGCAATGCAAGGGAAAAGGGAACTTTCTTCTTCGAGGGCTGCTTGGATGCATTCAGTGATAGGTGTCTCCATGCCAGAGTGCCGGATTGGTTGGAAAAACTTTTGTCCTAGCCTGTCAGGAGAGGGTAGGTGGCCACTGCCCCCCCCCCCCCCGCTCCAGTGGCTCTATATATGGCTTCCTCCCAACCCCTCCCCAGTTTCATTTTTTCCACCTTGTCTGTCGGATCTGGACCCTCCATTCTTTGCGAAAGCAAGCAGCCTGTCTGTGATCGTATGAGCTTCACGCCCAATTGGGAGCACCTTTTCATAGACCTAGTTCCACCAAAGAGGACTCCAGCTGGCGGGCCAGAACATCATGATCTCTGCGTCGACTGCAGAAAGGCCTTCCCCTGGGACAACCCCCATGGGAAGTGCCTCTGGTGCCTAGGCAAAGACCACTTGGTCACTGCCTGCTACATATGCCTGTCCTTTAAACCAGAACAATTAAGGATAAGGAGCAAAGGTGCTGTGCCCTAGCCTCTGAACAGGCTCGGCACTCCTCACCCAAGGCTTCGGGAGCCCACCTGGCACCATGAGCCGGCTCAGCACTGGAACCCACCCGGCACTGTGGTGACAGTGGCTGCAGGAGGACGAGCTCGGTACCGACTTTGGTACCTCAGCGCCAGCGCAGTCCATCAGCACCAGGTTCACCGCTCCGCCGTTTGAGGTCACCACCAGCACTGTCACCTCCGGTACCGGAGGCTCACCACAGCCCCATACCGACGGTGCCAAGCCTGCCTCAACACCGCTCCAAGTCACCTCCAGCACCACAGGGCCGCCATGGCCCCGTACTGCCACTACAGGGACTGCCTTGGCACCAGTCACCCTTGGCATCACAGGGTCAACTTTCACCCTTT
Organism: Podocnemis expansa; assembly: GCA_007922195.1. Classification (NCBI taxonomy): domain Eukaryota; kingdom Metazoa; phylum Chordata; order Testudines; family Podocnemididae; genus Podocnemis; species Podocnemis expansa. The sequence continues at coordinate 40,666,284 of ML682005.1, forward strand.
TCTCCGGTGCTACATCACAAGGGCAGCCCTGTCTCTCCTGTTAGGGGCTCACCACAGGTTCGTTGAGGGTCGCTTCCCAATCCCAACAACCCCAGAAGCGGTGGAGGCTGCACGGGCTCTTCACCTGCTGCCCACACCTCCCTCCCCAGTACCGGTTAGGAGGGGCAAGCCAGACTTCATATCAAAGGCCGGGTGCATCATGAGTGGCAGCACTCTCCCTCCCCCCCAACCCCTGGCACCCACGTCCCACCACCCATTACTCCTTTGGGCCCTGGTACCATAGAGCCATCCCCACGGCAACACATAACTTTGACATCTCCTGTACCGCCTCAGGGACCACGTGATACTTCCCCTTGCTCAAGTCCCAAGGAAGGGCCATCAAGAGGCTCCAAGCAGCCTTGGCGCTGCGTTTTGGCACTGTCAGCATTCCACTTCCGCCCTCATGAATGGTCTCCACATGAGACATCCTCACCATCAGCCCCACCACGGACACTGGGTACCACTTTGTCCCTGGTACTGGGCTCATACACAGGCAATCTAGCAGCACACTTCAACCTCTTGTACCGCACCGCAGCCCATCTGGAGATGGAGGTACACTTCTCCGAGCCCCCCTTGGATACCCTATCTGGGCCAGTGTTTTCCTCAGTGGAGCTGGTTATGGTTCCCCTTTACCCCAGCGTTTGGGCTCTCTCCTTCTCTCGATGGCAGAACCCGGGTTCCATCCCCCGGTGTCAGACATGGCCAGCCTCAAGTGTAGAGTCCCGGGATCAGACTTCTCCTCCTTCATCAACCACCCAATCCCACCCCAGGATGTGTTACAGATGGCGCTAGGCCCAGGTGAACCGCCCAGCGAACCCCTTCCAGCATCGAGGGAGGCAGGAGAATTAGAACTTCTGGGGCATAAGGTCTACTCCTCCTTGGCCTTCCAATTACCGGTTGCAAACAACCAGGCCCTGCCCAGTGGATACATGCTAGATGTGTGGGAATCTTTTGCAAAGTTCAAACATCTGCTCCCACCAGAGGCCAAGGAAGAATATGATGCATTCCTGGAGGAGGGAAGAATAATCTCCCAAGGCCACCTTCTTTCAGCCCGAGACACGGTAGACACGGCAGCCCGTACCATGGCCTCAGCCATAACTATCCATCGAGCGGCCTGGCTCAGGGAAGCCAGGGTGCCCCCAGCTTCCCAGCAGGTGGCACTCGATCTGCCCTTCGGGGGTGACACCTTGTTTCCACCTGAGACCCTGGCGGTAGTGGGTACCGCACGTGACCCTAGGGGAGAGGTAAAATAGCTCAGCCTCCTCCCATCAGTGCCCCTTTCATGCCCACCGGCCACATAATGCCTATGGGCTCAAGATCACCCCCACACATGCTCTTCCCCAAAGATCTCTGGGTAGGGACTCAGTCCCTCCCCATCACCCTTTCAGTTAGCATTTTGGGGCCCGCTCAGAAAGCCCTTCCTCCCTCCCTTTCTCCACAGGGAAGGGGAGCCTACTCTAATTAATCTGTGACTGCCTTATTGTGGATTCCCAGAACAGACTGGGACATACCTATGGCCCGGGCCCACCTCCAGAGAAGGTAGATAACACTTCTTCCCCCTCCTCCCATTAGTTAGAGAAAGGGGAATTTCTCAGGGCTGTCATAACCCCCCCCCCCCCAACACTTCTATAGCATGGATGGGGGGAGCCAGTCCTTAATCTTGCTCCTCTGATTTTATGGAGGACACTGATCCTGTAACGAAAGCCCGTCTCAGTTATCAATGGCCCTACCCAAGATTGCGGCTTCATTCCAGCAGATGATCCTTAATTCATTGCTGCCCTTAGGGCGGTCATAGGAGAAAAGAAACGGGCAAAAGAATACGAGAAAGTGAAGAAAACCCCCCTCCCACCCTTCCTGCAGGTATTGCTTTGACTGGCGATTCCTTCTACTCTTATAGGCGTTAAGGGAGATCTTCACTAAAGCCGAAGGGTGCTTCAGCCAGTAGCTCTAGTCAAAGCTACAGACACTTCCAGTATGTGGGGACACATGCGCCCAACTGAAAACTGGGAAACCCCTCGCTAGCCCGCAGCCTGCCCCACAACGGGTAGGTCCTGCTTCCGCACCCTGAAATTGGGGGGAACCCTCCCCATCCCAAGAAAACCAGTCAGTGTGCGTGCCTAAGTCGGTGCCAGTAGGTGCTTAGTGACCTCTCCAGTGCTATAAAGCTTATTTAATTACCCCCCACCTGTTAGACAGGAGTATGACACTCAGTAATTTTTACTGCTTGCTGCTCTATGCCCCGGGTGGATGCGAAGGCTCCACTCTCCCAGGAAGGTGGTGGTACCTCTCCCCTCTTCCCACTCCTGAAGTGGCAGCTTCTGTATACTCAACCTGGAATCAAGCAGGTCAGTGAGATACATGGGAGAAGAAGCAATACTATGCCGCCCCCCCCACCCCCGCCTTTCGGACAAACTTGCTGTGACCCGGGCCTCCTGGGATAACCACCTGAATATGCAAAGATCAGGGCAAGCTGCAAAAAGGAGAGCAGATTCTCCCAGCACTGGTGGGTTACCTAGAGTTAAACTTCCCCAACCAGTCACAAACAATGCTTCTGATCCCCCACAATGGATATCAAGAAGCCACCGTATAGTATAGCCAGCTCCCTTTACTGCATTCCAGTCACCGGTCCCCAGTACAGCCACTAGGTCTGTTAAAGAAATAGGTTCTTCTGACCCCAAGGGGTCAGCCACATTACACAGAACAATACAGGCTTGAATCTTACCCAAAATAACACGCTGCCAGCCAATCCTTTAGTAACTACAACTAAAGGTTTAATATAAAAAGAAAAGAAACAAAATGAGAGATGTTATAAGGTCAAAGTGAATCACATACATACAACTGATTTAGAGTCCAAAGAAGATAAGTCCTTGTTTCACAGCTTCAGTCGTTAGTAATCCAGTTTATAGGAATAGAGACCAAATAATCCAAGTGTAGAGTTTGTTCTAATTCTCCCCCATGAGAATTAGCAGGGCAGTTTCCAGGCCAGTGTTGGCTGGGATCTCAATCCTGCGGCCCAAACTTTCCCTGAGAAGCTTGGACAGATGTGAGACACCGGAGTTTGGTTCCCAATGTCCTTTTATAGTTGCAGCTAGCAAGGTGGGCATTTTCAGGTCAATTCTTCACGTGGGCTTTGATGACAGTTTCCAGGTCTTCCTTAAGTGAAGCATAGCAATACATATTGTCCTTTGAAGGAAAACCTTCACCTCCTGGGTACCCCAGGTAATTAACTGCATTAGTGCCATTAACAGACAGTTTAAGTTGGTACATCAAAGGTCCCTTTAGATGTTAATGTTCCCTCTTGACCCCTTCCAATAGAACAATGGTAACAGATAGAGAAGCACTTCAGTCACCTTGCTAACCTCTAACAGGATACCTGTAAATACCATCGAGAAACAACTAAGAATACAAATGCATATCAAAGCACTAGCCTACTCATACATTGCATTTCCATATAATATGTCTTCAAAGGTTAGCCTTAGGTCATGTATTTTACAAAGATGGCTTGGCCTTTTCAGGCCTAGCATGACACTTGCCCTATGCCTCCCAATTAACCCTTAGCCAAGCCCATGGCGATAGGTTTTTGACAGACTTGCTGCACACCGTTGGGCTTCACACATAGCCATCACCCAACTGGGCTATACCCTAAATGGTTCATCCCCTGGGACGACCAGAGATCCATGGGCATCCAGGTCTAGACCAGGGCACTGGCGCCTGGGCACCTGGTGAGTAAGATTTCATCTTCCTCTGTAAGACCCAGAGGCCTGAAAACCATTTGGTAGTATTTGCATGATACTTCCGCCATAGGTGACTGCTAATAGCTTTTTCCTTCTACTTACTTGACGAAGTTTAAATCAATCAAACCCTGATTTCCGATCTGCACGGAAACTCAGGAAATAGTAGCTTTACCCATGGTGGAATCCTATCCTAGGTAAGATTGGATAACAGGGATAGGTCACCCTTGTCAGATCCTCCAACTATCCAAGGTACACCTGCGGTATCAACAATTGTACCTTGTGAGTATCATATCCTTGCCAGGTGGTCTTCAGAGAAGGCCACTACTGCCTCTGATAAGCCATATCACTTGGAAGGGTTAGTTTCTCTCTTTACGAGCTCTTCAACCCTGTTGCACACAGATGTGCATCACAGTTAAGTGCCGGTATCACACCTGGTGGTGCCTTCGGGCACACAAGGTCATATAAATCAATGTAAAATTTTAATCCCATGGGCCTTCCAGTTGTCACAACTAGGTGTCCAATTGGAGGCATCGCAAATTCTGCCTTTTTCCTCGCTCCCTCTGTTCTCTGGGTAGTCTTCCCAGTAGTGGAAGCCTAAGGTAGAACATGATGGGACAACAGGAACGTTCCCTTCCTTGAGTCTTCATAGGAATACGAAGGCCAACAGTAGTTCCTAAAAGGCCCACTATGCTGTGTTGCGAGTGCCTAGTGGGTCTGAAATATTTCCTCGAAACCATACGAAGTCTTCCAGGTCAATACACTGTAGTACTGCTGGAGGTCTGGCATCACATCCTCCCTGCCCAGCCCAGGGATTATTTGATTATATCAATTGATTATAATCATTGATTATATATCAATTATATATCATATATCAATTGATTATATCAATGTTATGTGGCGCCAGTCACACCACCTTTGGCATTCTTCCTTTCCCTTTAATCATCTCGAAGTATCTTCTCTTAGATTCTTCTTGCCTAATTTCAGTACTCCTTTTTCCCTTGCGGGTTGCCGGGTATACCAATTCACACACCCTTTGGGCAAGTGACTTATAGGTCTTTACATGGCTGGTTGGAGGGATAATGTTTTATCACCTTCTGTTGCTATCTGCGTAGGCAGTAACTGTCATGGCAAGCCCAGTAACCCTAAGGCTACCGGTTTTCTCGCATAGGGTTGAAGTGTTCTGTGGCCAGAAGGTTAACTCTCTGGTCCTCATACCTCAAACTATATCCCTCAGGTAGAGCAACCAAACGCGATTTCTTCCACGTTAGTCACGTTGCTTTGATACAAATTCTGGTATAAGGTGACTTTAGTCCATCCAGCCCACACATGCTAGTGGCTCGGGTGGATTGGACTTTTCTCCTGCTCAGGGTTGGCCCTACAATTGAAGGCTTCCATTGCCAGGTCAAGAGCCCTAGTTGGTCTCTTAATCCTTGTAAGGACCTTGCTCGCTGGGCCTATACCCATCTGGGGTTATGCTGTGCTGAAGGCGGAAGAGCCAACTCCACCCGCCATCCATCAGTGCAGCTAATAGTCACCTATCACTGAATGCACCCGAGCAGTGCTCAAAGAACGGTGGGTTACTTACCAGTAACTGTCCTTCTTCGAGATGGGCTGCTCGGATCCATTCAGGTCCCTCCCCTCCATCCCCACATCTGGAGTTGGCAACTCCTAGGACCTGGGGAGAGGGTTGGGAAGTGGCCATATATAGAGCCACTGGGTGGCGCAGGGGGCAGTGGCTGCCTACCCTCTCCTGACAAGCTAGGTCAAAAGTTTTTCCGACCAATCCGGTGCTCTGGCACGGAGACACCTATCACTGAATGGATCTGAGCAGCCCATCTTGAAGTACGGTTATTGGTAAGTAACCCACCATTTTGTGTAAGGTTCCAGAAACCTAAACCAACACACTTGGTTTTAAAAGCTTGCAGTGTGTCAAATACATTGGCTTTGTTGGCATTTAACCCTTTAGGTACTTTCATGCTTTATAAAATTCAAAATGTTTTAAAAACCAAAAATGTGGCTGTGGGAAAGACAGCCAGACCCAGGAAAATTGTGGAGAAAAACCAGTTTTTATTTTAAGGGGATGTTTTCAAGCAATAATCTGACAAAGCCCCCCCGGGTAGGACCAGGGCCGTAACTATAGGGGGATGAACAGTGCTGCCAGCCCCAAGCACTGTTAATTGCAAGGTGCATGTTTCAATCAGAATATACCAGAACAGAGCATTATGGTGCCAGTAGGAAAATGGTTTTTTTTGTCTTTCAGACCATAAGGAAAAACTGGTGCCAGCAAAACAGCTAAAGAACACCTCCATGGGTCTCCTGTTGCAACAATATAGTAGTTTATGTTTTGTGGTTTATGGTATTTGTCTCCTTACTAACCTTGGCATGTATTGTGGGTTTCTGTTTTGTTTTGTTTTGTAAAGTAAATATGTGTAAGACAGGTCTAGAGGCTGAGCACTGGTTGCACTTAACAGCCAAAAGGAGAGAGCAACTTATCTGCATGGGCTTTGTATTTGCATGAGCACAATTAGGTATTAGCATAGTCTCATGGTGTGAGTGCAGGATATCGTGGTAAATTGTATATGGGTTAATTTGATCACAACTCTGTCAATACTTGTATTTTAACTGAAGAAGGAAATGAAAGTGTCTTTTTCATAATATGCTATTCTTTGATTGTATAAACTCTGTGTAGCCTATTTGGTGGAAAAATCACCATTAGCAGCACAGTGCTTGCAAGAGTGAGCAATTCTGTGTTTCACTAGGGGAAGGGAAAGACAGACGGTACAGCTCTGACAAAGAGTCATGCTGGAGATCTTGGTGTGCTCCTATTCCCACTGTTAAAAAGACTTAAGTGGGGTTTTAGAACTGTTTTTATTTTGATTAAAAGAACTGGCTGTAGTAACCTGCAGACAGGAGCTGAGATCACTGAAGATTGACCAGCTGGTAGTAAGAGTAGCCAATGAAGGACTGGAGAGTGTGAGTGACCAGCAGGTGGTGCTTGAGGAGAGTAAGAGTAAGGGACATACTCTACACACAGTGGGGTGGAGTAAGTACTGTGTTGGGTTTTTGTGCTGCCTTGCTTCTCAATGGTCTTCTTTGCTGCCATTAAAAGTTCTATGTACTATACTGAGATTCATGCTTACAAGTGGGGAAGCATTATCCCCCTAGGGTGCCTAGGGCACAGCGAATAATATCCCAGGAAACTAGGTGGGAGCTCGAGCTGGTTGGTGTTGTAACATTATTTGGAAACCTCTAGATATAGAACCCAGCCCTTGCTCTGCCATCTCGCCCTGGCAGAAGGGTTACATATGTGTATAATTTTGTACAATCACATTGTGTGGAACCCTAAGAGTTAAATTGTACAGTGGGGGTCAGATAGTGACTACTACCATGGTTTTATCCCCAGGAGTCATTACAACTATTCAGAGGGAAAATGGGCCCTTTTCCCAAATTGTCTGTAAACAATTAATTGTAAATAACTGCTGTGGAGAGCAGGCAGCGGGACAAGCTGATGAAAATCATTTAACTATTTAACAACTGGTCAAAATTATAAAAAGAAATGAGGGGTTTCTGTCTAGGTATAGTTGTGTAAAAGGAATAAAAAACAGTTCTGGGTTGGGGAAATCAATTTCAAGAATTGTACAAATTAAGCCCAAAATTGGGTAAGGAGCACAAAACTAGGCTCAACCAGGAACCAAAGGAAATGAAGGGAAGGTATGTGGTGTACTACAGGGGTCTCAAACGCAAATCATCACAAGGGCCGCATGAAGACTAGTACATTAGCCTTAGGACTGCACCACTGAAACCTTTTCATACAATGATAGTGCAAATATAGGTAACAATAATGTCATTGTGGAATGCAGGAAATAGCTTTAGGGGCCGCATGTGGGCCATGTGTTTGAGACCCCTGCTATACTGTAGCAATCAAAGGATCAGTAATGCTGTGTCTGGAGGGCAGCTTCTAAAGCGATTTCCTGAGGCTCACAGTGACACGATTGTCACCAATATTTGCAATATCATTGTATGGAAAGGTTTCAGGACTGCACCCCTTGGGCTACCATATTAATTCTCATGTGGCCCTCTACTAGTCCTCATGAGGCCCTCATGATGATTTGCTTCTGAGACCCCTCTTTTAAAAGGTGGGTGGAGTCATCCCCCACAAGGTAACTGTTAAAGAAAAATGATAAATAAGGTATTCACAGTCCAGGGAGGATAACCCCAGAAGGTTTGACTGCTATGTATGTATCAAACTGGGTAAAACTTTGGGTGTATGATGATTTACCCATTTTACAGCATGTAACCCAAAAGGTAAACTGGATGCCAAGTTGAACAAATCCAAATTAAAATTGGCTGTAGCCTGGAGCTGGAAATATTCCCCAACATGCAAATGTGTGGAAGCTATTGTGGAAGTGGGTGGAGTTAGCACTCTTCAGCATCTCTTTGTGATCTATCACATGGGTGGTAAACCTTAAGAAATGAGGGGTGGATCAAGTTAATCTCTCTGGTAGTATGTACATAGGAGGGTTAAAACAATGGTTAATTGAAGGGTTAGGGGACATATTTGGGACTGTCACTGAAAAAGGGAATTGTGGGCAATAGAAAACACTGTACTGGGGACCTGGAATCTGGGGAATGAGTGGGCAACTATACAACTGATAAGCCAAAAATGTAAAATTTCAACAACAAATTGATGAAGTGATGGCACAACTATCAGAATTGCCACAGGATGGGGGAAAAAAACAGCAGAAGTGAACCCCTGGTGAACTTGTTGGGCAGGAGATCTTGTGATATGGGTGGGGGATGGTTTTAGAAGGTTAACATGAAATTGGGCTTTTATTAGGTTAAGCAATTGTATATCTAGGAAAAATATCTGGGTATGTCCTTCTATGACTATAGAGAAGCAGGACCAATGACCCATTACAAAAGTGGGACATCTAGAGCTAATATATGTGGGAAATTGAGTACAATCCTGTAATGTAACACTGGGAGGCACAGTGACTACAGTGCACAAATGGATTATGAACATCTATGCTCTACCATCTGGACTGTGGTGCACTAATGGATCAATGGACCTAATTGCTGTGGACAATCGTACCAGTGCTTACTATGTACTACCAAGTAGTTAAATTGGTTTGGACAATGTCAGATTTCACTATGGATATTCAATGGACTCACAATATGGACAAGAGTGCATAAAGATTACAGAAGCAACTCACCAAAACCACCCATGATTGGACATACTTACAATACACGCTTGAGGCTGGCACTGATAAGATTCTAACCTGTCAAAAAAGGAGAAGCAGCGCTTCTGGTGGTGGCCAGGAGGTTGGACTATACTGCAGTGGTCAGGACTCTTGGTGTTGCTGTGGATTATTATGGCAGCTGGTGTATTGTTTTTTATATTTGTAGTACACTGTAGGTGGAAACATGCAAAGAAAGTACAATCTGCTACAGCACAGGCACTCATGATAAAGCACAAGTAATGCAGGAAGCCCTCCCTGCCAAGTGTAACAGATAACCCAAACCCAACCTTCTCAGGCCCACTATAATAGGAAGTCTGGAACACTAACTGGAACAGGTGTTGTATGCCCGTACGAGAGAGGTGCAGGACACTGTACTACACAAGGGGCAGTGGGGCAAATGGAGCACCAACACCTTCCATGTTGACGCCTGACCTTATCAGGAAATGTGTTGTCATATGTCCTATGCTTTTCCAGGGCAGGAAAATCCCAAAAGAAAAAAAAAAAAAGGGTGGAGTGTTAGACTACAGATATTTAGGCCTGCCTATCAGACACATGATCTTTAAATCTGATGGAGCACTAGCTAGCTACAGTGGTAGCAAATCAAAGAACCAACTAGATGGGCTGAGGCCTTGCACTTTGGCTAAGCAAAGGCAAAAAGCACCAGGGGCAGCTATAAGCTGGGACGCATGGCGTCACAGCCACACATTCCAAACATGTCAGAAGGAGCCCATGCCTCAAGAGCATCACACTTGTGACAAAACTTATATTTTGTATTGTTTGGTCATCCTGGTATCTATTGCTCAGATGACTTCTGTCTGCATCCTTAATTGTTTCTGTTGGTCTTGTGATTAGCTGTAATCAGTTAAGGTGGTGGGGTGTGATTGGGTGGGGGTTATGTTACAGTATGGTAGGATTGGTTATAGAATTATTTGGTAATATTTGTTTAAAAAAATTGATTGGGTAAAAAACACTATAAAACCTGAGGTGCAACAGGAAGTAAGGGAGAAAGGAAAAAAGGGGATCACTGGTTTAAAGGTTGGAAAAGGCAGGTTGACTCCAATAAACCTATGGCCTGCTTCTGGATGCTGGGCTACCTAGCTCTGTTAGCAAACAAGAACTGCAAGAGGTGAGACCTCTAACACCCTGACGCTCTTCTAAAAGGCTGTGGAAACGTTTGGATAGTTGGACAAGATAGAGAACCAAGTGTCATTCATTTTTACTTTGTCTGCTCTCTCACTGTTCCCTTAATGTAACCTGAGAAACTGCCAGGCCAAAAAAAAGAAAAAAAGAAAAAAAAAAATCACAGAATGAAACTTTAGCACATCATTCCTGTGAGTTATCATCCCCCATTCTATACACAGGAACTGAGGCACAGAGAGACTTATCCAGGGCCACATAAATGTCATGAGAGAGCTGGAGACAGAACTCAGCACACTGGATTGATTTAAATCACCAAATGGAAAGCCTTATTATAAATAATCTGATTTCAATCAACATTTCTGCTGATACTTCAGTTATTTTTCTAAAGAAAGGTATATTGTCATTCATAGCTATAGCCATTTACAACTAAAGAGAGTCTTTATACTAGCTTTGGTATATCCTTTTACTACCTAGGAGGGTGCAATATAAGTAAATAAATTTATTTAAGCAAATTTTATAGCTTAATGTTTTCAGATTCTTAACAACTATATATTTTAGTTTGATGAATGAGGGGATGTGTCATAACTAAAGAGCTAAGATAATCAGATTCGGGTTGGGCAAAGCTATAAAGCAGGAGTATGAGAGCACCCAGGTGGGCTCAGTGGATGATCCTGACGAGATACATGATGGTTTTTTCCTGGAGTCAGATGACAGGTCCCAACGCTAGTGATGACAGCACAATATCTGTGTCACCTACAATATAGTGCATGACTGATTATAATTATGGAACAAATCTTGATTTCCATCATTACATTTCCCCCGCCCCCTGATTTTTTTGTTATATCAGTGGTACTCAAACTTTTCTAATCATGCCCCGCCCCACCACGAATGGAATATGTCCCCTCTTCCCCCATTACTGCACAGCCAAGGCTTCCTCAGCAACAGAACTTGGGGTGGAATTAGTAAGGGGAGAATCTGGAAATTGCAAGTCTGAGGGAGGACAGGGAACGAGGGTAGAGTCGGGGTGAGGACAGAGCAGGGAGTGTAGTAGAGTTACGGTCAAGGGCAGAGGGGGAATGAGGGCAGAGCAGGCTAGGGGATAGAACAGGAGGGCAGAGTGAAGCTGCACCTGGGAGTGGAGCTGGTTTGGGGGCCGAGAGGAAGTGAAGGTGAAGCTTGGCCTTGTGGCTGAATGGGGTTAGGGAAGGAGTTAGGCTGGGGACAGAGTGGGACAGGAAGCATGGTGACCCCCCCCCCCCGGTCCCACTCCCACCATGTGCCCTCCCAAACGTTCCTCCTCACCCATTAGGGGGTGGGCCTCACAATTTAGGGATCATTATTTTATAAAGAGAGACAACCTTTAATTCACAATTTGTAATAGGAGCCCATGGATTCAGTATATTTATTTAAATGTTTTAAAAGAATATAAGAAGCTTAGGCCTTAGCACATTTTATATTAAATTCAGATTTAATTTTAAATGGGTTTATTTTTTAAAAGAAAAAACAATGTAAACAAAAATCCAATTGAATTAAATAAAAAAAGCTGACATTCAGATTTTTTTCCTCACAAAAATCATTAACTTTATTCACTCTAAAACCCAGATATTCTGAATCTTAGTTCCAAGATTTAATTTAGGACATGGTATGCATCCTGATTACTTATACAGCAGGGGTGGCCAAACTTATGGAACTCAAGAGCCGCACAAGTCAATTATTAAACCTTCGAGAGCCGCACTGAGGCATATAACCACATATTTTTATGTGCTCCAAAATTACTAAGCTTAAAATTCATTGCACACTTTAATTTTATTACAAAAATAGGGCAAATACTGATCTACTAGTGTCAGATTCTAATAATTATTTAAGATTACCATGAAACTATACAGTAAAAATTTAGCTATTGCTAGATGTAGAACATTACAGGCTTGTGGCAAGTTTTTTTTTTGTTTGTTTGTTTTTTAAATCTGGGCAGTAACTTGTCAATACAACAGGTAAAAGCTCTCTGAGATGCTGATCTCTAAGTATTTCACAATGTTTTGAATTTCATTGTGGAATATGATGCTTCACAGCAGTAAGTTGTGCCAAAAATTGAAAGTAATCTTCGTTCAGTTTTATACTTTTCTCCTTTGTATTTTCATTTCTTAGCATTCCACATCATGTTTAGGACTTGTAAAACATGATTTTATTTTAACGAGTAAGTTACATTAGGGCCTATGAGAAAATCTAAACATGCTATGGCTTCTCTGACCATGTCACGCTTCTCTCCCCCACCCCCTGTTGCCGCTTCCCTGTGGTCTCTTACCATGCTGCTCCTTCTGTGCTCTCCCTGACCATGCCATACTTCTGTATGAACCATGATCCATAATAAGTACTTGAAACATTCTTTAAATACAGGGGGTTTTTTTTAGTAACCTTTTGACACTGGTCATTGGTTTTGGATGCAACATTTGTGTCAATTTTCAGTCATTTCTGATGATTCTTATTTAATTCTCAAAATAGAAATACAAGAGAAATAAGTTTGCATTGTATTACAATATCTGGAAATGCCAGGTGATTTTTAAAAAAGAAAATTAATTTACAATTGCTTTTCAGGTTTAAATTGCTAATTATCATCACTTATCTGTAGTTCATTGTAGACTTGCTGATCAATTTCTGTTGCCAGTTTTAAAAATATTGACCCAGAAAACAATATCAAAAGAGAAAAGTATTTCAAAATCATGCACTGATGCAATTAAAGACTGTATCACACAGACAAGGAGGGTAGAATTAATAGTGTGGGTAAACCGGAGAAGCTGGCAGATCCTTGCTCTGAGAGCTTCTCTTTCAACTGAAGACTTGCTTTTCCCTGCAGCTCTCACAGCTGCTCTCCTGCTGCCGGCTCGGACCCCGCCTAACGCCCTGCCCCCTTCCCTCCTCAGCTCCCTCAGGAGCCACAGTTTTTCTTTAAAGAGCGACATGCGGCTCGCAAGCCACAGTTTGGCCACGTCTGTTATATAGCAACCAAAGCCTAATGCTCCTTCCTAGAGAGAAATAGGAGGCCAAGGTTCCAGACCAGATGAGCAATATAAAATCTTTAAATAATAAGACTCCTTTCTTACATATCAACAGAACATAAAGCAACAATGACCGAAGGTATAAACTGATTGATTTCATTGTTTTTAAATCACTGTAATAGACAAGAGAATGTGAGCTCAATGAAAGGTACCATACATTCAACAATAACGCATTTAAAGTAATTGATTTCTTAGTTCTCTGAGGTTATCACTGCTCCAGAGAACTCCTTACATATAAAAAGTTCTGTGACTTTGTTTTTAAAGCATCTTTCAAGCTGAAGTTCAAGGGAGTTCCTGGTCAAGTATCCCAGCTTTTCAAATGCTCTAAATAGAAAATGACTTCAGACACTAGTCCACCACTGGCTTCTCTTCTAGCATTTGCAGCTCTGGTATGAAAAACTTTCACAGAGCATACTGGTTTTGATACTGATGGCAGACTGTTAAGAATCTGCAAACCAAAAGAGTCCCAAAAGAACAATGGAAAAAACATGTTCATTTTATCTTCAGTACCTGTTACACAAAGCCTAGAGACCTTCAGAAAATGTGTCCTCTTAGGTTAAATTGTAACATACAGACACATACTCCTTAGCAGCCATTTAGCTATTATAACCCCATTTCATACAAACAACAGAGAAAAAGACCACCAGGTACAAAAATCTTAGCACTACAAGTTATTAAAAAACCAAAACCATTAAAATATCTGAGAAAAATGTTTGCATACAAGTAGAAATACAATCCTTATTGAATCCACATATACCAGGGGACAGTCATTAAGATTTTAATGTAAAATTAAAAAAAAAAAAAAAAAAAAAAAAAGAGAAAACCCCATTTTTTTTTTTTTAACACAACGAGAATTTTTGAGAAAGGAAGAGGAATAAAACATTCATAGTCTGCCATACCACATACATTTGTCTTTGTAAGGTCACTTCAGGCATAAAAGAGTATGGTATCAAACAAAAAGCATGGAGTCAGAGTTTGACCATAGCACTCTATGCCAGGCCCTCAGATTGAACAACGTTCCTGAGTTTTTGGTTTATTTGTGTAGATCTGCCAATGGCAGGAGGAGTCCCCTGCAGACACCACAGACAGGCCAGTCCCTACCTGTTATCCTGGGCTGCACCAATCTCCTCTGCATCTATGGCACTGTTTGCCACCCAGCCATCCTAAAGGGGCAGGGAACATGCTTAGCTCATTAAAAACAGAGGATTAGAGGCCACTCCATAAAAAAAAACCACAGAGGATTAGTAGTGCACAAATACAATACTACGTTTGGATCATGCCACACCCACACAGCCAAATCCTGACGTCCCCCACTCCCCACCCCCCCAAAGATAATAGGAATTTTCCCAGTGGGGCAGGAGGTGTCTCACAGAAACAGAGGACATCACCTCCAAGAAATGCATGGAGAGTGGCATCCCAAAGTTCAAGCCAGCCACTTTGGGACTGGTTTTAAAATCAGAAACACGGAGAGTCAAAGCACAATAGCAAGAGACAACTTAGTGTCAATCATGCAAAAATAAACATTCCCGACAGCCTTTACTGCATTGTGACTACACGCTTTTTCTCTGTGGCCACCTCCCATTAAAGATGGTCCATACCTACCATGCGCTAAAGCCAAATACAGCACAATAAATAAGAACACCAGATTTGAAATGGAAGATGCAGTATCTCCAACTTCTTGCCTTATTTAAGATAATGTATCTGTTGAAAATGTTCTCAGAAAACAAAATGACTCACTGGAAATCCCACAGTAAATACTAGCATCTGCAGTAGGGCAGCCTTTATCAGGCAGCAAAGAGTCAAAGAAAATAGCACAAACACTTGTTTCTGGGACTCAGTCATCTCTCTGTATCCATCTCATACTGGCCAAGCTCATTATTGGTGACTGGCAGTAGCCAAAAGGGCTTGAACATTACAAACTGTACTCTGCTTAGCATTTTCAGATAAGCATAGTTCTCAGAAAAGGCACAATGACAGATGTTGGCAAATATATTATATCCAACTTAGATTATATATGACATTATATGCCCCTCTTACCATCTCACTTTCCCTTCCAGCTACTATGTACCTTTCCAAAAGTAAACAGCACAGAAGATCTTACATAGCAGAAGAACAATTATTCTCCCTGTCACACTCATTCCTTTGCAGCATTTGTATGGCGGGCTAGCACAAGAAATACCCCAGAATGCACACTGGTCTCACTTGGCATTCAATAATACTAAAGTGAATCTCAATATTCAACTAACCACATTTTTTAGAAAGCAGGCCCTGCTCTACAGATTACTACTTTATTTCTCCCTCTCAAACTGTTCTCCACTCCAGATCTTAGCAACCCATTTTCATTGCCATATTTTTATTTCTGGCCTTCCCAATTTCTCAGCCACTGCCTAGAAATTTTTCCACTGGTGCTCCTGGCAATGCCTGCCTACTGGCTCCCATTTCGTAATGCTATCACATCACAGCAACCCACCCCGAGTCTCTCACCCACCACCAAAGAGCCAATTGTGCATGGCAAATCAGGGAGGTACCCAGTATCGTCCTAAAAACAGGTGCTTCAAAACAAGATTTATTTAGTTATGTTAGATTCCCTCTATCCCTCTTCTTAATTCTCCCTTCATCCCATCTGGTAACTAACTATGCCTGTTTTAGATTTGTAGACAGCACCATACATACCATAATCTCCCTGAAACTCTCTCTCTCACTTTGATCTAGTCACACTGATCCAGCAGCGTGAGGGTGCACACACAGAGAATACATTTTATACTATTACTGGTTTATTTAAGATTGTTCGCCTTCCCTTCTCAGTCCCTTTCCCATTTCCCACCTTCCTGGTTGACTACACCCATTTTTTTGAAACTCTGACAGTGTCTTCATACATCACTGAAATATTTAACTCTGATAGTCTACACTTGCTTCCAACATACATACTTTAAATATAAATAGGTAAAAGCTTCAGACAAAATATTCTCTCATTTCTGTGGTTTAACATTTCTTTAAATAGCATTAAAAACAAACATTCAGCCCTTGTAGTTATCTGTACACACCCACCCCCCACACACATTCACACAAAAGTTTATAAGGCCAATGAGTATGTATGCAAAAAATAAACAGACTGTCCACCCACCCCCAAAGAAAATAAATTCTGTGCAATAAGTCTGACACCAAACAAACAAGCAAACAAACAAAAACTTCTTATGTTTTCTAGCCGCCTTCTTTCTTCCGTTTTCAACATCAAAACAGTATTTACAAGTGGAAGTAAAAGCTGCAAAGGCAAACTTCACAAAAATGTTGATCTGTAGCCATCATCATCATCATCATCATCATGTGCTTCAGAGTGCCTTTGTACTGGTTGGATGTGCAGAATGCGATGCTGGCTTCTGAGGATAATAGCTGTAGAAGTAAACCTGCAGCAGGATGGCCATGTCCACAAAGACCTGGAGCAGGCCACAAATGGAGAACTGGAACGGAGCCTGGTTCAGGATAAAGTAAACAGTCTTGAAGGTATCGCCACTAGTCCACATCAACACCATCTTGACACTATCAAAAGAGACAAAAAGAGAACTATTAAAAAGGGTCTGACTGAGGAACTTCTTGAGGCTAACTAGCAGAATGCACAGGGGGTTGTAGAGTTTTACAGGGATCCCCTGAGCCCAATGTATGCATATGAGGTTTACCAAAGAGTGGCATGTGAATTTTCTACCAAGAGCCACCCTGGCCACTGTAATTATTGCAAAAGGTATGTACAGTAACTGTGTTAAGGAATTGTGTACCTGTACTGAAAATTATGTTCTTAAAGGCATGTGAGTTATAAAGCATGTCACCAGAAGACGATCAACAAGGCTGTTCATGTATGTATGTATTGTCCGCTACACAATGGAGACGTTTCTGCCTTATTGAGCCTGATGTTAAATTCAACAAGAGGGAAGATTCAGGAAAAAGCTAAAACAGCAGGGAACTATCACGTTTACAAGGAAAACCAATGGATTTGGGAATTATAACTGGGAAAACTGTGTACACTTAGGAGACAAACTGTTAGCTCGTTCTGTCTCATGAAAAGAGTATCACAGCCATGCTGGCTGGAAGATGCTGCAAAGACTGACTATGTTCACATGTAAACTGTTATTTCAAAATAAGTTATTTTGAAATGAGTTATTTTGAAATAAAGTCCTTATTTTGAAATAAGGAAATTCAAATTAAGAAAATGTTAATTCAAATTAAGGGAAAGCCTGCTATTGAAACAGCTGTTATTTCAAAATGGTTATTTTGAAATAAGGCCATTCGGACACGTTGTTTCAAAACAATGGGGTTGTTTCGAAACAACGTGTCCGAACACCACTGTTTTGATTTCAAGCAAGGTTTTACTGTTTTGAAATAACAGCTGTTATTTCGAAACAACGGGTCCTGTTGTTTCGAAATAACTGAACGTTGTGCGGACATAAATTTTATTTCGAAACAATGGCTGTTGTTTTGAAATAAAACTCTCGTCTGAACAGTCTGAGTGAGCTAAACTTGATGAGATGGGAACACATCTCATTAGTTAAATCTAGGCTCATAAATGCGTGTTCTGATGTTATTCTACAAGTAAACATTGGGTTCCAATACTATGACTTGCTTCTTCTCAAATGTCTATTCTTTGTTACATAAATATATACTTGTTTTCACTATAAACATATCTAAATGCCGTATATGAAGTGGAGCTATGGTCTAAGTTATAACTGATAAGTTGAGGGTACTGTTTCTTTGGAAGGAGCAGATCTGTGAATTTTGCCAGTGCCCAATGAAACAGGCTGGACACTCCAGCGAGACACTTGGCAGGGCTCCTTGGTTTAGTGACAGGCTTGCCATGCAGGCTAGCCACTGCAGAGGAGAGCATGTGTTGCTCATGACAGGTGAAATCAGGGAAGGGGCAGGCATAGACAAGGCTCCCTCCTGCTAAAGAAAGGTGGCAGTAAGGGACCTCTCAACATTCAGTATCGCTGGAAACATCACAGTTGGAAAGAAGTAGAACTTTGATATGGGGTTAGCTTTACCAGACCATGACAGTACTGGTCAACCTACACAAGTAGTGGTCAATACTTTATGCTGCAGAGAAAGGCTACAACAAAGTCCACACAACATACTTAGCCAAACCATGCAGTGATGTAGCTAGGGATAAATTGCTTCCTGACCCTTGTAGCCTACAGTTTTATCATCTTGGTACCTACAGACATGAATGCTAGTTGTCAAGAAGCTACCCAGCTGCACCTGCCATATTTAATTTGATGAGATCCGATGAAAATGAATTCCTCGCACTGATTTTGCAACACATAAAATGCAATAACCTGGCAGACAAACAACAGACTTCAAATCAATTCACCGGAAAACTGGTGGTCTTCTGTGAGCAGCACTCTCTCTCTCTCATCACTCTCTAAACAAAACATGTGGAAAACTGATCTTTCATACATCACACAAGCAATGTGTGCTCAAGAGTCAAAAATAGGTAGTCCAACAGTATACACACAGAAAAAAGTATGACTATACAGTATCTGCAGCTGTTTATAGCAAGGTTAGAACTCCATCAAAGGGTGCATTTCTGGTCCTCCCATTCAAGCTTCAGGAGAAAGCACAGAGAACAGAAATACATTTTAGAACTTAAAGTATAGAAGATTTTACGTGTCATGGCCTCAACACTGACCATCAAGGATGTGAACAGTCGGTTTCTGAAAACTGTTTGTGGGCTTCATATATTATAACTTAAGAGCTTTTCAGAAGTATACATCAGAAATACTAAATAAAAGCTTTGCTGTTCACAGTTGCATTATTATTAATATTATCCAGTTCATACATAAAGTGTCAGATTTATGAATGACTGAGTTTTGCCAGACTTGATTGTAATTCATGAAACGTAACTGTGTACACACTGTAGAAAAGGAATAGAACCTAATGTTCACTTCCTAAACATTCAAAGGGATCAGGGGAAAATCCAGATACATCACTTCATATTTTGGATACCAGCAAGAGGCTAAATCCTGCAGTCCACACTGTAGCCCTTACTGTAACAAGGGCCAAGGAAGTCAGAAAATACTGGCCAATCACACAACATAAGCCTTTGTGACAATTATAGCCTATGTTAGGAGACTGGGATCATACAATAAAGATCAGTAACAATCTACATATGATGCAGCTAACAAGTGATTGAGTGTGTGAAGTTTCAGGCTGGCTGTATGATTTAATAAATAATAAGATGATTAGTTCAATCTCATATTTTACGCAAACAATAAGAAAAACATAAGGTAAATGTAATTCAGTTCTCCTCATTTACTGAAAGAAAGCACAGCTCCTCTGTGTAACAAACCCTACCAGCCATAGTAACGAGCCAAGTTACAGAACATTTTTTAGATTTCTACACATGTGGATTTTTAAAGCTATGCTGAATAAGTAAGACAGTGCAATGAACTAGAATGCTTCATTTTCAGACAGCTGAAATGACTCCTGATGAAAATAAGCAGATGGATGTTTGCTACACTGCTGATCATGGACACAAGATTTAATTGTGAATCTGTCATTTTACAGTTTTGTTTGTTCAATAAAAACTTCACAGGCTAACCAAGTGTCTGTCTGGTGTGTCGAGACTGGCAAAAGGATATGTTAATAGTTTACATAGATGCAATTAAGAGATGTGCTATAGATTTGAAGGACTCTAACAGTCAAAAGACAAAATCTGGGACCTCTCTGCCAGATACACAGCAAGAAAAAAGTCAGACTCGCTCAAGAAAAAGAAAGTTGAGCTATTTAAAAATATCCCAGACTGTTGCTACCTAAGAGAATTGGGTGTTTCCATGGGGAATGTATGTCATTAGCAGTCTGTAAGCCATGAGGAAGCTTAATCTCCTAGCAAGAGAACTACAGTGAGGGCAAAAACCTTTTGCATGAATATAATGTTATGAGCAGAGCATATACTGCAATGGGAATGAAAAACAGCTAACATTCACATGAGCCATGATATTCAGACAAACCATACTGTGAACTTTCATCAGGAAATACTTTATCACTGTTGTTTGCAGTGCTGATATACAAGTCTGGTTTATGATCCTGCATTCTTTGTGCACACTTGAGTCCTAGTGACTTCAAACAGGTGTTACAGATGCTCAAGAAAAGAAGGATTCCATCCACGGTGTTTGCCTAGACACACGCCAACACTCCAAGTTCAGAACACCAAATTATTCAGTTACTTATGTATACACACACGATGACTGACATGAAATGAAAATAACCCTGAAAGTTAGCAATGCCCAATACAAGAAAATGTAGATCAGCTGGGGCATAACACCAACAGAAAAATCTACAAATTAATCTAGGATCTCAAGTTAAAAAAAAAAAAAAAAAAAACACACACAACAACTTGCTATGAAAAAAATTAAAATACGCAAGCAAATAACTGTGACAAACCTAATTTCACAAATGCATCTAGGCCTTAGAGCCCAGGAAATAAGCAGGCCACCTGCACAAATTAGTAACCACACAAGTTCTCCCTACTAGCACATGTTATGATATTACAGGCAGACTGGTGGCATTATATCATTAGAGATGCATGATGGCTTTCCACTTTAACACCAACTCTATTTTCAGTTGATTCTGACTTGACCAAACTGACACCATCTGGGGTGTAATTTTCCTTGCTGGGTGTCTGCCTTAGGCTGAACAGGTTTTTTTGGAGAATTTCAGACACAACAGTTCAGTCATTTCTGAGAACAAGGTAAAACGCAAATATGTAGTTTTGCCCATGTTAAAAAAAATCCTTGAAACTCTTCCTTTGAGATGCTCAAGTGCCCCCACATTTGTGAATAGGGAGTTGAAATTTGGTAGAAGAGGGCAGCCTTTGTGACTGGAATGTGTTTTTTTGCCATCCTTGAGGAATTCTGCCCAAAGTTGGCCAAATTACAAGCCATTGGGAAAAATCTCAGTTCATGCATGCTCACTAGAGACTTGTCAGAGCTCAACACCCAACGATTCTGCAGTCTCCAAATAGAAATAGATCAGCTCATGGAAGTCCATCAAAGGCTATTAGCCAGATGCACAGGGATTGTTGTTTGCTAGAAACTGGGAACGGGCAACAGGATGGATCTCTTGATGATTACTTGTTCTGTTCATTTCCTCTGAATCACCAGCCATCAGCCACAGTCAGAAGACAGAATACTGGGCTAGATGAACAAGTGGTCTGAACCAGCATGACCATTCTTATTTCACTCTCGCTGAGCATCCTTCAGACTCTCATCTCCTAGTGCTGGCCAAATAGTGCATGCCCCATCTGCACAGAGTGATGGAACCTCCTGTTGCCTAGAGCTACGGGAGCAAAGCGAGACCTTCCCTGTAATGTTTACACTGGGCCATGGTCAGGTAAAGCTCTTAAATGGAGATCAAGGAGCCTGTCTCTTGTGTATTCTCAAACACACACATACACACACCCCCCCTCAAGGTAGTGTGGAGGTGGAAACCATCGGGAGAGGGAAAAGAGTAGATTGGGACAAGGAATGTTGAGACTAGGACTTGATAGGGGAGACTAGAACTGTTTGGGCAAGGAGAGGAAGGCTGGGAACAATTAGGGAAGGAGACTGGGGACCATGGGGAGTGAGAGCTGGTGAGGGAAACAGGGTGAGAGGAATGGGCACTGAAGAGGCTTAGAGACTAGTTGCAAAGGTTAGAAGACAGCTCACTTCAAACCTTCACAGAAAATGTATTTCCAACTTCAAATTACATATGTTCAAGTTTTTGCCAAACTAAGCAAGCCAACCTTTAGAAAAGCTGCACTGTGCACCGGTCACAAGTGACATTCCGCTTTGATGCAGATAATTCTTCTCCTTTCATTGTTACTGTAACATTTCAAAGCTGGACTAGAGAAGATTAAAATACAGAACAGGTCCAGATCTGCCTAACCAGCTCAGATATAGCCAATTAGAAAAGTATTATGACCACTGCAAGACAAAGGGAACAGTAGTGTTAGCTGGAGTGGAAGGGAGAAACAGATGGAGAAAGGAATTAGCCATATCACAGAGTGAGTGGTTAGCTAGAAAGAGAGAAATGGCAGCTTTAGTTTCTGCAACAACAGAAATACCCAGAGAAGGAGACAGGAATCGCTCTGAAATAGATGGTGTTGTCAGAAGCTGAAGCAGACTCACAATAAAAACAGTACTTCCCACCAATGTAAATCACTACTATGGCATCCAGTGACAAAAAAAACCTCCTAAACCAAGTGGCTTTTTTTTCTTACAAGTAATCTTATTAAATTAGTAACACCATGTAATAAGTCAGCTAATGTCAAGTCGCCATAAAATTTTAATTGATCATAAATCTGTTGCCAATTTTTGTTGTGATTTACTCTTAAAAATATGAAAGAATAACAATTTATTATACTATCAAAATAATTCTCCAAAGAACATAACATGCTTTTATCACTCGATAGCTTTTATTTTTCATTTGTTGTATTGTGTGTTAATGCTACAATTTTAAGTTATGTGAATTATAGAAGCCAGAGCTGGAAAACACCTATTAGCTTACCTTGTCTGTAGCCCACCAATAAAAGACTGTTCTACAGAACAATTCTAAAATCTTTTTCCAGCCTCCACAATAATATTAAGTCTCCTACACCTTTTCACTGCTTCACTTGAGAGCTATGCCACATTCTTCTAATCAATCTCACTATTTGGAAATTGTCCCTGATAGCTGGGCTCAAAACTCCTTACTCAGGCTTAACTCTCAGAGAACTCAGTGTTTGCACTGTCTTCATTCCATCTATCCATCACTTGACTGCATGTTCTTCATGATTCTCCCTTTCCAGCCCAGAGGTTTGTTTTTTACTCCTAATTTTGGTCATTCTTTTGTAAAGATATATTAGCCATTTCTTGTTCATTATGCCTTTCTTACTCTATCCATCAAAAGAAACAGTTGCAGTGGTAGCGTGCAAACCCAAGTCCCAGCGCACCAAGCCCCGGGTCTTTCCCCAAGCCAGCAGCGCTTCTGTCTCTAACCACGCATCATTATTAACCTTAAAATTTGATGCAACAATATTTCAAATTAGCTATCACAAAGCAGCACATAGGCAGAACTACAGTTGCAGAACTTAGCTCAGTGGTTGGCACAAACCTACACAAAAGAAAGAGCTAACGATCCTTGTTTTTATTTGTTCCATGGATTTTCTTAAAAACCAACGTTACCACTCTGTGTGTTAGTGATTTAGCACAGGAAACCAAAAATATCCTGCAGCTGGAGGATGTGAAGAGGATCCAACATTAGACAATGACTTCCGCTGTGAAATTCCATTGTGATTTGACCACACATGACAGCAAACAAATAAAAATAGCAGTTACGTGTTGCCAGGCTGTAATTACACTCCTGGTATAGTCATGAGCATAGTGCTTATTTTAGTCAGTGGACAGTCAAGGAACCCAAAATGCTAACATATGTCTCCAATAACCAGAGGATGGATACAATTTATCAAACTGAATCCACTTAAAATGTTGTTTGCTACTCTCACAAACCAAAGGAAAATATGCAAATCAGGGCTTGACAAAATTGCTGCGCAGCTAAATGCCCAGCTTCAAACTAAGGCCCCTAGCTGGGAAACACCCCCACTGCCAAAAATATGCTGCCATCACTTTTGGCAAATCCACTGAGTGCCACTACAATTCCGTGGCCCAACTAGGCACTACACTATAAACCCTGGGTGCCAGGCACACAATTTGACATGTAAATAAACAAAATTTCTATGACCTCCATCTTTCCCCATCAACTTTTGAGTGTTGGACCAGTGCATTTACTCAGATAATCTCAAAGTGATTTACAGGCAAAAAACCTTTGAAGTAGGCAAATAGTAGGCCAGGTCAATGTGGGAAACAGTTTGCTGGTATAACTATACAAGCAAATACTTCTATTGCAGACTAAACTCATAGCAACAACAAAAAAAGTGATATTGCCCATATAGCTTATACCAGTTCAGCATGCAAAATAAGATATATTGCACAAAACACATTTAGGCTGGTATATCCATATCTATACTAGATCTTTGCAGGTCCAGAAATATCAGGACTGATCTACCAGGCAAACTTTCGTTGGCCAAATTTGCCTTTTGTTACCACAGGCTTGCATGTGTTCATACCTAAATCTAATTCCTGCCAGCAAAACTCAGACCTTCTTGTCACCAAAATAAAACCCACCTGAACAACGGAAGTCCCTTGCTGACAAACTTCCACTGGCAAAATGCCAGTGCGGGCATTGCATTAATCTTATTTTACAGAGAGAGAAACTGAGGGTCTAGTGGTTAAGTGACTAGCCCAAAGTCACACAGACTAAACCCCAGATTTTCTGAACGAGTCCCATACTATGACCATAGGACTACCCTATGATCAGCTATGGAATCAGTTCTTAAATCTTGAAAAATTTAAGGAAATATTTTAAGATCAATCATCAGCAATCGTTGTGTTGTGTAGTTTATTTTTAGCACATTTAATATGAAACCCTGACTACTGATGTCATTGGGAGCTTTGCCATCAACTTCAACATCACCAGGATTTCAGTCTTAGGGGAGATTTCTTTTGAAAACTCACTCCCTACAGAAAATTATGCAATTCATAAACAATCAAACTTACAAATTTCCTTCCCCTCTTCTTGAAAATACAGTCTTGTGGATAAGGCAAGCAATGGGACTTTGGCAATGCTGGACTCAAATCCTGTCCCTGCCACAGATTCCCCATGTAACTTGGAAAGAAAAGCTCGATGACTCAATGCGACAGCTCTAAAAGATTTTACTTCTCCTTATGAGAGGGGCAGGAGGATAAATATCAGTAACATCTGTAAGATGGACCTATTCTTCTGGACCACGGGCCATAAAAAGCCAATCAGAGCATACATTTCAGCACTGCCCATGTTTTCAAAAATATTTTTTTCCACAATCTTTTTCAGCTGCTAACTGTTGCAATCTGTTTACACTAACATATTTAGAGCAAGAAGCAGCTTTCACATCTGGTTTCAACAGCCACACTGTAGTAAATGTTCAGCTTATATCTTAAGTGACTCTAATACATGGCCAGATTACTATAAGGGCTGAAGCTCTGGGCCCTGGCTGAAAGAGGGGCCCTGGGCTCCAGCCCCTAAAATTCTTACCACACTCCACTGAGAGAGCTCCTGCCCTGCTGGGGTGTGGGGAGGGGGTGAAGCGGGGCCTTAGAGCCAGAGGCCAGGCTATGTGCTCCCAACTGCAGCTGGGCTGGCTGGTTTGCCCCCAGTGGCAGGGTGGGCCAGTGCCAGCTCGCTCTGCCCGGGGACAGGGCTGACTGACAGTGTCTATGCTTCAGCCCAGCACAGCTCTCCAAGGCCCAGGGCCCCGTATTGGGGGCTGCTGTGCCACACACCAGCCACAGCCTCATTCCTTCCTCCTAAACGCAGACTGACCAGAGCGGGGTGGGGCAGAAGTGCTCTCTGGCCTCAGGGCTCCTCACTCAGTTCCTGGGGGAGGTGGGAAGGCCCAGGGGGCCCAGGATCAATCCCTGTAGTGGGGCCTCAGGCAGGGGAACCCCTTGGTGGAGGGCAGCCTGGGGCCCCAAGGCTGGTTAATCCACCCTTGCTCTAGTGTATCAGGTTCCCTTACAAAAATGTGATGTCTACACATTAGTGGCATTTCTGCCAGTGAGACTGACATGCCTTTATCAAGCAAACATGGGAGACCATGAAATCTTAATTCTATGCCACTTTCAAAAGTGACAGAAACGAACAAAATGCCCCAAAGCATTTATCCCCAATGGAATGCATCTCAACAAATGTCTGTTCTGATGCTAGCCAATTTTAACTTGTCTGTCTGCAGCTAGCATATTATAAAGTGCTGAACCACCATCAAGAGCCATATTTCCAAAGGCAAGTCAAGGGTGCACACACCAATACAGAGCAAATATTCAGAGCATTTTTGCAACTGTGCAGTGGGTATAGTGAACAAGCAGTTGGAAATCTAAATTTGATACTTTATCCTTTAGGGCTAGGTGCTGAGCCTCTAGAAGGAGTGCCTTATGTCACCCAGTAGCAATTTGTCTGATGCTGGAGTGGATTGACAATTTCCAGAGGGAGCCATATGTCCAGCCCTCAACAGAAAAGCAGTTAACAGGAACTTGAAGGAGGAGAATATGAAGAGCTTATTTTGGAACTTCGGAGTTAAGCTGAAACTATATCCATGAGTAATTGATATCACAGTATGTGTGGTTTGGAAGACTGAACTATTTGAAAACCCCTGCAACTCTCAGGCACAACAGGGTTTACTGAGAAAGATGTTCCAGATGAATGCCACATTATACTTGTTAAGTAAGAAAATTCAGGGAGATGCACTGCAAGGAAGTTATGTGTCAGATGATGTTTATTTCTTTCATGTAGCCACAAAATACTCATAAAGAATATAACTATGAAGAGGAAGTAATCCAATAAATTACAGCTACTCAAACATCATTTTTCCAAGATTTTCAAATGAATGTCTTTTTATTACTATCACCAATAGCACATAGCGGGCTGTTGTAAGGTGATTCAACACTATTTGATAGTGCACTAATTGAAGGCAAAAACTTCCCTTGAAAAATGTGGATTGATGTTTGTGGATCATGATAAATTTGCTGAATTGTTTTAGTAAAAACCAACCTAAAAAAGTTCCTCTCCCCCCCAAAGAAATATTTTTCTTCATCTTTTACGTCAATTGTTTTTCTGAAATGAAAAAATAAAAGCTTAAAAACAAAAGAAACATTTTGTTCAAGTTAAACAAAGCACTTTGTTCCACCCAAAATAGTAGTAGTAATAATAATCATAATGAAAAACACATCTAAAGACATTGTAGTCCATCAAATGTTTTCTTGATTTGTTGGTACAGCCAGCAAACTGAAAAAATAAATTATTCACACATTGCTGTAGTGTACAAAAACACAGATTGGGTAACACATTTTACAGCGTACTTGTTCATATAACAAAATGTCCCAGATTGAATTAGTTTTGCTTACACAGTATATAGAACACTCCTACATAAATCCATATTTAAATATCTTCCTTTTTTGAAAGTGCTCTTCAGTGATTGCCCCATTGTACATAAGATGGATGTTACAGTCTACAGAACTGAAGGATCTTTGACACAATATGTTGCAAAGGATCCTCTGGAAGCTGTAATTGATCATATTTTATAGAGCAACTTCAAATCATTGAAGTTGCTATACAATTGTGGCCAAACCAAGAGTCAGTGGCAGCTCCAGAAAAAGAATTCCTGCCCATGACTTACTTCATTATTTGAGTGATTAGAGCACAAATGGTTGTTACCTGCACCGACGGTCTCCTATCCTGTGCTCAGCCCTATGGCTATCAATTTTTCCAAATTACTGTACTGCTTTCAGGAGTCTGATTTGTCTGGTACCCCAAGTTACACCTCACTTTAAAACAACTTGCTTACAAAATTGCTTACTTTCTCCTTTTTACCATATAATTATGAAATAAATCAACTGGAATATAAACACTGTACTCACATTTCAGTGTATATAGTATATAAAGTAGTATAAACCACTCATTGTCTGTATGGAATTTTATTTTATATGGACTTCGCTCATGATTTTTATGTAGTCTATTATAAAACTAGACAAATATCTAGACAAGTAGATGTATCACTTGGACAACTTCTGTGTGCTCCCGGGATATCCACATCCCTAGTTGGCAAGCCCTGCTCTACTCACTAAGGTGTACTGCAGAGAAGTACATTTTCAACGATTCATAATTTGGCCACTTTTTACTGCCATAAATAATATGGGGGAAAAGCACCCTTCAAAGAGAGTTTTGTCAATAAAGGTACCCTAACTGAGGAAGGAAAGCAATTACCACAAGGAAGGGGAGAATGCTGAAATGCTCAATAGCTATTTTACAATCAGTGTTCATTGAAAAGGACAACAGTAATCCAGCTAATTGATCCCATAATAACTAAAAAGGGAAGGAAAAGGTCACTGGGCAAAATGAAGGTATACTTAAAAACAATGCCAGCTTTGCAGCAATATAGCCGAAATATCAGAAGCACTGATAATCATTTTTGAAGAATCACAGGCAACATTGGAAATCTGAGAAGAATGAAAAACATTAAGTATTAAGTATTTGAAGAAAGGTAAACCATATTCATGGAAATACAGATGCCTACATTTAACATCACTTGGTAAATTACTAGAAAACAGTTAAAGCAAGCTATTTGTAGGTACTCTGAGGAAAATAAGGCATTGGCCAACATGTGTAACTTAGTGGATAAGGAAAAGAATCTCTCATATTCAGTAACAGGAACTCCATATAAAACACTAGCTGTAACTGTAGTAGTACATAATAAGTAGTGATAATGCTCCCCAGTTATACAGCAACTTTCATTTATGCTCCTAGCTGAAACCCTGATGTCTCCATTTGGCACCATTCTAATTCTGTAGGGCAGCTCCTACCTATTCCATTGAAAACTGGGGTTTTCTTTCATATCAATAGTCTATGAACCAAGTATGTAAATGTCCTCTGGTGCTGAAAGCTGGGTCAGATTTCATTTTAGGCACAGCCGTCACATACCTAGGGTGCCAGGATTTAGGGGCACCTAAACAGTGGCATATTACCATATGGGCCAACAGGGCCCTGTGCCCAGGGGCACTGGCCAATTTGGGGGACCTGCACAAGCACCAAAACTCTGACCACTCCCCCTGCTCCTTCTCCTCTCTCCTGGGTCTCCACTGCCCTGCTCCTCTTCTTCCTAACACCCTGCCCTCTATCCAGGCTAGAAACCAGAGCCTGGGGTGAGCAGCCAGTCACCCCAGCCCCACACAAATTCAGCCCAATCAGTCTCTCTCTCCCCCATCCCTCTCCCATCCACCTAAAGGGAAAACACAAATGTTAGATGTAGGTGTGGGGGATGGGTTCTAAAGATGCCCTGGGGTGCGCACGGTGTAAATCTGGCACTGCCTAAAAGCATTTGTACTGACTTCAAAGCACTTCTTGTCTTGCAAAGTCAGAAGATTTCAACTGTAAATCCACATTGTTCTGATTACTATCTTGATTTTTTTTCCACTTCTGCTCCAACAAGTTGCAGCCCAAAGGGGGTGCTATAACAGGCTCAGGATTGAGCAGTGACATGACCACAAGCGATAGAATAAAAGATGATTTTATTAAAAGAGGTAGAATGCTTACGTCCCTTTCAGCTAGTGGGGACCCCTGGAAACAGCAGTGGGCAGGCTCCGGGGCTTTATCTCTGAGGGCACCTGCTGCAGCTTCCCAGTCCGTTGGTGAAGTCCACCATGCATTGGACTTCCTCACAATTATATAGGGTTAATTGGGGGTGTGGAGCTACTAGTTAACTATAGGATGCACATGTCAGCACTAGGCTTTGCTGACATTGCATGCCTTACAGGGTCACAAGATGGACATGCTTGTAAACAGGTATCAGTTCTCTTGCAAACAAGGCAACAAACAGGTTAAACAGGTCAATGTGCATGTTTGCAGGCACTTGGTTCAGGGACAGGGCACCCTTTGGTTAGAGTGGGGTGCCACTCTATACTGTACAATGGTCTTCCACAGTTTCCCTTATATGTTAGGAGCTGCTCTTCCAAAAATGACTAGAACTAGAGATTAAATTATACCACAACTTGGAAACTGGGATACCAGTGATATAAAATTAGATGGAAATAGGAAAATTGCCAATAATAATGCAAAAAAGGGGAAGTGTTCAACAAATATGTCTGTTCTATATTTGGGGAAACGATCGTTTCTTCTCATATGATAACTAAACATTTTCTATTCCAATCATGGCTCAGGAGAAAGTTAAACTGCAGTTACTAAAGTTAAATATTTTCAAATCAGCAGTCCAGTCCAAATCACACCTGAGTAATTATAGGACTGTTATCCTGACATTGATACCAGGCAAAAAAATTTAACAGCTCATGTGGGATTTGATAAATGAAGAATAAAAGGAGGGAGAGAATTAATGCCAATCAGCATGGATTTATGGAAAACAGATCCCATGAAACTAATTTTTGGTATCATTCCTTGATGAGATTACAATTTGGGCTGATAAAGGTAACAGGATTTATAATATATTTAAACTTTCATAAGTCATTTGACTATGATACAAGATTAACATGACAATGTTAAATGTATCAAAAACTGGCTAACTGATAGATGTTAAAATGTTACTGTAAATAAAGTCATCACCATAAAGCAACTTTGTTTCTCATGGGGTTCTACAGGAATCTGTTCTTGGCCCTATACTTTTTAACATTTTTATCAATAATAAACTCGTCACTAATAAAATGATAAAGATTAGAAGAGTGCCAAACAATGATAAGTCACGGACAAAGCAACCTTAATTGTCTACGCTCAGCCCAGGCAAACAATATGCATTTTAACATGGCCAAGCATAAACTTACACATCTGGGAACACATAATACAGGCTATATTTACAAGATGGAGGACTCTATCGTGGGAAGGAGGGGCTCTTAAAGAGGACTTCGGGGTCAGAGGGAACAATCAGTTGAACATGAGTTCCTCATTACAACACTGTTGCCACAATGGTTAGTGAAATCTTTAAACAAACAGGGAAATCTCAAAGAGGATTAGGGATTTCCCCTGTATTTGGCACTGACGCAACTCCTGGAATACTGTGTCCAGTCCTGGCATACACACTTCAGGAAGGAAGTTGATAAATTGGAGAAGGTCCAAAGAAGAACCACAAGAATAATTAAAGGGTTAGAAAAACATGCTTTATAGAAAGAGTCAAGGAGCTCAATATATTTAGCTGAAAAAAAAAAAAAAAAAAAAAAGACGTTTAAGGGGTGACTTGATCACGATTTACAAGTACCTACCTGGGCAGTGAAAATGTGATGAAGGGCTCTTTAATCTAGCAGACCCTAGTAACAAGATCCAATGGCTGTGAAATTACACCAGTTCAGAAATAAGATGAACAAACAGAAATAAGATGAAAATTTTTAACACTAAAAGGTAATCCAACCGTTGAAACAATTTAGTAACTGTGTGATGGATTCTCCATCACTGGCAATATTGAAATCAAGACTGGATATTTTTTTAAGGGATATGTTCTAATTCAAACAGGAATTAATTCAGGGAAGTCCTATGACCTGTGTTACACCAGAGAGCAAACTACTTTGCCATAATGGTCCCTTTTAGACTTATCTAAGATAAACAATGGCTCCTTCTCTAAATGTTCATGTCAACAGCTGCTTAACAAGGATGGCAATCATAATGTCATTATTTTAAAGTGCAGTAAGTTGCACAGTGATGAAGCTAGAGTAATAAATTCTTTTTATGGCTGGTAAAATGGAAATGCTGATCCCCCCAGTCGGAAAGCATTCATTTTATAGCCTGGCTGGTCTGCAAGGCAAAGAAGCTTAATGTTGCTGCTGGTACCTTGGAATAGCACTGTTTCTGGGCACTGGTCCTGGAGATAGAAAGATACTAACTTTGGAGTCATGTAAATTGGCCATTTAGGGTTTTTAGACATATAGAACATTTAAAAAGAAATAAATCATGCCATATTTAAAAAAAGAAAATTCTCACATAGACCTTGATCCTGCAATCAATGGGACATTCTCATTTAATTCCTATTCTTGTTTTTATTTCTAAATTAGGATTAGAAAATGTAAGCCAATTTCTCACCTATTTCCTAAAACTAATTTTACATTATTGATTTAAGATTTTTCTTCTTTTTACATGGCAATCCTGATCCCCACAGCACCAATCTTATTACATTTCTGTGCTTCTACTGAGCTACCCAACGAAGGTGAAGCCAGCACCACTTTCTTCTGAACTAAATTCATTCATTGTTAATGCAGAATTAAGGTACTGTACTATATATATGGACACAGGTGGCTTTGTTTTTTTTGGTTTTCCCAGACAGCAAAAAATCCTGAAGATGTAGCAAAGAGTAACATGCTGGTTTTCCTTTATTGTATTTAATCTAAAATTCCCGTTAAATTTTTTAAAAAATAAAAAAGTGGTGTCATTTTTAGATTGCTCCCCTGCCTGGTGAAGTCAGAAATTACCCAGAGGCCAAAATCTATTTCAAGTCTCAGAAAATTCTTAGTTTCAGGTTTTTCTCATTTGTTTAGATCAGAATAATAATTAAAAAAAATTCAAACTAGACAAGCTCAGCCTTCCTGTGTGTGCTGCCAAAGACATTAATACTTCTGCTCACTGTGACGACTCATGTTCTGTCAGTCCATTCTTTCACCTCAATTTGGTACTTGGTGATTAAAGTGGGCCTTTTACAATTGCTCTTTAAAGCAGTGGCTCTCAGCCTTTTGTGAGTTGCAACATACTTGGCATCATATTGCAACTCTACAGGACACACTAGCCCACCACCTCAGGCCAAATCCATCCACTTCCACAGCTCTCTGTGACACACTTACTGTTGTGTGGTGATGCGGTAATGGGTCCTGACACAGTGGTTGAGAACCATTGCTTTAAAGTATATACCTAAAGTGATATACACATGAAAAATCCTTCAAACTCATAACAACCTTTCCCATGGTCAAACTAATTATTTTACCAGAGCCAACAGTCTTGGGCTAATGTAAAACAGGGGTTAAGGCAGAGATGTTATGATGGTGTAAGCAAGAGCAGGATCTGCCCTCTGTCTGTAAATGGAAAATAGCTGGTGCAGACAGCTGCACTGTATAAAAGAAAGCATCCTACAAAACGAATCTGATCTCCCACTGAGAAAATGTTGTTAATTTTAAATTTCCAATACAAGCTGGTAAGGCAGCTTCGGAGGACAGGGAGCAAGCAAGATATCAAAGGACATGTATGCATCAGCTTTTTTTGGTAAGAAGAACAGACATAGGTACTGCACATATTTATTATTATATAATAGCACTCAGATATAAAACTGCTTGTAAACTGGCTTGCAGCTGTGTTATATCTCATTATAATACACTTCTGACAAAGATTATTATTAAAATTTGCAATTCTTGGCTTCCAGGGCTTGAGACACAATGAATGCAGACTGTTTTTCTTCAATAAGTCATGTTCCTTTTACAAGGTAATTCCAGTAACCCCAGCAATATTGCTAAGAAGAGTCAAGAAAAATAATTTTCTTTACAGTCTTTATTTTTCCTGTTTCAGACTTCACTGAGCTGTAACGTGATCTAATACAGACCTTTTAACTCTCTCAGAACCTTTATGAAACAGATTTTCCAACTTAGACGTTTATGGCTGTTTGTGTGAGACTACCTTAAGCATGCAAGATGCCAATTATATTAGTACGTGTACCTGTGTGCATGTATGATTCACATATTTGCATATGTGCAAGGCCTGTTAGAAGCCAACTGTCTTCATAAGAGTCCACAAAGCTGAATCACATGCTCACAAACTAGCTTTGCACAATTATGTGCTGTGCTTAAGTGGAGATCCCAAACATCTGTTTACAAAATCCATGAAAAGCTTTATAGCTCCAAATCAGAAGGTCAATTAAGTACATATCCGACTTTCAACTTAAAAGAGACTAAAGATGCTTAAAATTAAGTATTACCTAAATACCTTGTTACATTGAGGCCTGTTACAAACTGAAGCTGTATGGCACCATATAGTCAGTCAGTCAGTTGGAAGGGAACCCAACTGTTGGGTCCTAGATACCGCCTAGCCAGTGGGGTTTAGGCAATGTCTAGTTACTGTTTCTAGCTCTGGGATTGTTGGGCATACTCCCAGCCTCAAACCATTTGTTTTACAACCCTCCTTAGGATGTGGGGTACTGCTAATGAGCCCTGAAACCAACATTTGAGACCTTCTACACAGCTTCCCTAGTTACTTACGCTTCACCAGAGCTCCACCTAGCCTGTGAGCAGCTCAAGCCTCTAACTTAAATCCCAAAGGGGTAGCCATGTTAGTCTCACTCAGCAAAACTAACAAGGAGTCTTGTGGCACTTAAAGACTAACAAATTATTTATTTCATGAGCTTTGGTGGGAGAAAAATCATACTTCCTCAGATGCTTTGAAGTCTGACAAAGTAGGATTTTCTCCCACAAAATCTCATGCAATATATACATTTGTTAGTCTTTTAAGTGCCACAGGACTCCTTGTCTGTTTTAACTTAAATCCATTAAGGACAAACATGAAGACTGGCTTGCAGAGGAACTACAATGATTTTACTCTTTAAGCCTTATGGAATTCCAGATCATTGAAAACAAAACAAGTCCTGAGAGGCTTCCCATCTCCAATCTCACCCTTCTACAACTCCATAGTTCATCAGCATTTCAGGCTGGGCAGAGTCCCTCCTAAAAAAACAACAACAAGCAGTTGTGTGGCACTTTAAGACTAACATTTATTTTTTGCATGAGCTTTCGTGGGAGAAGATCCCACTTCCTCAGATGCTTCGAAGATGGGTGAACTTACAGAAAGGAATGAAACTAAATGCAAGGGGGTGTAAAACACAGGGTCAGGTCATAAAGTAACAGCAAATCAGAGCAGTTTACAGGCTCAAACCATGGGAAGCCTGAAGTCAAATTACCCTTTGTAATGGGAAAAGAACCCATAGTCTCGATTGAGTCCTGCTTTCACAGAATTTAGCTTGCATATTAATTCGAGTTCAGCTGTTTCTCTTTGGAGTCTTGATGTCCCAGGTACATCTCTAACGACAGTCGTTAACAAATCCATCATCGAGCGATTAGGAAGATGGAAGTGCTCAGCAACTGGTTTCTTTGTTCTTTGATTTCTGATATCAGCTCTGTGCTCATTCAATCTCTTACGGAGTGATCGTCCTGTTTGTCCAATATATAAGGTGTTGGGGCATTTCTTGCACATGATGGCATAGACCACATTAGTAGATGAGCAGGTAAATGAGCCTTTGATGGAGTAGCAGGCTTGATTAGGACCTATGATGGTGTCTGTTGTGTAGATACGTGGGCAGACTTGGCAGCGTGGTTTTTTGCAGGGGTGTGTGCCTGCTTCAATGTTCCTGTTGTTAGATCTGTAGTTGCTGGTGAGTATCTGTTTAAGATTAGGGGGCTGCCTATAAGCAAGGAGTGGTCTGTCTCCTAATGCTTGAGAGAGAGAGAGAGAGGGAGGGATCATCTTTTAGAATAGGCTGTAGGTCCTTAATGATCTTTTGCAGAGGTCTGATTTGAGGATTGTATGTGGTGACTAGTGGTGTTCTGTTGCTTTCTTTCTTGGGTGTCTCCTGTAGTAGATGACTTCGGGGAACCCGTCTAGCTCTGTCAATTTGTTTTCTTACTTCCCCAGGTGGGTACTGTAGTTTCAGGAATGCTTGATAGAGATCCTCGAGATGTCTGTCTCTGTCTGAGGGATCAGAGCAGATGCGGTTATATCTTAGGGCTTGGCTGTAGACAATGGATTGTGTGGTGTGTTTAGGATGGAAGATCGAAGTTTGTAGGTAACTATACCGATCAGTAGGTTTTTGGTATAGGGTGGTGGTGATATGTCTATCCCTGATTTGTACTGTAGTGTCAAGAAAGTGGATCTCCTGTGTGGAGTGTTCCAGGCTCAATTTGATGGTGTCGTGGAAATTATTGAAATCTCTGTGAAAATCTTCAAGAGCATCCCTACCGTGTGTCCAGATGACAAAGGTGTCATCGATGTAGCGCAGGTAAAGAAGAGGTGTCTTGGGATGAGACTTGAGGAAACGTTGTTCTAAGTCGCCCATAAAGATGTTGGCATATTGTGGGGCCATGCGGGTGCCCATAGCAGTGCCACTGATTTGGAGATATAAATGATCCTCAAATCTGAAGTGGTTGTGGGTGAGTACAAAGTCGCAAAGTTCAGTCACGAGCTGCGCTGTGTCATCATCTGGGATGGTTCTTCTAATAGCTTGTAATCCATCCTTGTGTGGGATGTTGGTGTAAAGAGCTTCTACATCCATAGTGGCCAGAATGGTGTTTTCAGGAAGTTCTCCAATGGACTGTATTTTCCTCAGGAAGTCTGTGGTGTCTTGAAGATAGCTGGGGGTCCCTCCTGCAACTCCTTACATATGCAATGGTCTGAGAGATAATCATTCTGCTCTTAAATAAAACCTCTGTCTCTGTACCATATATTCATAAGGTCTTCTCTTCACTGTTAAAAAAGTGTGGTTTCTACCTTGGATTTACTAACATGTGTGAACTCTATCTGGAAGTAAAACACCAATGAAGATCAGGTAAACTCGCCAGAGTCAACCCCTAGGGTGGGTATAGAGCTGTTTATTTTATGATAAAACTTAAAAGTCTCTGGTCTTCACTGTGTTTTTATCTCAGGATAACTCACATACCTTAGTTGCTCCAAAGTAACTATCAGTGACGACAACACCTGAAAAGTCCACCTCCACTGGTCATGCTTCCCCACTCTGTTGGAGGTTGCTGGGCAGACCATTGTTTTATTGGAGCTGGCCAGTAGTTGAGTCCTCCCAAGCTGATGACCCCTGATTAAAGTCTTGATGGTTCTCAGTGACAGCCTTTCAACCCTGGACAGGATAGCTGTCTGAATGCAGTACAATTCAATGTTGGAGGCCAAAATCAGATCTGTGAAGTCAGAATCTGATATTGTCACACAGAGTACATCATAGAGTTCATACTTAGATACAGAGTATTGGTCAGAACCTTTCTGTCACAGGACCTACATGGCTTTTCTGCTCTGTAATAAGTGCAGGAAACAATGCCAGGAGTACTATAATATATCATCAAACCCAACAATAACATAGCCAGAATCACTGCTTGCAGGATTTTTCACATCAAGTTTCTGAAATGTTCATAACTTCTTCACTTGTTATACTTGTGCATTAAGAACAATATTTTGTCCTCTCAGCCATTATATTTTGGCATATAGTAGGATAATCCCTGTATTACAGGTTTCAGAGTTTTGGAATTACTTTTTTGCATTCTTCAATGTGATGTAAAAGAATAGATGAAGTATAGCATAATCATTAATCGTGCATTTAACTGACCTTAATAACAATTAAGTGCTATTAAATTACTCTTTAATTATGGGAAAAAAAAGAGGTAACTTGAGAAGATCCTGAAATGACTTAGAGATTAAATTATTTAACCATTTCCTTGAAAGATATTAATTTATGCCTTTTGTATGAACTCTGGTACCTTCTTCAAGATCAATGCAATAATTAATAGGATTATAAATGTACTGGCTAGATTTTCAACTCCATAGAATTTTTATATATATAAAAATATATAAAATCTATATATATCTATAAATATTAGAACAGAGTCCCATATTCCTATAAAGTACTAATTTTAAAGACAGATTTGGTGAGTCATTTAAGAACCATCATGGAACTTTCTATTCTTTACATCAGCATTTGTCCTAAATCTTTCTGAATAATGGAAAATTTCTATCCTTGAGTCTTCCTGCCAATTCACACTACCCTGGCTTACTCTAATGAAAGGCTATTATTTCGCATATGTCTCCCTTCATTTCTTATTTCCCTGCCTCCTCCCACGCCCAGATTTTCTCTTTGGTCTCTGCTACAGCAAGCCTGCAGCAATATAACCCTCTGGTAGGCATACAGCTGATACTACTATAAACAAACAAAAAGGAATGGATGTAACAAATGGAATTTATGCTAAAACAAAAGAGCAACTGGCATTGAGTCAGATGAGCTATTTCTACAAGTTGTGGTAAATAAATGGGGAGCAGAATTTTTAGTACTGAGTTTGATAAATTGTAACAAATTTATACAAAATGTATGCATGTTGATTATATGTCAGCTTAGATTTATTTGCAGGAATCAGAATCCATGAAAATCCCTTATTAGAATCTTAGAACACTAGAGCATATTTAAATTTTTTTAATATGCACATTTTCAGGCATTTTATCAGTCTCAGCTAACCAGCAAATGTAGTTACTGATCAGTCATTGGCCTGTAGCTGTATGGTGTTGCTGGAGCACTGAGTCTGACACCCATAGTGACAGTGTTATTCCTCCACTTCCATTCAGGTCCCTGAATTCTGACTAAAGAGTTTCATCAGCCAGAATATTCATATGATTGCACAGAGGTTCTCAAGAAGTCCACAGGGCTCATACAAATGCCTCTGTTGTGACTGTACTCTAAGAACCAGTGGTAGATAAATGCACAAGCCCATGGGGCTTCTGCTCAGGGACCCTGGCCAATTTGGGAGCCCCAAGGAGCTCCAGCAGGGACTCCAATTGGAGAGAAAAGGGTTACACC
This sequence comes from Podocnemis expansa, assembly GCA_007922195.1. Taxonomy (NCBI): domain Eukaryota; kingdom Metazoa; phylum Chordata; order Testudines; family Podocnemididae; genus Podocnemis; species Podocnemis expansa. The sequence goes on from ML682005.1 coordinate 40,704,667, forward strand.
TTACTGGGGCCTAGTATGGGATTGTGCTATGTGTGTGGGAATGGCCCGTGTTTGTATAGGACCCAAAAATTTACACTTGGGCCCTGAGCACCAGAACCTGTGTTGAAGTCGGGGGAGCCACTGGCACCAGAACTGTGGCCATACATCCTGCTCCTCTTCCCCTGAGTGCCTGTTCCCTGCTCCTATCTTTTTCCCCCACTTCCACCCAAGCCACTGTGGGGAGTCCCAGATCCTCCACCTTCCTTAGGCAGGGAGTCAGAGTAGCTTCTGGCCCTTGTGCCCACCCGCCAGCATGCATTACTCAGGGCAGGTGGAGAAATCTAGGGCTCTCCATAATGGCTCAGGGTCCCTGGGAAGCTCTTACCATGGCCCAGCTCTGACTTCCAACCTTGCATGGAAATGGGGATGGGGGGTGGGGATGGGGAGGAGAGCAGCAGATAGGATCTCATTGCTGGGAGGGTACATGGGGGGGGGGACTAACACCCACCTGAACCCACCCAGCCCCTCACCACAAAAAGAGGCTGGCATGGCTAGCAGGAGCTGTGCTTCAAAGAAAGGGAGTTGATCACCCACTGTGAAACACAGCCTGTGCTGGCACCACTCTGCACCACCTCAAGGCTACTAATACCATGATAAAAAAAAAACTGGTCTCCATGGCATGAGAAACTCAAATGATCTTTGTGTCCAAAGCCCCAATAAATAATCCTCCTTGGCTCAGATTTTCCACAACAAAGATGGAAGCATCTGCTTCCAACCCTCAACACCCTTCTCTACTCTGCCAACTGATTTGATACGGAAGCAGCACGTGGTTTTGGTTGAACTTGAAGGTAATAGCTAATTAAAACACACCAAGAAGAAGACAGAGCACACCATATATCAACTTGTGACTGGTCTCTAATTTTTCACTAATAGTCATAGATTGCTTTAATACCTTTCTTCATCTTTGGTCTCTGACTTCACTTACTGGGATGTAGTTAATGCCCTCAAGTTATTACTAACATCACAGATAGGAGCCCCCATTATGGACCAGAACCTTATTGTGCTAAGCACTACATCAACACAGAACAAAAAGATGGTCCCCTTCCCAAAGGGCTTCCAATGTAGTGTTCATTTTTTTTGCATTAATTTTGTAGAATCAACATGATATCAGAGAAGGGAAGTCTTCGCCCAGTAGATCCAGGAAGTGGTTTCCATATTTGGCCAAAAGCTAAAGTTTTCCTGACAAAGGGGTCCCACTGCCTATCAACTTGCTTGTTTTCACTAAGATGGTTAGTTTTAACTGAGCAAGTGAATAATTGGCTGAAGTTGAAACATGCTTAACACGTCAGCTGCTATTCCCTAGCTTGCCCTAATAGGGGGCAGGTCTACACTGCCCACCGTTGTCAACAGCAATCAAAGGGAAATAAGCAAGTTACCTAAAATAACATGTGTATCTCCCTCCAACTTCTCTATGCCTAGAACATCCACCAGCTACGCTGCTTATCGGCATGGTCTTGAGGGATCAACTGAGCTCGTCTTCACCGCTCAGCTGATCAGGAAACTCAGTCAGTGAAGACCAGCCCTTAGAAAGGCATGCACCTGTTAATGTATTTTCAAACCAAGTCACAATGACCATCAGCGATTCTTTTAATGAATCTAATTTGATTTTTGCATCCTGTCAGATATTACACACACACACACACACACACACACACACACACACACACACACACACACACACACACACACAGAGTAAGCAGTCAGAGTTCCAACAGGCACTCACTATAAATCAAACAAAGCCAGGCCCCGAGCCTGTAAACACTTAAAGCATGTGCATAACTCTTCTCGTCTGAATAGTCCTATTGAAGTCAGAAGAAATTGCTCATTGGGGTATAGCTAAGTAAAAGCTTAAGTGTTTGCAAGGACTGGGACATTTATTGTGTCCATAATAATGGAGGGGGAGTCTGAGGAGGGGATTTCATAAAAAACAGATTTGGAAAAGTTCCTTCAATAAAAATAATTTTATAATATGCAGCATATGCTGTCCAGATTGTATGTATTTAGTAGTGATAGTCAGGGACGGCTCAAGGGACTTGGCACTCTGAGCCGGTTTTTGCATCACCCCCCTGGGGGCGGGGGGCAGAACCCAGCCTTCGCTCTGGGCTGGCTCATCCCACCCCCAGGATGGGGAACAGCCAGCCCAGGGGCAGAGCAGGACAGCCCATGGGGCAGACTCCACTTTCCCACCCTTCCCTTGGGCCAGCTGTTCCACTCTAGGGGCAGTGAGGACAAGCTCAGAGTCACGGCAAGAGAGCAGAGTCCGCCCCATGGTTTGGCCTGCTCTGCCCCTGGGGGCTGAGTGGCTGGCTTGGGGAGGGGTGTGAGTGTGCGGTCTGGCTTCTGGCCTGGCCCACCCCTCCCCCACTGCAATGCATTTAAGCTGGGGTGCCCCCGAGCTGGGGCCTCATTGGCTTATGGCTAGAGGAAGCACTGGTGATAGTACAATAATGCCAAAAGACACCAACTGAATCCAGGATCTCACACTGTTAGGCAGCACATGGACACATGATAAAATAAATACATAAATTGCAATGGGAGAAGGGTTTTGGAGAATTAAACTTTCTTGAGGACATGAACAGCACAAAATTTTAGAAGACTATTTCCTACTTGTGCATTTCAAGAAATACTATTAGATCCATTAAAAACAAGTATTCTGTATCATCATTTATTGGTACCATTCATAAATGTCATACAAAACATGCCAGCTACTCCTCCCCCCCAATTTTCTAAAACCTACATATAAGCCACAGAACATACTGACACATAGGTTTTGGTGGTATTGGGACTTTTTAATTCCAAGTAGTGTGGAAACACCTTTCATTTCTCCTTTCTTCAATGAATGCAACCCTCTTTCACCAACTGGAAGCTGTGCAATTTAAAATAAGATATCTGCATTTCTATGCTGTATATGCTTTGCAGGGAAACAGTCATGCTTGAGTAGAAAGCATTTGATGGTTTTGCTAAATAATATACACAAGTAATAGAAATATTGTAATTCTGGTCCCAATAGACTACTTAAGAAAAAAAAAACAGAAGGTTACCTAGTCATGGCTATCATATTATAACACCATTACACATGGGAAGGAAAGGCCAAAAAGAGCATTACTGATGTCTTGCACTTAAAATTCCTTCTCCCTTGGATACTACAGATACAGAATTTCTCTTGGCAGTGAGTACATACAAAAAAATGCATAAATATTTAGGTGGAAACTCCTAATATGCCCAGTACCAAGGGGACTACAAATCAAAAGATGCCTCAAGCATCACAGCAAATGAACTTCAAACCATTTCCACAAAAACATCCCCAAAATAGAGAAGCACTTTCAGCAGGTACCAAAAATGCATCTAATTCAAACCAAAACAAGCAAAAGGAAGTGGTTTCTTCATTTGACCAAAGCAAAAAAGACTTCCTGACAAGTTTATCATTAGAACACTAATTGGGAGACAGCTGAATTGATAAAAGGTCAAGAATGATCTTAGTGCTTGGCAAAAACTAGCTGCTTTATTGGGTCAGAGGATTAGTGAAATAACGCATACACTGCACTCTCTCTCTCTCTCTCTCTTTTTAAAACCTTCTCAGTTGCTTTCTTAAGTAGGTAACATCACTTTTATATTTACATGTACAGTGGGCTTAATAATGTAATCTAGTCTAAAATCCAGACTGGTGAATATCAGATCAAAGTTCTCCTACACTCAGTTGTTCAGAGTCACCTGTCACAAGTATACTTTTTAAAGTTTCTAATTTGTAATTTTAATCATATTATTTTATTTATCTTCACATGCAAATACAAGCCATGAAGAAGAATGAAATGCCAATATGAGAAAAGGAAATTCACTTAAAATACTAGTAATATTAATAATAATATTCAAAATATTTCCTTATCTTCAGAGGCTTTGATATGTCAGTTTTCCCAGGCACACTCTTTCCCATAATTTACACTCCCCAGATTTGGCTAAAATAAGATTTTAACATTGGCATGATGCCACATATGATGATTTCCAAGAGGCTGAGGATTATCTTAAAGAATTAACATCCCAGTTATAACTTATGAAATATAGTTGATTTTTAATGGAATTTTCACTAATGGATCAATCACTCTATTGGGTGAATCTTTATATGTTTAAGTTTCAGAAAGGGGTCTTATTTAACTTATTACTGAATCTTTACAAGACAAGAGGTACTGGATCCTAGTTTCCTATTTATACAGCCTCAAAAGACAGCAAATAGGCAGTGATGAACAGGCCAATGAGCCTGAACTGATCAGACCAAATAGGCCCTAAATCAGTGATTCTCAACCACGGTGTTGGGACATGTTACTTTGTCACCACACAGTGATAAATGTGCCACAGAGACCCAGGGAAATGGCTGGATTTCATCTGGGGTGGGTGGGCTGGTACACACTGTAGGGTCAGGCTATCCTATCAAATGTGTCACGACCCACAAAAGGTTGAGAACCACTGACCTAGATCAGCAGCAGTTACAGACTGATCCAAAGTTCCCTTAGGTCAATGACAAGACTCCCCACCAATTTCAGTGGGCTTTGGATTAGGTTATAGTGGCATATCCTGTGTAAAAAAAGAAAGATGGGCTTTTCTTGGAACCCTGAAGAGTTTGCAAAGATGATGGTCAGATGATGAGAGCTTAGCTGCTTTATACAACAGCCAGCTAATAGAAGGAAGACTGGGACTGGGAGTGAGGTAAGAAGTACAATACATCATATTTTAGGAAAGGTGACTGACAAGGGCAGATTTCTCATGGTTTGAGGAAGATCCATGGCTCAGTGTTGGGGGTAACAAGGAAAGAAGTTGTACCTGTAGCCAGTCCTTAATTTATGGCCGATGTGAATGGTAAGAACAGAATGTTTAAAGGATTGTTTCAAACTGCCTCCATTGGTGTGCATTTGATGAGCTTATTAAAAGCATGCTGCAAATCAGCATAGCATGACTGACTTCCACAGCACTATGACAGCTTATATCTGTCAAGGACCTGTCCCTATGGCAGCTCTATCACACAGTAATATCACAAGGATAGTAGAAAATTCTTCCAAAAATATACAGGGATTTTCACCTCACCTCATCTCATACCCATACCCATACCCATACCCACACCATATTTCCATTTAAACAAGCAAATAGCTTACCTCATTCCTTCTGTTGATCTGTTCTGATAGTTACGGTAAAGCTGTGGCACACCTAGCATAGCCTCAGTGAACACAGCAAGGAAACCCAGTGTTTCCACAAAGAGAAATGAGTCGAGAGAGAGGTAAGTGATGTATCCTGTCACCCCCGTGAAAGTCAGAATACACTGCACGTAGTCTGTAAACTTGCTCCAGTGCCAAAAATAGTTCAAGTCAAAATCTGAAATAAAATATTGAAAAAGAAATAAGAATTTTCCCAACTTGTATCATTAATCTCCCTCAGTATCTTTAACACGATGGAATTAACAATTAGAAAGCATAAAGAGTCATTATCATCCTTGATGTAAAGGAGTAAAGAAAGGCAGGAGGGAGGTAAAGGATGACAAAAACCAAAGATTAATGTTAAAAACAGAAAGCATGATCAGGACACACATTTTGTGGATGTGGCTGCTCACAAAACCAAGAGGAAGTAAGATTTCCCACTCTTCAATATGCTTCTAAAAATGTGGGGAGTTTTTTGTTTGTTTTGTTTTGTTTTTTTACAGAAATCCTTGCCCTTCGAGAAGTAAACAAGAATTGCAGAGAACTCTTCTGGCAATTACTAACTTAGCCTTGATATAGATTTATGTAGTGACACAGTACAAAGGCTCTGCTCCAAAGCAATTTTATGACCAAGTGCTTTCCAATTCAAACATGGTCCTTAACTTCAAGGCAATCAATAATATCACATCTTAGACACCTAAAAAGTTGACTGAAGCTCCATGACAAAGACTGTGGTTGACAGTGAATCTTTACAAGTGTAAGGTGCATTTTTTGGATCGCATAGCCTTTGCTAAGAACACAGCTCAGTGGACATGTATGTATTTGAATCACCACCAAAACAAACTCTGCATCACTACACTGTAAACACAATATTTCCCCTGGGGAGCACAGAGGAAGAATGAACAGCACAAGACAGATGTTACTCATATAAAGCACCACTGAAAGGCACACAGATACCTCAGTGACAAGGTTGGTACAGAACAAAAACATATATAGTCAAGGACAATGGTTTTATTGCAAAACAATAAATCATAATAAAACCTCTAAAATGAAAACTCTAAACTAATAACTCACTTGCAGCTCCTACCAGAGCTTCTTCCACTCTACTACTATTTAAAAAAAAAGGGGGGGGGTAGAAGAAAAACACTTGCTTCATAATAATTTGATCCTCTTACTCTCCGAAAGAGTGGACCATAAGCTACTCGAAGCAGCCAGAATGCTCCTGAAAGTAACAAACCAGTTACTCATTGTGGACCTTGCTCGCTTTCTTCCCTAATGAAAGAATTTGAACCAAAAAAAGTCGCAATGCTAGCTGAGCCAATCAACACCTTGTTTGACCTTACAACAGTCAGATGATCTGAACATTCTTTTAAAAACCATTTCTCAAAATTCAGATTAAGCACACCATCATATTAGCCTTTGTATTCAGCAAATGAACTTCATCCAGTCAAAACAAAATGGAACATGAAAGTAAATTGGATTTCAGATTTAACTGCAGAATAGTCATATTTGGCTAGATAAATTAAGTTCTTAATTCACAGAGCTCTAATGTGTTTAACAGCCTATGGTATAACTATTCTCAAAGCAAAAGGGACCCAATCCCTTTAAAAGAATTACAAATGTCATTTAAACTCAACCCAACAATGCCCTCTCACCGGACTTTTTTAAACCATGAATTTGAACTGCAATGCAGATTTTAGATCCCTTTCACCCTTAGAAATTACAGAAATTTTGGTTCAATTCAGATTCTCTCTCTGCACAAGCCTGTAAGACAAAACACTCCACTGGTGGCAGCAAAGTCCCCATTTACCTTTCCAATAAATACCCTTCCAACTCAATATGCACTATTCAAGAAATCTCCAAATAAATACCTGGACTCTGCCAAAAAGCAGAAGCTGAAGCTCAAAATACAGGAAGCAAGGCTATTTTACCATATAGTCTCCGCCCAGAGTCTTGACAGCTCTTGAAATTCGTCATCTAGCCACACTTCTCTGAATCTTGCACTTGGCATCTATTTCTTTCCTTATTTCCTATACTGGGCCCTTTTCTGGTGCAGCTTCCTTGGGCCTTCTCCTGCTAATGCTCATGCTCTTTTGCCATGCCTCACTTCCATCCACTGTGTTTTTTCCCTCCTTCTCTCCATCTTACTTTCCTCCTATTCCCACAATGCTCTCCTACAGGTTCAACCTCACTGTGAACCTGGATGTCCATCTAATGTTTATAACACAAACTAAATAGTATGACTGACAGAAATTAACACACACAAACCCATCAAAATGCATGCATCACTCTAAGACCTCTCAATTCATAAAAGCATCCCTAGTTGATGGCAGTTAAGCACATGCTTAACATTAAGCATATGCTGAATTCCTATTGAAGTCAATTTAATATATGCACACATTGAGAGCTGTTGTGAACAGAAGTGGATGCAAGTACACACTGAAGTGCTGTCCTGAATCAGGGCGTAAGCAACCATACAACCCTTGTAATAATGATTTACTTAACACCTGTCATCTGAGAATACTGTGAAGTAATTTGCCTACCCTGCATACTGCATAAATGATAATAGAGACGGAAACTGTGGGGCAAAACAGTTAAGTGACTTTCTGCAAGGTGTCAAAATAAATTAGAGGCAGAACTAGGCATGGCATCAGGAGACCTGGATTCCAAGTCTCTTGTTCAAACCATCATTGAGCTACACAGAAACTACATTCCACTAATGTAAGTTCTGAGTAACTTCTAATTTCCATTACAAGTAGCCTGAATGTTTCACTGAACGAAGGCAGAGAATGAGGGAGGAAGAGAGAGAAGGCAAGAACAGTTATAACCTTGAGCACAGCTTTACAGGAGAAAAAAAAAAAATCTGAAGTTCATTGAAAACAACCCAATATATAAACCAGTCATTGTTCTATGTAATAGAAAGGCATCATCTCAAAACAGACATCTGCATTTGGAAAATACATCATAGACTTCTGCATCACCCTACAGGGGCCGTGTATTTCCCAGAAACAAATAGAAACTGATTGGATTTTTTTTTTTTTTTAAGAAAAAAAAAATTACGTAGATAATGGCATGTTTGCTTCCAGTGTCTTCATGTGGACGCCAGCTTTGCTGGCCCTTACTTGGATTAGTAAACTAATGTTTTGACTAATATTAGGTTTCAGATGTTTGCAAGACATCTTGTTTTAGCCAAAGCTATCTGCCTTAATAATTGGTTCCAAATGCCTGGGAAAAGTTATAAATCAAAATCAATTTAAGGCTGGAAATAAACTTGAGAAGAATTCCTTCTGAGTGTTGCCCTTCTCCAAGAACCTCCAAATATGTTAGATAACCTTATATAATAGTGGTTATACTTTTCCTATCAAAATAATAGATTACTGTTGAGCTAAATGACATGATAAAGCAGGGTTGACTGATTTAAATCACCAAGAGAAAAATTATTTCATTTAAATCAAGTTTTCCACTGATATTTCTTCACATATTTCTTAAACAATGGTGCAAAACTGATCATTAAAACATGTTAATTTACAACTCAATACAGCAATTTACAACATCTAGGAGGGTATACTTTATGTAATTTTTAAGAAAAAAATCAAGTTATTAATCCAGGAAACAGTATATAATGCGCATCACCTCTGTCAAGCTGAAGATGCAGCAGCAGGACATAAGAACAGTAAGAGCTAAATCACATACATAAATAGAAAAGCATTTATACTTTATTAAACTAAATCTTAAATGTTACATAAATTTTTCACATTTGCAATTGATGCAGTCTACTGATGGCTGTCTTTAAACTTTTTTTTTTTAAATTTTCAAATTTTATTAACTGTAACAAAGTCATCACAACACTAAACATAGGCTGTCAAAACTTCTACAGGTAGCTCTCATCTTCCCCACTCCCACTGTCATTTTTATTCATAGACTGAAACAGAAATACAAATGAGTTGTCCTGATTTTTCAACTCCGAGTCGATTTCTTAGCTTTCAAAGAGTAATATCGGATGATGAAAATATTCTTTCTGGGCCTACAGAGGAAACTACTGTGAAAAGTTAGCTTTGCAACTGAAGGAAGAAAAGGTTACTTACCTGTAACTGGTGTTCTTTGAAATGTGTTTCTCATGTATATTCCAATCCAGGTGTGCGTGCGCAGTTTGCCAGAGAGAGAGAGAGTCTTCCCCAGTCAACCCACAGGGTCAACAGTGGCCACTAGAGGGCGCTCTGCAACCGCCCTATATATATCCTGCCAACCCCAGCCTCCTCAGTTCCCAAAGGGATAGCCGTGTTAGTCTAGTCCAGTAAAAAAACAACAAGGAGTTGTGTGGCACTTGAAGACTTAACAGATTTATTTTTTCCATGAGCTTTCATGGGAGAAGATCCCACTTCCTCAGATGCTTCAAAGATCGGTGAACTTACAGAAAGGAAGCATCTGAGGAAGTGGGATCTTCTCCCACGAAAGCTCATGCAAAAAATAAATCTGTTAAGTCTTCAAGTGCCACACAACTCCTTGTTGTTTTTTTCTCCTCAGTTCCTTCTGAAGGGACGAGGGTGGGTGTTGGAACGTACATGAGCAACACATCTTGAAGAACATCAGTTACAGGTAAGTAACCTTTTCTTCTTCTTTGAGCGATTGCTCATGTCATTCCAATCCAGGTGATTCCCAAGCCTTACCTTTGGAGGTGGGACAGAATTCTAGCTCTCCACTGAGTGCAGCTCCACTGCTCCCACTGCTGCATCATCCCTCGACTGCTGGGTAAGGGCACAATGCACAGTGAATGTATGGACTAACAACCACGTCGCTGCTTTGCAAATGTCCATTAGAGGTACCCCTGCCGCAAAATGCGGCTGAAGACGCCTGTGCACGTGTTGAATGGGCAGTAAACTGAGGTGGAGGGACTCAGGCCAGTACATAGTATTGCCTGATACACTCTGTCATCCAAGACGACAGGCATTGGGAGGAGACAGGACAACCCTTCATCTTGTCTGCCACCGCCACAAAGAGCTGCAGAGATTTACGAAAGGCCTTGGTGTGGTCAATATAGAACGCCAATGCTCTCCAGACATCCAGCGAGTGAAGGTGCCTTTCCTTCTCAGAAAGATGAGGCTTCGGGTAGAATACCGGAAGGGAGATGTCCTGAGACATATGGAACTGTGAGTCTACTTTTGGCAGGAAAGACGGATGCGACCGTAGCTGGACCTTATCCTTAAAAGAATCGGGTGAACGGGGGCTCTGCCGTGAGAGCCCAGAGCTCCAAAGCTCTCCTTGATGAAGTTATGGCGATGAGGAAGGCCATTTTCCATGAGAGCAGAAAGAGAGGACAAGACACCACGGGTTCAAAGGGAGGCCTGATAGCCTTGAAAAGACCAAGCTGAGGTCCCATTGGGCCACAGGAGCCTGGGGTGGTATGGCAACAACCTGCCCAGGCCCTTTAGAAACCTTTTGATGAGGTGGTCCGAGAACAGTGAACCTTGAGCAGAGCCTTCATGGAAGGCTGAGATAGCGGCCAGGTGGACCTTCACTGAGGGTGCTGCTAGATTTTGTTGCTTCATCTCAAGCAGATAGTCCAAAACTCACAGTTCTGGGGACCTCTGGGGGGACATTTTCTTGTTTAGAGCCCAAGTGAAGAAGCGCTTCCACTTCACTTGAGAAGAGGCCCACGTCACAGGTTTTCAGCTGTTGAGCAATACCTCTTGAACACCCACAGAACATAGCCTTTCTTCACGAGTCAACCATTGAGCAGCAAAGTCTTGAGATGGAGGGCTTGCAAATTGGAGTGATGAAGGGAGCCCTGGTCCTGCATCACTAGGTCCGAGAGCATAGGGAGGCAGAGCGGGGGCTCCGAGGACAGATTCTGAAGAAGAGGAAACCAATGCTGACATGGCCACTCTGGAGCTACTAGGATTAGACATGCTCTGTCCCGCTTCACCTTGAGCAGGACCTTGTGAATTAGCAGAATCGGGGGGAAAAGCATAATGCAGGTGGAATGACCAGGGGATCAGAAAGGCGTCAGCTAGTGACTTTGGACTGTGGTTCCAGGAGGAACAGAACATGACACATTTCTTGTTGACATCTGATGTGAACAGGTCTATCTGGGGATGACCCCACCAACGGAAGATGGAGTGTGACACTTCCTCCTGGAGGAACCACTTATGCAACAGGAAGCATCTGCTGAGATCATCCGCTAGGGTATTTTGGTCTCTAGGAAGAAAGGACGCTACCAGACAAATGGAGTTTTGGATTCAAAAGTCCCAAAGTACTAGGGCTTCTTGGCAAAGGGGAGAGGAACAGGTTGATATAATGCATTGCCATGGTGGTGTTTGTTTGCATTTGCATCGTCCTGGAAGATGGCCTGTTCTTGAAGGCTACATACGCCAGACAGACCGCTCTGAGCTCTTTCAAGTTGAGATGCATTAGGCCCACACTCTCCAAAACAGCAGCCCTGAGTCCTGATCTCCCCTAGGTGGGTGCCCCAACCCACGTTTGATGCATCTGTGATGAGGGTCATCGATGGTGTGAGCTCCCAAAACGGGTGGCCTTTGCACATGGCTTTCTCTACCCACCATTGCAGGGAGTCCTGAACTGCCCGCAGAATCAGCGCCACAGTCTCTAAGGAGTCCCTTCCCGGGTGATAGACCGTCACCAACCAAGCCTGGAATGGGCGGAGGCAGAGGCAAGTGTGTTCCACCACATAGATGCATAATGCCATGTGGCCCAGCAATTGCAGAAACCTTCTGACTAGGTTAAGGGGTGTGCGCAGAGATCCTGCACCCTGGATCATATTGCGTGGAAATGGTCCTCGGGAAGGAAGGCCCTTGCTGACCTTGAGTCCAGGAATGCCACTATGAAAACAATCCACTGGGAGGGTGTCAGAGTGGATTTTTCTTTGTTGATCAGGAGACCAAGACTGTTGAAGGTATCCCGCAGGAGACACAATTGATCTTGTACCTGCTGATGTGATCTGCCTCTGACCAACCAGTCATCTAGATAAGGAAAACCCAGATTCCTCATCGTCGCAGAAAAGCGGCTACTACAGCCAGGCATTTCATGAACAGACGAGGTGCCGCTGTGAGCACAAAGGGTAGAACCATGAACTAGTAGTGGCAGCCACCGACTATGAAGCAGCGGAAATGCCTGTGGCAAGGGACGATGGCAATATGGAAGTAGGCGTCCTGCAAATCAAGGGCAGCGTACCAGTCCCCATCATCCAAAGAGGGAATAATGGAGGCTAGGGACACCATGCGGAATTTTACCTTGCAGAGAAACTTGTTTAAGCCCCTTAGATCTAAAATGGGGCAAAGGCCTCCTTTTACTTTGGGAATGAGAAAATATTGGGAGTAAAATCCCTTGCCACTTCTCCTTTCTGGGACCTCCTGCACTGCTCCTTGTGCCAGAAGTGAGTTCACCTCCTCCTGTAGGAGGTGTTCATGAGAGGGGTCCCTGAAGAGGGACAGGGAATGCTGGGGTGGCTGGGAAGGTGGGATAGTAGAAAACTGGAATGTGTATCCCCATTTGAGCATCCGTAGGACCCACTGGTCTGATGTAATGTCAGCCCACACCTGGTAAAAATGGGACAGTGTCTCCGAAAGGCAGAAAAGGATGGATCACGTGAGGGTCCCATATGCTGCCCTTGGGCGTATCGTCAAAGCTCTTCCTCGTACTTAGTTGACCATGCAAATTGCCCTTGGTGTGGCTGGCTGAATGGTGGCCTAACCAGTTTCTGCTCCGGTTATCCCTATGTGAGAACTCCGATCTTTGGTTAAAGGCTCTTTGAGCAGGCTGCGGGTGGAAAGGGCGATGCTGTGATGCTGGGGTGTGAAGTCCTAGGGATTTCAACATAGCTCAAGAGTCCTTTAAAGTCTGTAACTTGGCATCTGTTTGCTCTGCGAATAAGTCCTGGGACTTTGAAGGGGAGATCCTGAATCATCATCTGTACCTTGTGTGGAAGACCAGATGCCTGCAGCCACAAACTCTGCCTCATTGTTATGCCCGATGCCATAGTCCTAGTAGCAGTGTCCACAGCATCCAGGGCAAACTGTAGCAACGCTCTCGAGACCACTTTGCCCTCCTTGATCATCGCTGATAGCTCTACCTTAGAGTCCTGAGGGAGGGCGATTGTGAACTTCTCCATTGCCACCCAAGAGTTAAACGCATAGTGGCTATGGATCACCTGTTGGTTTGCGATGTGAAGTTGTAACCTGCCCCCCATCGAATAAACTTTCCTCCCAAACAAGTCCAATTTTTTGTGTGTCTTTCGATTTGGGAGTGGGATCGGGTTGGACCTGGCACTCTCTTTCATTAGCTGCCGCCACCACCACCAAAGACCCAGGCATGGGGTGGGTATAAAAATGTTCATGTCCGTTGGCCAGGACAAAGTATTGCCACTTCATTCTTTTAGCCTTGGGTGAGATAGAGGCTGGCGTATGCTAATGGGCCTTTGTAGTGTCCCTGATTGTCTTTAAGAGCAGGAGGGCCACTCTCAAAGGAACTTCTGGGATCAGGATGTCCACCATGGTATCAGTTTCTTCCACCAATTCCTCAGCTTGGAGGTCCAAGTTGCAAGCCACCTGTCTCAAAAGCTCCTGGTGGGCCCTGCTATCATCTGGCATGGATGCTGGGGTTGCTCCCACGATGGCCTCTTTCAGGGGCGAGGATGAGGATTCTTCCCAAACCTCTAAGGGAGCAGGGAAATGAGGAATCCTCCTTGATTGGCAACTCCATCTCCTGCAGTGAGTCCAGATCAGAATCCCGGGCCACATCTGGTAGACCACTGGTGATGAGACAAAAGTGGTCTATGGCTCAGTGACAGAGTAGCAGGACGCCAATCCCTGAGCCTGATGATACGCCCAAGGGGTCCAAAAGGGCCACTGAGGCAGCACATTCCATGCCTCCCACCAGTGCCAGGAAGGATGGCTATCACATCCTGACCAGCTTCTACTGTGCCGGGAAGCAATCAAGCTCTCGTCGGAACCGGAGGAGGATCCACTGCACGGGGACCAAGGCAGGGTGGTGCCAGCTGAGGAATGATACCGTGCCTTCCGCGCCAGAGACTTTGCCTGCACCGAAGGAGAATGCCCTCGGCACCACGGTGATCGGAAAACCAGGGTGCCTGCAGCCACCATTACTTGAGGCAGTACCAGGGAACAGTGCCAAGGAGTCCCTGATGTGGACCAGTGCACAGGAGAACGTGACCTGGGATTCTGGTCTGCCAGTACCGACGGTGCTGACAGTCTGTGCCGCGGTGATGGAGGTTTTGAGGGGGTCGGTTTCCCTCTGGAGCATGGTGTCAGTGGCTTCTCTGGTACCATTCTCAACTCAGTGCCCACCTGGGTTGTCTGCTCAATTAAGTCTCTGGCAGCCTCGAAGGTCTCAGGGGTGGAGGGCAGCTCTAGGTCTTCCTCCAGAATCCGCTGGGTTGGTGACAGCACCAACACTGGACTCGAAGTACCCCTTCTGTGGGCTGGAGTTGACGGTGCCGTACGGCTCGGGGCCGGGGTCGAGCAGCCCACCTTGGGTCACACTTTGGATCCACTCCTGGCTGCCGCTGGCAGAGAGAGGCACGGGAGGGAGGTCCTTCTCTTCAGTGCTGGCGAATGAAAACAGTGCCGATGCACCAGCATCGGTGTTGCAAATGAATGCTTTGCTCGAGTCTTGAGCTCTCCCCAGCGCTGGGGTGCTCTGCACTAAAGCTGGCTTGCCCGAGTTCAATTCTCCTGTGGGATGGAGGGCCTCCTCCATCATTAGGAGCCTAATCTTTTGCCCCTGGTCTTTCGGTCTGGGGCTTAGAGCTCTTACAAATGCTGCACTTGGTGCACAAAGGGGACTCACCCAAACATCTGAGACAAAGCGCGTGTGGGTTGTCCTTAGCCATGCATTTCTTACACTCGGAGCATGTTTTAAAACCAGATATACCCTGGTCTTTCAGCCTGGGGCATCGAGAAGCCCCTTCAGAGTCCTCAATATCCTATACTAACACTAAACACTAACTACAAACTAAACTAGGAAGAACAACAAGAGTTAGTGATCCAGCGACCATCAGGGCAGTAAGTAGGAACTGAGGAGGCTGGGGTTGGCAGGGATATATATAGGGTGGTCATGGAGTGCTCTCTAGCAGTCGCTGCCGACCCTGCAGGTTGATGGGAAAACTCTCCGGCAAACCGTGCATGCGGCGCATGCACACCTGGATTGGAATGACATGACCAATTAGTCGAAGAAGAACTTTATTTCAAAAGGTACCTGGCTAATCATTTCCACCAATTCAGGGGAGGGACTTTGCTCAATGCATCATCAGTAAACATGGACTGTTTAAATATTTCTGCTCCAACCCTAAAATTTACTATGACTGACGTAACTAAGGAGTGATTTTGAGATGCCCATGCCATGGCAGGAGCATCTATCATCAGATCTGGGGTTGAGAATGTTCACAGGAAAATAAGGTGGATTTAGCACTTGATCCATTTGCTTCTTTATTGCCTGCAGTATTGCTTTCTTATGAGGTATTTCTTTCTTTAGTGTCTCAAAGTGCCTTCCAAATTTTGACAGCATCAGCAATGAAGCAACAATTCCTCTGAAGTTTGTTTAAAGCTATGGCTACAGGCTTCAGTGTACTGAGCATATCCTTTACATTCTTCTTGAATTCAGTGTTACATACTTCGGATGAGGCACTTCCATCTATTGTGTCATGGTTTTCTTCAGTTTTGAAAATAGGCTAGTTCTTAACAAATTGTTCAAAACAATCCACTGCAGAATTCTATCAAACATCTTAAGAGAGCATTAGTTTGGATCCTCCTGCTCTCTTCAGTGAAGGAGAAGCAAAATGGGTGTTATGGAAGTATTTTGCGACTTCCAGCATTATCTTTTATTCCTGGAGAAAAAGTACGTAAGTCTTTGGCTAAAAGATGCACTAAATGGTGTACTGTAGCCAATGTTATTAAGAAGCATCCTGCTATTTCCTTATCTATTTGTAGCACTGTCTGTGACAAAACTACACACAACAATGGAATTTTTGTTCATTTTATTATAGCTTTCATTGCCACTTCTTTTAAATATGCGGTTGTGTCAACATTTGCCATCTATTGTTTTTGAAAGATATGCAGCCTCATCTTCCGCTGTGCCACAGGCATATTTTACTGGATCATTGTGCATGTTGCTCCACACATCAAGGCTTGAACTGGCAAATTTCCCTCAGTATTTCCTTTACACTGTTCATGTTCCTTCTCATACACTGTATCGAGCAACCCTCCACCAGTGCCTCCTCTACCAGCCCAAAACTTTCCAGAAGCAAGAGCTGGTAGTTAAGCTGGATAGACTATAGCCATTAATTAATTTTTATGAGACTGTAGGTGTAGATATGACATGTTTGTGATGAGATTTAACTGGAATTATTATTTAAAAGAGAGAAATGTAATATTTTATTAATTATAAAAAAATCAAAACAGATTTAAGTTTTTTGTAAAAAAAAAAAAAAAAAAATCAGAATTCTTGGGGTTTTTTTTTTTTGTTTGTTTTTTTTAAGATCATTGATTTCTATCCACTCTGATAAAGCATATGAGAGGATGAAGGCTTCAGCTGGTCTCTTACCACACATGCTCAACAATGTATCCCAACTAGTATTAGTTTAAACACTCTGGTTACCTCCTACAAATTGGAAGAGGAGCTCTGAGACACTCAAAAGTGTTTCCTTTTTGCCAGCAAAAGTTTATCATATAAAACATCCCCATCTTCAAAGCGGTTTTACAAGGTGGAATTTTCTCCCACAAAAGCTCATGCAATAAATATATTTGTTAGTCTTTAAGGGCCACAGGACTTCTTGTTTGTTCATCTTACCCACTTAGTCTCTCTCAAAGACTAATAGACTTTAAGGTGACCTGGGTTTTGCTTTTGGGGTTTTTTATTATTATTATTTTAAATTAAGTCAGTGTCTTTTTAAACCTTTCCTTTAAACTATGAATGAAGAGACCCTCAAGAGACTTATTTTTTGTTTAGGGACAGGTTTTCTGCTTTTCTAAATTAAAAAGATCATGAATGGGAGTTCATATGACTTAACTGAAAAGACAAAATTGATTTTATTATAAAGCCTCAATTTCGAACAGTGACTTAAAATCCCTTCCCTTAATTGCTTATCTTTCAGCCTCTAAGGTCATCATTTCAATGTTCTCTAGTTGACACGGAGTCTGCCACTGAAAATACATCATGAATATTGAAAATATAGAACAGAAAAAAAATGAGGCTTTTGCCCTTTATTTGCCAGTCACCTTGTAAAAGACACTAATGAAACACCTTTTACAGTTGTATTAATGCTCTTTGTTCTACAAGGTGTTTATTACATTCTTTGGAACAGGAATGTGTTTGTGAAAGGTGCTGGCTAGACAATCACACTGAAATCTTTGCCCACCAAACAAATCCAGCAAGGACAGAACCAGTACAATATGCACTACCCACATTACTTGCCATACCAATACGTAGAAGCCTGCATGAACAAATTTGTATTCACACCTGATCTGCAAAAATGGTCTGTGGATAGCTGCAGATTTGCAGGGCTCTACCGATATTCCTAAACTGTAAACTGAACAGAAAACTTCCGTCCAGTCAGTCAGTCTTTAGCTCATCCAGCAAAGGTGGCTTGCATGATATGGACTTGTGACCTTACTCATTTGATGTAGGTCACTGAACAATCAGATGGTAACTTCCTGTCACTTCTCACCTGGACTGGATTTGAACAGCCAATGTAAAAATGAAAGGTTCTATAACTTATTACCAGGTCCCAGTACTATTTAAACCAATAAATTAGTTACATTTTAACATGTTACTTCACTGATGGATGAGAGATTTTTGTTGGCAAATCTTATTAGTTCTAAAGCAGGGGTCTCAAACAGGCAGTCCACGGGCCACATGTGGCCCCTAAAG